>CM033738.1:40865960-41343695 GCA_019671005.1 Hibiscus mutabilis
AATAATTTAAATTCATTTCTAATATTTTTAAATTACTTTCTAACACTTAGATTAGAAGATTACTAAAATTAAATGACTAAATTGAATGAAAATTTAACTTTACATTTTAAATTAAGAGAAAACCAAGGAGTAAAATAATAAAATTAAAAGATGACATGGCTGAAATGGATATTTACCCATCCCTATTTAAAGATTGAGTGAAGAAGCGTTAAAACAGTTAAAAACAAGTTACAAATACGATACACACCCAATATCGCACATCCTTAAGATACATAAAGCAAGAAGAGAAAGCAACCTATAAATATGAGCTTAGCAGCTAAAACAAGAAAGCAATCTAGTCTTGGCCTTTTGGCTGAGATCAAGTGTACGTGGGTCATTTGGAACATATAATTAAGTTTATAATTTTTAGGTTGAGTGTTCAATTTAGTAGCTTTTTATTTGTACATTCAATCTTTCATGTGTATACTCGAGCTTTAATTAGGTTTGCATTTCAACTGAGTTTGATTCAATTGATTTTGAGTTTAGTTGGGTATAATTTGAACTTTTAAAGTTCAGATTAGTTTAATTATTCTTGAGCTTTTTAAAGTCGGATTAGTTTAATGATTTTTAAAACCATGCTCACAAAGAAGATGGAGATTTTATTTCATATTTTTTAAGTAAATTTATTTGGGCATGACAAGAATACGACAAATATAAAATAAATTCTAATATATATATATATAAATAATAATAATAATAATAATAATAATAATAAAACAATAAAATTCAAAATAAAATTTACAATTCCAAAGAAATCCTAATTTTTCCCGCTTTTAACTTTTTTACTTTCTTTTATATAATTATTAATAATATGGTTGTTTTATTATAATAAATAATAATAATAAAAAATCCTTATAAAAAAGTTAAAAGTAAAAAAAAAATTAATTATTTAATAAATAGCTAATTAATTAAAACAAGAAAAAGTGGTAACAGGTCATTAAAATATTTTTTGGGCCCCACAAAAGTCAACTTCTTCTTCTTCAATTGTCGATACTTCTGCAACTAAATCTTCTTCAAGTTCTGCAATTTTTCTTCTTCTTCAGCGTTTCTTCTTCAACTTTTGCAGGTCGGGTACGCGCGTCGACTCTCATCGCCGTCTCCGAAACGTCCCCTTCGATCTACCAACGTACCCAAGTAGTTTTTAATCGTACCCCGTAAATATAGGACGTCCCGGGTACGTATCCCACAGCCGTACCCAACCCGTACCCGTCCCGGGGACGTATAGGGTACGTGGGACGGCCTACAAGTGCCGTACCCGTGCTTCATAGGTCTAGACATTCTAGGGCCGGTAAGTGCGATTCTTGAGGATGAACCAATATCTTCAGAACTTGCATCCATATAGACTCCATTAACCAGTACTTGACCGCGAGGAGGCGGAGGAGGAAGATCCGGGGCTCCCTCATCACGACGGTAACGTAAAACATCGACATGCCAAAGGATCCAATTTTGATGCGAGGTTCTATAGGGAGTGTCATGTGTGACGTGGTTTCTCCACGGCGGTAATCCTCCGTTCGCTCGTAAATAAAGGCCGTAACGAGTCTTGAGCCGAACCAAGGAACCTTCTTGGATCGGCTCCCACTCGACAGAGGAATCGAGTCGTTTCGGCAATGTCTGCAACACTTTCTTTCCGGTCATCCCTAACAGGAGAGGCATGTTCGAAGCCGTTAGGTATTTGCCATAACAGCTTTTGAGACGGATGTGGGTTGAATTATAGTCCACGAATTCCACCCTCCATCTGGCATTCTTCACCGTTCCACCTCGTTCCTGGGAAACAGTTTCCTCCTCGTCGTCGGCGAGCAAGTATTTGTCATGGTGACTACGTAGTCGAACAACGCTTGCTTCCTCAAACATTTCCATGGCAGCACCCCAGAAAAAAAAAATCAATAAAAAGTCTATGGTTTTTAATCAATTTCAATTTTTATTATACTTTTGTATTATTTCTTACCTAAATATGAAGATTTATATGGCCACCCGGAAACTGTTTTTGTGATTAAATTTTATGGAACCCACACAATCCTAAAACTGATCTAATTAAAAGTAAAATTCTCTAATTTAAATTGTTTAAAAACCAAGTTTATATATTTATGATGTGATTCTATTTTTAATTTTTTATTTTATAGTCTATGTTTAATATTCGAGACTATCTAACATGAATTCTCATATTAATAGAATATGCAAGTAACGAGGATCAAATGTGTAATTATACAAATTTTCGTTAACTACCACACTTCCTCTTTCTTTAGATTTTTAACACAAGTGATTTAATTGATATCATTTAGATAGTTAAATTAGAACTTTTTATTAAAATTAGTAGATTAATGGTCAAATTAGAACCTCTTTCATACTTAAGTGATCATTCATGTAGTTTACGATAAAATAAATATAAAAAAAATCATATATACAAATAAATAAGGGTGAATATTTGATACATTATTATTGTAATTTTTTTACATAAGCATGTCTATTTTCAATCTAAAATATAAAATCTGTCAACTCAAAACTCTAAATTCTAAATTCTAACTCATAACCCCTGTAAGAGAGTCTAAAACTCTAAATCCCTAAATAACATTGTTTATAAAAACTTTTGTTTTCACTGTCAGTATATAAGATAATCATTCAATGAATATATAAAAAGTTAAAAAATAATGCTTTGACATCTATATATATATATATATATATAAAATTATTAGCATTTTTTTGACAAGCTGTATTCTATTTCATTAAAAAAGCAGAATATGCTACAGAGAAAACAAATAATCATTAATTCAGGAGGACATAAAAATCAATACCCCAATCTACACACAATTGGGCTAGCAGTAACATCCCGAAGTCTAACCTATACAATCTCTTTTTTTTTTTTATAATTTTTACTTAGAGGAAGTGAAGTTTAAATTTACTCCTAGTAATTTTTGAACCCACAATATAAAGAAAAAAGAAAATTAACTAAAAATTTTAATCATTCACTTTAGATGAACAACAGACAAATTCTTTAAATCTTACAAAATAAGATTACACAGTTGTCAAATACTTTTAATTACCTTTCAGAAAATAAATGAACGTGTGTCAAGAGTTTTGAAGTTCACAAACGAACATATTTTTTGCTCCATTATCAACATGCCAAATAATAATAATATAAGCTTTTTATTTAATTTAGTGTCGAAGTTTTTTTTGGTAATATGTATGTCCGTTTTACGGTCCATGTTATAGATGCGAGAGTCCTTTCCAATAATGTCGTTTCTAAAATTTGAACCTGCATTCTCTTCTTAATAGTATAATATGACTTATTAATATACCCAACACTTATCGGTAATGTCGAAGAGATTTTAAATTAAACCCGGGTTGAAATTTTTATTAAAAGAGACAAATAAAAGCTGTCATTGGAAACAAGGAAAGCGAGCTAAAGAGACATAAGATAGTAAATGAAAACAAAAAAGTTTATTTGCAATTCGTTTGATTCGCGGAATGAATTCAAGATCGTAATTTATTAATTTTACTATTTGCGGTTCGTGGGAGTAGATTTATTTGGAACGCCTTTTGGGATCTAATTCGAATAATATTTTGTTTTGGTTCGCTGATAATTTTTTAATAATTTGTATATATGTTCATTACTTTGATTTTATAGAAAATGTTATTTTTTTAAAGGTAAAAAAAAAATACAAATACTTCATTACTGAATTAAGAAATACCGAAAAAAGTATATGAAATGCTGCAACATAACAAAGCTTAAATAAAAATACAAAATACTGTTATTTTCTTAATCTGCCAAAGTCTCCTGCTCTTCATCGAGATCATTCTCCAAATCAACCCATCTCATGTCCTCCAACTCTAAAGGTGATTCATCTAAGCATGAACTTTCTGGATCTATATCCCATTTTCTGTAAGGACCATTCTTACAACCGTCAGTGTAACGAGAAATAAGGCGCAGATTGGTGTGAATGTACACCAGTTTATCTGCCCTTGAAGAATTTAATCTATTTCTTTTTAAGCTATGCACATGCTCGTAGGTGCTCCAAGCTCTCTCTGCTGAAGAAGAACTAATAGGTTGAGATAAAACCTTCTTTGCCACCTCTGCTAATTCTGGAGTTTGAGACCCGTAAATAGACCACCAATCAATTGCATCCATGGTGACAGCATCCATTTGAGCTTGTGGCATAGAATATATTCCCTTATTCAGCTGGAATTCAACAAATTGATCTCGCAACTGTTTTTCTTCATCAGAATTTTCAGCTATTTTGCTAAAAGCTTCCATACAACCCACAACCACCTCCTTATCAAGGTTAGGAGCCCTACGAGTAAAACCACCAGGAGTAGGAGTTTCCAAATAAATATGATCATAGAAACGTGGCGAAAGAGCAAAACCTAAACAATGTAAAGGTATTGTCATCTTATCCCACCTTGTAACCAGAATTTGTTCCATACTAGGGAATTCATGCTTGTATTTGCTAGTAGCCATAATATATTTGATTTCTCCTAACATATTGTCCATCCTCTCATAAATTTCTCCCATCCTAGGACCCTCCCCATCACAAAATTTTAACAACATATAAATCTCTTTAACCTCTTCCCAAAACTGATCATCATGAATGCTTTTAACTACCAAAGAACCCAAAGTCTTAGTTGATGCAGCCTGTTTGTTAATCCAATCTTTCTATGATCTTAAAACAACAGTTGTCTCAAGGGACTCTCTACATTGAAATAACCTCTTTAACATTATGTAATGTGAGCCAAATCTTGTCTTAGCTACATTCAACAAAACTCTGGTTGAATTAGCCTTAAATAATGCTAACAAGTATTTGTGATTAGTGAAAATTTTCACAATTTGCTTTCCGAACTTGTATGTGCTTTTCATCCATGGGAAAGCCTCAGTAAAGTCTTTAAAAATCAAGTTCAAAGTATGACAAACACAAGGAGACCAGAAAATGTGTTTATGTACCTTTTGAACCTCTCTTCCAGCAGCTATGTAATTCTTGGCATTGTCTGTGACAACTTGGAGAACATTGGAAGGGCCAATTTTTTCAATCGCATCCAGTAAAAAATCAGCAATCACTTGCCCTGTTTTCTCCACTCCATTGAAGACACCACAATACATAAACATGGCTCCATGACTATTTGCTGCAATGACATTGATAAGCTGGTCTTGTTTGCAATTGGACCAACCATCCGAGACAACCGATACACCATGAACATACCAAGTATCTTTGACCAGGGCTAACTCTTTTTCAATGTTCCTGTAACATTCATCAAGTAGGGATGTTCTTTCCTTCTCAAATGAAGGTGATTTATAACCTTTAGGTACTTGGTTAATTGCTTGAACCATTTCATGCCACTGAGGACTTCTAAGACAATTAAAAGCTATGGCATTTGCACAAAGACATCTCATTATATTTAGATCAACAGCTTCTCTAGCCATAGTTCCAAAGGACATTTCAAGTGGTGATATGTTAGGAATGGAAATCTATTTTTTGATGATTGTGGATTGCCGCAATCTTGTTGATACCCATGCGCCTTCTGCTTCTTCAACTTTTTTCTTCAATTTTACATAAGCATCTCGATTGTTCATGAGTGCTTTGCATCGTTGGATATCCGCTTTCTTCCCAGCTTCAGACCCAAAGAAATGAGTGTGAATTCTTGTATAAGTGCTTGTAAAATTGATCTTACAGTGATTACAACGCCATGACTTTGCACGTCTTGGATTTTTGCCCCGTGCACTATTAAGCATAGTGACCTCGTCAAGCAAAGGCTTAATACTTTGCTTATCTTGCTTCTCTTGCTTTGATCTTGGAGCAGAAACTGAATCCAATTCTGGTTCATTTGCTTGTTCTTTCTCTTCTCCTCCAGCTTCATTATTAAACTCTAAGTCTACATTATCAAACAAGATGGGATCTTCATGTTCATCTGAATTTTGGTCTCTCTTCCTTTTCCCAAATACCATAACTGAAAATTTGGAATTGATGGGATAATTAGGGGATAAGAATAGGGATTTTAGTGAAAGAATAAGAAAGGGTGAGTTTTTAACGTGGCTGATTATAGAGCAGAATTGATATAGAATAGAAATGGACTTTTCCCATTCTATTACTTAATAGAAACTTGAAAAAAGAGACTTACATGTCTGTCACTTAAATGATCTTCTTCCCAATGCTAGTACATTGATTGTGGCCAGACTCTAGATGCTTCTTTCTCTTCCCTCATTAGTGAAAAGAAAATGACCTTTGAATTTTCGGTACATCAATTTAATTATTTCAATTCGCGTTCCTAAACGAATTAGAACGAAAATGAACCGTAAATTGGAAAGTACGAATTCAAATGAAATTCGTGGAATGCTAGGCAAATTAGGTAACACTGCTTTTCGATGTAAAAAATAAATTTAGAATTTAAAGTTAAAGTTTAGGGTTTAGAGAAATATATGTAGAGTGTACATTAGAATTTTAAGGTTTTAATACTAAAAAAATTAAAACATAGAAAAAGTATCGAAAAAGGGCAAAAAGTTTTGTCCGACATAATATGAACTTTAACAGGGCATTTTAGGCGCCAAAGTCGTGTAAAGACTCGACTGGAATCAAGCGAACTAACAGTTGTGTGTAGCAATTGGCGATACCCATTACGGACTGTAAATTCACGTTTTTTATACAGTGTTACAATAAAAAAATGTTAAGGTTTGAACCTACACAAAGGATAAAACGGATGAACACTCATAACCGCTTGATCAATTAATTAATCTGCCGTAAATTTTTTTTTTGGTTCACCTCCCCAAATTAATAAATCATTTCGTATCACATTAGACAAATGTATACTAGTAATGAGTTTTACGTCTACAATTTTTTTTATCAATAAATATAATTTTATTAAGAGGTATTAAAGGAAAATCACCAAAAATTCATACATGAAGTCATAAACCTATTAATATTAATCTTGTATCTCATCAAAAATTTTCTCCATATTAAAAGGAGGAAAAAAGTGTAACACAATTAACTAAAAGCACAATTCGAAACGAAACATAACACCAGAACACACCCAAAAATTTAAATTTCGTACTCGCAACCTACCAAAAACACAACACCTGCATAAAATTTTGACTCTAGCAGGTCAATATTTCTATCTTCTCGGCTCAGTCAACATTAAATTTTGTCATATCTTGAAATCCCATCCCCTTATCCTCCTTTAAAGAACATAACTCCGCTCCGTCCATGTACACCAATGTATCCTCCTTCTTTGAGTAGTCTTTTGTCACCAAAAATTGAATTAAAAAATACTTACAAATATTTTTATAAAAGCATTTTTTAATTTTAGATTAAATATATTTAAATTAAACAATTTACCATTTCTTAAAATTACTAATTTTAAAGATAAATATAATTTTTACTTAACATTTGTGGCGATCACCCACGAACTATCTAGTACTCTCCTCAACTTGTAGCAAACGAGCAAGACTGTGAATAGTTTCACACAAAGGATATTCAGTGATCACGTGACAACACACGTGATCACTGCGAATGACAATGCAAACTTGAACTGTCTAGTGCTCTCCGCAATCTGAGGCGAATAAGTAAGACTGCGAATAGTATCACACAAAGGATATCCAACGATCACGTGACAACACAGTTGATCAATGCGAATGACAATGCAAACCTAAGACGTCAGGTCATAGCTAGTCTATTCACTATGCCACGATAACCCAGTCGTGACACATGTCCAAGTGATATAAAAGGACGTATGCAATGAGAATGAGGGGAACCATTCTGAGAGAGACAACAACGATTAGTGCGGTGAGCATGGATCGAGCACGTGATCTTTAGATTTTTCAGTAGGTCTAAAAGTCCTAAAGATGGGTGGAGATAACCCAGGCAACCCAAGCAAAAAAGCGGTAGAGGATGATAACTTGATAGATCAGCCGACGGCGGTGGCCATGCAGCAGCTACAACAATTTCAACAAAATTTTTGACAACAGTTTTGGGGCCAGACCTCCCATGGTTTGTAATGAGATAGGGTGCACAACAGACGAGATGGGCATCACCATTAGAAGGTAGCAATCAACAAATTCTAGAAATGTAGGAAAAGATAAAGAGCATAGAAAAATCTTTATTGCTTTCAAAACAACAATATGGGCATCAACAAAAGTTCATGCAAGACCAGGCTGAACTACATATAATCACTGAAGAGAAGAGCGAACGACTAATTAGGCAGTTATCCAAAAAGAACAGAGGTAAAACAGTTCAAGAAGAGCACTTAGAGGAGCAAGTTTTTCCCTAACAAGAAACCCGGGGGCAATAGCCTCAAGAGTTGGAGAGTGATTATAAAGATTCAGAGGATATGGACTATAGTCCTGTAGAGGACGATGAACAACAAGCACTGAAGGCAAAGATGGAGCAATTAGAGAAAAGTTTTAAAAGTATCCATAATTTTTGACAAGGTGATTTTCCTCGAAATCTCTAAAGGTACAAAAATGAACCCTTGTTTGTAAGTATTATAGAACATCATGTATTTACATCTTTCAAGGTCATGTAGCTAATGTACAATGGGAAGGGCAACCCTCAAGATCACCTATCGCATTTTTTGAACCATATAGATTTGTTTGGTGCCTCTAATCAAGTTAAATGTCAGATATTCTCAATGACTCTAAAGGATTATGCTCAAGCTTGGTATCTCCAGCTCCCAGCAAATTTAATTTCCAGTTTTAATTAGCTGGCCGATCTATTTATGAGTCACTTTCTAGCAAACAAGGTATTAAAAAGATCAGCAGCGTATCTCATGTCTGTCATCCAAAGACCAGACAAATCTCTATGAGATTTTGTCCAGCAATTTCACGTCGCAACTATATAAACTAAGGAAGCTTTCAATGAGTTTGATATTTCAACTTTCATCAATGGCACTTCGCATCAACATCTTAAGTATAATTTACTAGATCAACTGCCGGTGACATTATCAGAGTTATATGAGAAGGTTCAACCATACAGTAAAATAAGAAGACGAACAACACGAGGGATATGGCGCACAGTTCACAGCATGTGAGCGAGAGGTAAGGTGATGGCAGCCCCAGACGTGGCAGGCCCCCCTCACTAGGAAATTGGTTGAGGGAACCAGCAGCATCGCCGTGGGCAACAGTATATTCAAAATAGTGGTTAGTCGCAGCGATACATGCGAGATGGTGAACAACAAAAGTTGGCTCAAGAGAGGTTATCTGCATATAGAACTTATCATGAGTTAATAGAGTCGCCTTCACAAATATTACACCAGATTGAGCATACTAAAATCTTGAGACTGTCGTTACCACTATGGCAGATCGAGCATAGGGAGTGTTCTGAATGAAGATTCCAGTTTCACAAAGCCCAAGGCCACTCTACGGATGATTGCATGCATTTGAAGAACGCGACTGAATCTGCAGTAAAAAGGCGGCAACTAGAAAGATTTATAGTTCCCCGTTATAGACGTGTTGAAGATGACAAGGAGTCTCAATAGCCGAGACCACAGGACAACATGAGAAATAATCAGGGTAATAGAGGTACTATACATATGATAATTGGAAAATATGAGAGGTAGAATCAATCAGCTCCAAGCGTAAGGCGCAAATGCAAATAATAATGCCAGTTTCAGCAAAAATGATAAAAGGCCGAAATATAGAGACTCGTGGCAAATCTCGTTTTTAGAGAAAGAATATGACAATATTCTGGATAAAGAAAGCAATGATCCCATCGTTGTTACAAACTGTAATAGCAGGATTTAGGTGAAAATAATTTTGGTTGACACAAGTAATGTTGTGGAAGTGATTGGTTTTAGTGCGTTCAAGCAAAAGGAATTTCAAGTTCGGAATTAAAGCTAGCAAGCCCGGTATATGGGTTTAGAAATCAACCTATTGAAGTAAAGGGCTTTATCCAACTCCCGTAACTATAGGAGATGGTGATAATAAGGTCACGCAAATGGCTAATTTTCTAGTTATTGATAATCCATCTACGTTCAACGTTACTTCGAGAGACCTCTGATGAGAAAGACCAAAATAATGGCTGCCCCTTTTGTCTACAGGTCAAGTTCCCTACACCCTCAGGGGAAATTTTATACAGGCCGATCAAAAGATAGCAAGGTAGTGCAATATCCTTTCACACCAGTTATCCCAGAAGTAGATAGGCCATGGGCATGCTAGTGGAGGAGTCTCGTTGCAGCAGAGAGAACCCAAAGATAATATCTTGAATAAAGCCATGATGACTCTTGAGAGCCAAGATCTTAGGGAAAATGAAAAGTTTGTAAAACCAGAACCGGTAAAGGCAATAGAGATGGTGGAGATTTACCTGGATGAACCCGAAAAGCTTAACAAACAGAGTAGAAGAATGTTGATAAGGTTGTTGCGAGACAATGCTGATATTTTCGCATGGTCGGCTGTATACATGCCCATGATAGACCCGAGTGTTATTGAGCATTATTTGCTTATTGTTCCACTAGTAAAACCTATTAGACAAAAAAGAAGAAAGTTCTTGGAGGAGAATGTGCAAGCCATTAGGTAGGAAATAGAAAAGTTGATTATGACAGATTTTGTCAAGGAAGTCAAGTACCCACAATGGTTTGAAAATGTAGTTATGGTGAAAAAATCCTACGGCAAATGGCGAATGTGCGTAGACTTCACTGATTTTAACAAAGCGTATCCCAAAGATAGTTTCCCGTTGCCATTCATCGACAGGTTAGTGGATGCCTCTATGAGGCATAAGTTCATGAGCTTCATAGACGCTTTTTCTGGTTACAACCATATTGCAATGGTAAGGAAGATAGAGAAAAAATGACCTTTATTACAGAAAATAGCCTATAAAGAATGTAGGGGCAACGTATCAGAGATTGGTTAACAAGATTTTTTGCCATCAGATATGAAGAAAAATGGAAGTTTATGTGGATGATATGCTGACCAAGAGTACCTCTTTTGAGCAACACTTGGTTGACCTACAACATGTCTTTAATATTCTACGCTTATACAAGATGCGTCTGAATCCTAAAAAGTGTACCTTTGCGGTAAAGGCAGGAAAGTTTTTGGGTTTTTAAATTTCAGAAAGGGGCATCGAAGTAAATCCAGAAAAGATAGAGGTGGTCTTAGATATGGCACCCCTGGCAAACATTAAGGATATTTAGAAGCTCAATGGCATGGTGGTTGCGTTGAATAGATTTGTGTCCAGGTTAGCAGATAAGTGCCTTTATTTCTTTAAAGCTTTAAAAGTTCTTTTTCAATGGATAGAAGATTGTCAAGAAGCATTTGACCAGTTGAAGAGATATTTGGCCAGTCCCCCAATGCTGGCAGTGCCTAAAGAGGGAGAAGTATTACTTATGTATTTAGCAGCCACCGATGAAATTGTAGCAACAATATTGGTCCGATAAGAAGAGAACATTCAAAGACCAATTTATTACATCGATAAAGTCCTACGGCCAGCAGAGAAGAGGTATACGAGAATAGAAAAGTTGGTTTCTTACTTTAATAATAGTAGCCAGAAAGCTTCGCCATTACTTTCAAGCACAACAAGTAATTATTTTGACAGACCAACCTTTCAAAGAAGTTTTAGGAAAGGTGGATGTTTAGGGGTGGATGCTAAAGTGAGGTATAGAGCTCAGTGAATTTGGGGTTGAATATCAATCGCGAAAAGCGATCAAAGATCAGGTACTGATTGACTTTATTGTAGAGTGTATATTTGCAGGTCAAACAACAATTCCACTTGCTGAAAATATTGATATCGATAGAGAGGTTCAGGAAATACAACAACAACCCTCATAGACTAAGAAATAGCAAATTAAGAATACCCAACCTTGGACTTTGCATGTTGACGAGTCAGTGACTGTCAGTGGACCAGGAGCATGTGTGTTGTTAAGTGCACCCAACGCAAAGAAAGAATAGCAGTATGTGCTCAGCTTCACGTTTGCTCTGTCCAGTAAAGTAACAGAGTATGAAGCTTTGGTAGCAGGACTAGAACTCACAGCCAGACTTAAAATGAGTGCACTACAAATATTTACCGACTCTCAATTGGTGGCTAAGTAGTTATCGAACGAATACGAGGTCCACGATGAAACACTCCTCAAGTACTATTAGAGGGTGAAAGGTGTAAACTCTCTAAGTGAATGCTGGCAAAAGGGTCAGAAAATATGAATTGGAAAAGTATAAAACAGTGCCAAGATGAGTCTTTTGCGTGCAAGTATACACGGTCTGCAAGTAATACAACAGTTAAGCTGAGTATCGATCCCACAGAGATTGACTTGGAATCCAATTGTCTTTGATTGTTACTTGCCTTGAGAAAAAAAGTTGTTTGTTTTGAAGTAGTTTTGGAAATAATTGAATTAAAATAAAATAAATGAAAATACAATTGTAACACCCCAGTTTTGGGCCTAGGGGCTTTGGGTTGGTTTAGTCTGTCCGGCGGACCGGAATTAGAGATTCGAGTCAGATTCAGGATTTAAATTGGATTGAATATTTTTATAAGGGATAAAAATATGGGAAAATAGTCTAAATTCTTTATTAATTATATAAATGATTTTGGTGAAAACAATTTTGGAAAAAGAAATTCGAAAATGAGATATTTTGAGTTAGTGACTAAAAAGCAAAGTTTGCAAAACTATTTTTAGTGACTGTTTTGAAAATGGGTCAAAACTTTGAATCTTTAAGGAGCTAATAATCCAAAAGGGTTTCATCAGTTTCTCCCTTTAATTAGGTTTTTAAGAGGTATAAATAGTGGAGAGAATTAATTAAACACAATTAAGCTTTTTAAAAGAATTTCTCGTAACTAACTTTGTAACTTATTTCTCTCAAATTCTCTCCAGCCAAACACATTTCCAGCTTCAATTTCTTCATCAATTGAGGGGAGAAATCAGTATTGGAGGGGAAGTTAATCCGGAAGTGAACCTTGGTGCTGAGGAGTTGCCAGAAGCTTAATTTGGCATCGGCAAGGGAGGCGTTGCTTTGTCGGTGAGTGAAAGGGATAAGAATGGCCTTTCAAAGATTTGAAAAGGTTTAATGGGAGTCTAGGCTAGGCTTGATACACTGTTTTAAGGCTCGGAAGTAAGTAAAGTGGATTTCTCTCTCGATTTCGGTTGGCAAATGATTTTTTAATGCACTTGTTAAATGATTGTTTACCTCCCATTTTATGTATGAAATGCGCATGGTTCAATGCTGGGAATTGATATAAAATGATGTTAGATGCATTTGGAAGGTAATGCATGATTTTAAAGAATGTTTATGAACATGGCTTATGCATGGCTTAATGCACAGCAAAATGATTTGAATATTGCATATGAAAACAAGAAGGTATGTTTATAAAAGTGGATTATGTTGGCAAGTGATGAACTGAAAATGTTATGGAAATGTTATCAGATACAATTGGCCGACCATAGGATTTAAAGTGCACTATAATAAGTTACCCGTGGTTGTAGAGGTAGTACGAGAGGTACTTACTCCGATCATGTGAACCCCAATGTTGTTGAGGTAACACTTAGATGGCTTTTACTCTAGCCATGAGCTGTAGAGGTTGATGCGTTGAGTCTGTGAACTCCACATTGGAGGATTAGCCTTGGTAGTGGAGAGGTGGTGCATGTGTTGCACAACTCCATGCCAATAGGCTGCAAGAGAGTGCGAAATCTCTTGGGAAATCCGTCTATCCGATGTTAATAATGATTTATAGAAAGGATGTATATGGTAACAGATCTCTTGGAAGCCAATATAATGTTTTAAATTGTATAATGTTGATGGATTGGTTTGAATAATGTGATTTATACGAGTTATACTCCTTAAGCTTTGCTTATGGGATGTTATGCTTGGGTAGGCTTAAGTGGAGGAATTTGCATATGGGAATATGTTGTGGAAATCCATGATACATATTGCATATGGTTTAATATGCTGTTTTTGTAAAGATTAAGTGCATGTTTTGAAAGAGTGGCATGATTGTTCTAAAATGGTTTGAAATTGCATTGGATGATGTTTTGTATTTTGAGCGCTTCTTACTAAGCAATGATTACTTACGCTATCTTTTATCATCAATGCAGATTGATTGAGTGCAAGTGGTCTAGCAAGCAAGGAGGGAGTTCTCAAGACTTGATTTACCAAGTATATTGGGTTTTAAAGTAGTAGTAAAAAAAGCAATATGGCTTGAATGTTGTTGGGAGGGTTTGAGTGTTTAATCCTCTATTTGTGCAAATTTATATTGCTATTTTGGACTTGTAATAAGGTTGACTTGTTGGATTTGACATATGGTTTATGCTTTGGTTGCTTGAGTTCTAGGAAGTATGCCTATAGTTGTTTTTTAAAGCATGTTGACTTGAGATGTTAGCTCACATGTGATGTGTGGTTGGGATGGTTTCTTAAATATGTTGGTTGTGTGCTAGGGGCATGTTAGTGTGTTTTAGATTGATGAAAAACATGTTAGGCATCCAAAATGAACATTTATGGACCTGGCGTATCGGTACAGGTACCTCCGTATCGATACGAGTAGGCAAATCAAGCCTAGCGTATCAGTACTCGAGTTTGCGTATCGGTATGCTGCATGGCATTTTGGCCTAGCATACTGGTACTCGGGTATGTGTATCGATACAGGTCGAGGCGATTAAGCTTGGCAGATCGGTACACGAGTTTGGGTACCGGTACGGAGAGCATAAAAAGGTAAGGTGTATCGGTACGCGTGGGGTGTACCGGTACGGTATTGAGCTACTAGGTTTTTAACTCTGGCTTGCGTACCGATACTCGACCTACCGTACTGATACCACAAGCAGTTAAGTTAGTTGCTAAGTGTTCTGAAGTCCTGTTTTCTTACGTTTTGGTCCTTGGATGTTGCGGGAATAATTGAATGAGTTTGGTTAGTCGATTGAAGCTGTTTCTTAACGTTCATGTATGAAATGTGTTATATTAGATGTTGGTAACCAAAAATCTGAAGAAGTCCACATATTTTTGTTGAAATTGCGATTTAGTCCTTAAATGCATAAAGTCCAATTGGATGTCAAATTGATGCCCGATTGGGATGAGCTCCCACTTGATGACAGCATGTACACATAGGATAATAATTTGGCATTTAGACAAGATAAAAGGAAAAAATGGATACGTTTTGTTTTTATCTTTGCGGTTTACCTTGGTAAACCTAATGTAGCTTCCTCGGTTTGGTCTCGCAACTAGGCCAGGTCGAGGGGGTTACATTTGGTGGTATCAGAGCCAGATTATGATTGTTAGGAGTGGGTTATGGTTGGTTTATGCATGTTGGGAAGTTGTTTGATATGTATGTAGATTGAATTAAGTTGATTACTATACACGGTGATTGATTGTGTGTTATATGCCATGTTGGGGTATGATTTGGGACACATTGCCTTGTTACTACTAATGTAAAGTATTTTTGATTTGAAATGGAAGTCTTGGACCCTTGCTTGAAGATGGACTAATCGTTTTTATTTTGGTGTATTATCATGCCATAGATTCTTTGTTTAAGATGCCACTGAGGAGAGAATTACGTTTTAATACGAATGCGTGAAGGTAGGAGGGTGAGGATAATGTTATGCCTATTGAGGGGTTACCACATTCTCTGCCGAATCCACCTGCGGGTGTGGAACAAGTACCACCTCTGCCGGCTAGGCCAGCATTGGGTGATATGACGCTTTTGATACAAGCAATGACAGGAGCATTCCAGGCTGCGATGGCTGGAGTGCATGTCCCTGCACCAGCACTGGTTACTGCTGCTAATCTGGGATTACCTTTAGAGCGTTTACGTGGGCTGGAGGGGTCGACTTTAAAGGGTTGGTGCCTGAGGCTTTTGAGGAGTAATTTTCTAGCACAAGTCGTATATTGGATCAGATGGGTTGTTCTGACACCCGTAAGCTGGGATGTGCTGTATCTCTACTGCAGGGAGATGCGTATAGCTGGTGGACTATGGTGATTGCAAGTATGAAGGCTGACAATGTGACATGGGAAACCTTCAAATTTGCCTTTAGGAAGAATTATCTCGGAGCTAGATACCAAGATGAGAAGAAATGCGAGTTCATGGCTTTGGTATAGGGGGATATATCTGTATTTGAGTATGAGATACAATTTATGAGGCTGAGCCAGTATGCTTTTGAGTTGATGCCTAATGAGAGGAGCCGTTGCGATTGCTTCCATTATGGATTGACTCAGGAGGTTAAGACATATATGTTGGCTGCTGAGTATGTTGATTTTGATGTGTTGGTTTCGAGAGCCAAGGATATTGAGCAGAGTTTGGGTTTGACATCTCGTGCTAGAGGATCTGGTCATGGTAAGAGAGTTGTTAATTCTAATATTGGTGGTGGTCAGTTTAAGAGGCATCAGGACCGAAGACATCGACCTGAGCTTGGGCGGATAGGTCAGCTAGGACAGTGTTTTGGAGGTGGAATACCTGAATGTGCTCAGTATGGAAAGAGACATTCTGGGGTTTGCTGGAGGTCGGATAAGGTTTGCTGGTGTTGTGGGTCTCGAGACAATGTTAGACGCGATTTTCCACAGGCAGGATGAGTTGATCCAGTTCATGTACCGGTTGCAGCTAATGCTTGTTGGAGTTGTGGGTTGACTGATCATGTGAGGCGTGATTGCCCTATGTTAGCTAAAGGTGCGCAGGCTCCTGCACCTGCTGTGGTTGCCCCGAGAGGTCGAGGGCGTGGAAGAGGACATTTCCAGCCGAGAGATGGTGAGCGTAGGACTGTGGCACACACTGTTGCTATCCAGCCAGAGGGTGGAGGTCCCGCGAGAGTGTATGCGCATCATGAGGGATGTAATGATACCGATATGGTTGCAGGTACCTTTACTTTGCAATCTTTATCGTTGTTTTCATTGGTTGATTCTGGTTCCACCTATTCATATATTCTGAGTGACCTATTCATATATTCTGAGTGACCTATTCATATATTCTGAGTGAGCATGCACAGTTACTTGATATACCTGTTGTGATTTTAAATATTGGTGTTCGAGTAACTAGTTCTTTGGGCGAAACGGTTATGTTTAGGAAGTTATATCAAATGTGTCATTTAATGGTGCAAGATCATGTATTTGCTGTGGATTTGATGGAGTTTCCATTTCATGGTTTTGATGTAATTTTGGGGATGGATTGGTTATCCGAGCATAAGACGGTTGTGGATTTTGAAACCAAATGGATATCCTTGCATCTTGCCGATAATTATGAAGTTGTGGTGGTTGGCGAGAATGCAAAGTTCCTGGCCAATGTTGTTTCAGCTTTGGAAATAAGTCGAATGTTGAAACTCGGATGTCAGGCATATTTGGCCTATGTTATCAATCTTGGATCTAAGGATGTACGTGTGTAGGATATCCATACAATTTGTGATTTTCTAGAAGTTTTCCTGAAGAGTTGCTAGGGTTACTGCCGGATAGGGAGGTGGAGTTTAAAATCGAGATATATGTTGATACGGCTTCGGTGTCCATTGCGCCTTATCGCATGGCACCTAAGGAATTGAAAGAGTTGAAGACGCAGTTGCAAGAGCTATTTGATCGAGGTTTTATTAGACCTAGTGTTTCACTTTGGGGTGCACCAATGTTATTTGTGAAGAAAAAGTATGGCACGATGAAGATGTGCATCGATTATTGGCAACTGAATAAGTTGACGATTAAGAATAAATATCCCTTACCGCAGATTGATGATTTGTTTGATCAGTTTAGGGGTGCTTCGGTGTTCTCTAAGATAGATTTGAGGTCTGGGTATTATCAGTTGAAAGTGAAGGATGTGGATGTGCCTAAGATTGCCTTTCGTACAAGGTATGGGCATTATGAGTTTCTGGTTATACCTTTCAGTTTGACAAATGCCCCATCTATATTTATGGACATGATGAATCGAGTGTTTCATGAGTACCTTGATTAGTTCATGATAGTGTTCATAAACAATATTCTCGTGTACTCCTGTACTGAGGAAGAGCATGATCGGCATTTGCAGATAGTGTTGCAAGTGCTGAAGGATAATCAGTTATATGCTAAGTTGAGCAAGTGCGAGTTTTGGCTTAAGGAGGTGATGTTCCTTGGTCATGTGGTTTCCGCGGAGGGTATTCGCGTTGATCCACAGAAAATTGAGGCTATTCTCAATTGGAAGCAACCTAAGTCTGTATCGGAGGTGCGTAGTTTTCTTGGGTTGGCTGGTTATTATCTCCGTTTTGTTGAGGGGTTCTCGAGTATTGTAGCACCGTTGACCAATTTGTTGCAAAAGAATGTTCCTTTTGTGTGGATAGAGAAGCAACAACAGGGTTTTGAAAAGTGGAAAGAGGTTTTGACACACGCTCCTATGTTAATTTAGCCCGAATTTGGGAAGAAGTTTGTGGTATATAGTGATGTGTCGTATGTTGGCTTGGGTTGTGTACTGATGTAAGGTGGGAAGGTTGTGGCCTATGCATCGAGGCAGTTGAAAGTTTATGAGCACAATTATCCAACTCATGATTTAGAGCTTGCGGCTGTGGTGTTCGCTTTGAAAATTTGGCGACATTACCTCTATGGTGAGAAGTGTGTGGTTTATACATATGATAAGAGCTTGAAATATCTGATGTCGCAGAAGGAGTTGAACCGTAGACATCGAAGATGGTTGAAGTTGCTTAAGGATTACGATTTGACCATTGAGTATCATCCGGGTAAAGCCAATGTGGTGGCGGATGTTTTAAGTAGAAAAGCTATGGTTGAGTTGAGAGCTACGTTTGCTCGGTTGAGTGTAACTCGTGATGGGGGCTTGTTAGCCAAGTTACAAGTTAAACCTACGTTATCACAGTTGATTAAAGCTAAGCAACCATACGATGATTCGTTGGTTGGGCATGTTAAGGACATAACGGATGGAAATCTGTCGGATTTTTATTTTGATGGTGACAGAGTTTTGTGTTTCAAGGGTCGGATGGTGGTACCGAATGATTCGGAGTTGAGGCACACTATCTTGGCGGAGGCACACTGTAGTCATTTCGCTATGCATCCTGGTAGTGTTAAGATGTATCGTGATTTGAGGGAGGCATACTACTGGGTTGGGTTGAAAAAGGATGTGGTTGAGTTTGTTTCCAAGTGCATGGTATGTCAGCGGGTCAAGGCTGAACATCAATTTCCATCCGGGTTGTTGTAACTGCTAAAAATTTCGAAGTGGAAATGGGAGAGAATTACCATGGATTTTGTAATAGGTTTTCCGTTGACATCGGCTAAAAAGGATTCTGTTTGGGTGATTGTTGACCGGTTTACAAAGTGTGCACATTTCCTGCCAGTGCATACAACGTATACCTTGGACAAGTTGGCGGATTTGTATATAGCTGAGATTGTACGCTTGCATGGCGTACCTAAATCTATTATTTCGGATAGGGATTCGAGGTTTACGTCAAGGTTTTGGAGAAGTCTGCACCAGGCTTTGGGTTTGAGGTTGAGTTTTAGCACTGCGTATCATCCTCAGTCTGATGGGCAGTCTGAACGAGTTATCCAGGTTTTGGAGGATATGATGAGATGTTGCATTATTGATTTCCAAGGAACCTGGGAGAAGCAATTGTCTTTAGTTGAGTTTGCCTACAACAACAGTTATCAGACGAGTATAAAGATGGCACCTTATGAGGCGTTATATGGCCGAGGTGTCGTACGCCCTTATGTTGGGCTGAGGTAGGGGAAAAATATGTTACCCTGCCGGATGTATTGAAAGATACAGATGAGAAGGTTAAGCTTGTATGTGACCGGTTGAGAGCGGCTGCGGGTCGGCAGAAATCTTACGCGGAGCTGAAGCGTAAGGAGGTTGAATATGCGGTGAGTGATCGCGTATTCTTGAAAGTGTCACCATGAAAAAAGGTGATGAGATTCAGACGTAAGTGTAAGCTTAGTCCGAGGTTCATTGGACCATACGAGGTTATTGAACGTATGGGTCCTGTAGCATATCGACTGAGGTTGCCTCCTGAGTTGGAGAAAATTTATAATGTGTTCTATGTTTCGATGTTGAAGAGATATCGATCTAATCCATCGCACGTTATGCCGGTGGAGGATGTTGATTTGAGGCCGGATTTGTCCTATGATGAGGAACCGGTAGAGATTCTTGATACCAACAGTAAGGTTTTACGTGGGAAGAGGATAGAGCTTGTTAAGGTATTGTGGCGGCATCGAGGAGTTGAGGAGGCCACATGGGAGAGTAAGTCGGACATGAAAGATCAATTTCCGCATCTTTTCCCTCCAGGTAAATTTTACGGACGAAATTTCTTAAGTGGGGGGAGAGTTGTAACACCCCGGTTTTGGGCCTAGGGGTTTTGGGATGGTTTAGTCGGTCAGGTGGACCGAAATTAGAGATTCGAGTCGGATTCGAGATTTAAATTGGATTGAATATTTTTATAAGGGATAAAAATATGGGAAAATATTTTAAAATCTTTATTAATTATATAAATGATTTTGGTGAAAACAATTTTGGAAAAAGAAATTCGAAACTGGGACATTTTGAGTTAGTGACTAAAACGCAAAGTTTGCAAAACTATTTTAGTGACTGTTTTGAAAATGGGTCAAAACTTTGAATCTTTAAGGAGCTAATAATCCAAAAGGGTTTCATCAGATTTCTCCCTTTAATTAACTATTTTTAAATAAGTTTTTAAGAGGTATAAATAGTGGAGAGAATTAATTAAACACAATTAAACTTTTTAAAAGAATTTCACGTAACTAACTTTGTAACTTCTTTCTCTCAAATTCTCTCCAGCCAAACACATTTCCAGCTCCAATTTCTTCAGCAATTGAGGGGAGAAATCAACATTGGAGGGGAAGTTAATCCGAAAGTGAACCTTGGTGTTGAGGAGTTACTGGAAGCTTAATTTGGCATCGGCAAGAGAGGTGTTGCTTTGTCGGTGAGTGAAACGATAAGAATGGCTTTTCAAAGATTTGAAAAGATTTAATGGGAGTCTAGGCTAGGCTTGATACATTGGTCTAAGGCTCAGAAGTAAGTAAAGTGGATTTCTCTCTCGATTTCGGTTGGCAAATGATTTTTGAATGCACTTGTTAAATTATTGTTTACCTTCTTGTTTATGCATGAAATGAGCATGGTTCAATGCTGGGAATTGATATGAAATGATGTTAGATGCATTTGGAAGGTAATGCATGATACTCGACCTACTGTACCGATACCGCAAGCAGTTAAGTTAGTTGCTGAGTGTTCTGAAGTCCTATTTTCTTACGTTTTGGTCATTGGATGTTGCGGGAATAATTAAATGAGTTGGTTAGTCGATTGATGCTGTTTATTGATGTTCATGCATGAAATGTGTTATATTAGATGTTGGTAACCAAAAATCTGAAGAAGTCCACATATTTTTATTGAAATTGCGATTTGGTCCTTAAATGCATAAAGGTCCAATTGGATGTCAAATCGATGCCCGATTGGAATGAGCTCCCACCTGATGACATCATGTACACATAGGATAATAATTTTGCATTTAGACAAGATAAAAGGAAAAAATAGATGCGTTTTGGTTTTATCTTTGCGGTTTACCTCGGTAAACCTTAATGTAGCTTCCTCTGTTCGGTTTCGCGACTAAGTCAGGTCGAGGAGGTTACAACAATGAAGTAAGAAACTGGCAAGGAAGGTGATTTAATGAATGCTGAGCGTTGGCGGGGAACGCCTGGTTTTCATGCTATTCATGCCGCGCCAGTCTTCAATAACAACCTGTCTTGGCATTGTTTGCCGAGCAGATTCAAAATTAGTAAAGCCTCTCTCGATGGTCATCGCCCTAAATTGATCATGTAAAAACCCCTATATCTCTATAGTGCATGCTTTTAAATAAACCAATTTGATTAAGATCCAATGTATACTCCTAAGGGGTAGATTTTACTCCCGAAGTAAGTTCATCTACTTGAACAACTTCTCTCGAAGCTTTTCTCCTCAGTATTCAACAACTTAATCGTTGCTACCCCAAGTCTGTTAAGATATTGAGGAGCAATAGGCCAATAGTGTCAGCTCTCGCTTGGCATAGTATTTAGGAAACATTAAAGTTTGCCGAATAGATAAAACATTGCCGAAGACAGATTTATTATTAAAAACTAAAACATAAAACAACGTTGAACGCAAACATCCCCTACCAACCATTAAATTAGTTCATGGTGAGGGATTTAACCAAAAAACCATAAATGTTTTCAAAATACATCATCATTAAAAACAAGATAAAATAACTTGAAAGAGAGAATGAGCGAGAATGGGTCTCTCGATGCAGCCCTTCAAGATCCAGGTTCTCGGCCAAGCTGGTTGAACCACCATTCCAAGGTGTAGCCGGTTGTCAATCGCCTTGCACTCCAACTCTTCACTCCGACCGTCTATCAATTCCTCCCTAAAGTTCTCCTTGGTTGGTGTTTAAATAGGCGTGCAAGGAAGGGATCAGACAAGCTCCTCATTTGAATTTTAAATGCTAAAAGGATAAGAGATAATTAGCTTATCCAAATTTGAATGAGAGCTGATCAGGCTAAAGCTGACGTCATACTGCCGACGTTGCCTTGGCTTCCAAGCTTGGCATGAATCTGCTAACCAATCTTGGCACCATCTTATCCGCTATTTTTTCGGAGATTGATCCAATTGCTATCTTTTCGGAGCCTGATCTTATCCTATTTTTCAGGGTCCAACAGCTTCTTGGCATGGCATCAAGTTCACTTTTCTGCCAACCGGTGCTTGGCATTGTCTGGTCCATCTATGCCAACAGCACTCGGCATTCTCTCTGGCATTCCTTCCTGTGTTGCTTTCTTGGGCCAAATACTGTGCCAAACCTACAAAATTGCCAAGAAAACAACCCTTCACACTGGCATAGACAGAATTCTAAACTCCTTATGCAAATGCATGGTTTTAACATCCTAATGCAACTAAATGTACCTAAAAAAAGCAAAAGCATTGTAAGATTGCATTAAAAATAATACTTTTGGAGAGGTAACACACCCCCAAACCTAACTCATTGCTTGTCCTCAAGTAATGCAAAAATAAAAACAAAAATTGTGAAAATGTTACCTCGACAAAAATTTGGCTGAATGCCAACACATGCTGGCAAGTAGAATTTGGCTCTATTTTGGTCCTCAGTATCTCAGTGCAATAATGCCAAGCAGGTAGTAATTCAAGTGCAGCAATATAACTCTAGTCTAAGTTCATGAAGAGTGCATGATGTGTAGGCAATATGCATCGAGTATCCTTTCACTCCCTTAGCCAATTTTACTACCTAAACTCATATTCTTATTTTTATCATCTTTTTTTTCTTTGCCAAGGGTTTCTGTTGGCATTAATTTAAGCATACCACGAATCCCCACCTTAATCTAGACATCACTAGGCTTTTTCTTCAACTCATACCCTAAGGTTTTGGACTTGAGAACTAAGAGGGAGCAAACCACGAATCCCCAAGTAACTTATTATCCCTAGGTAGAGGAGAGTTCATTTTTTTTCATTGCCCTGGCAGAACATTGTTGCCTTATTATTTTCTTTTACCCTGGCATCATTTGATCTTTTTTTTAAATCTGAGCATAGTTTCAAAGAGTCTAAGTTTGCTAAGGAACTAGATACATACTACGTGTAATGTGAAGTTTCAGTCACCTAAACTAGAGATCAATTGCCAAGCTAACCTGACATACTACTCTGCTGGCATGGCATGACAACTAAAGATTATAATTTCCTCATTGGACAGACACCTAGATCAAATTAAACTTGCCTAGCAAATGTTAACATTTTTCTAAATTAAACCGAGGCAAAATTTTCTTTTTCTTTTTTAGTGGTTCGGCATGCATCTATTCTAAATGACCTAAATGGCATGGCAACAGAAATTAAACATGAAATGTATTGCATGGCATAAATGTGAGGAAACGCACACCCCCAAACCCAAGATGTCATTGTCCTCAATGCATGAAACAACATATATATACAAGAAAAACAGAAAAAATAAAAATGCATGTTATGTAAATGCAATGAAATGACATGTAAATGAGTTTAGATAGAAGATGACTCCCCTTCAGAGACTTCTTCTCGTGTGGCACAGTCTTTCATTTCAGAAATCGGCCATGAGCAGCGGCCATTCATTTCTTTTCTCTTATGATTGGCTGTGAAGCGGTAGTGGAGGCTCTAACTTTCTTATTTTTCTTGGCAGGTTCCAACGCGGCAGGTGCATCGGTGGCATCAGATGGTGTTTGTATAGCAGGTGTCACTGGTGACTTGGCTTTGGTTTCCTTTGATTCAGATGATGAATCAGAACTGGCAGAATCAGCTTGTACTGGAGACAATGAGACTGTGGCATCAGATGGTGTATGAACTGGACTTGCTGGCATGGCATCATCGCTGGCAGAGGGCTCGGTAGGGAAATCTGGAAATTCTGGCATAAAGTCAGGGGATAATTTTTTAAGAACCTCCCTAATTACAACATCCCTGGCCTGTGTGTAATGTCTTAGCTTGACATTAAGCTCCTCCGCTTTTTCTATCTTTCGGAGAATAATCTCCTGGCGATGGTAAATTTATGACAGCATTGCCAGTGAACTATCTAGCATGGTTTCTGGCATGGTTGTTGGCTCTGCCTTTGACACTTTCGGTCTTAGCGCAGGCACTTTGGCCTTCCTCTTGCCCTTGTGCTTTGGCTCGACATCAACGAGATTTCTCCATATAGCAGTTGTAATTGTTGTTCCCTTGATTGTTTGTCCCTTATTTGTATCAAGCTTGGGCACACCATAGAGCATGTAAATGTTAGAAATCAACAAAGGAAAGAACAAACTGTCATTACCTTTCGCTGCACACTTGTAAGTTTCTTCAATAATAAGCTTGCCCACATTAATCTTGCGCCCCATAACAATGGAGTGCAATAGGATCAACATTTCTTCTGACACAATATCGTTATGGGATGTAGGAATCAAATTTGCCTTGAGAAAGTGATTCCATCCTCTCCATTAGGGTTTCATTGCCAACCTCTTCACCGTATGGTGCCCCTTGGATGACACTGTTAATGCCGTGCTAGGCTCACACAGGTCTACCAGCAGTATCTTTCTCTTGGCAACATTCATCGAATCACCGTACTCAAAATATTCATCCTTTGCACCATCCAACTCAAACATAATGTTAATATAGCCTTCATCGAAACGTACACACTTACCTCTAATCATCAAGAAGGGCGAATCCTAGGTCACAAGATGCGCGTAGAATTCTTGAACGATGGTGGCATAAATCTCCCCTTTTTTCTGGCAGAACAGACTCTATTTGTGCAAGCTAATCGTTGACATGACTTCTAGAGGGAAGCTATTATTCGTCTCTGTTTTGAGGTCAAATTGATTCTCATAGCAAAAACTTCTCGAGGGAAAATTGGTTTCAAACTTTTTCTGAATCTCCTCATTGAAGAATCACTTAAAAGCGGTAGAGGAAGAAGCCATTGAAATCGTTGAAAAATTTGAAATGGTGTTGAACAAGATGAAGAAAAAGAAAAATGTTTTGGAGTTCTGGTTTTTGCTTGTCGAAAAGAAAAGTGGAAAATTTAGAGAGATTTGGGTTCTTTAAATTCGGTTATGGAAAGAAAGTGAAAAGTTTGGGAAGTTTAATGGGGTTGGTAACCGAGTAAATAGGGAAATGATGGAAGGTAAAAAGATTTGATTTGAAAAGAGGGTAAAGTGATAAGGTTGTAAGTGATAAGATTTGATAAAGATTGGAGTGATAAGGTGATTGGATTGAATTTAAATATCAACCCAATTTTTGGGAGGATAGGGTTTAAATTAAAAGAAAATGCTCTCTCTTATCTAATGGGTCGATCAAGCTAAGGTTTATCTCATCTTTTCATCTTTTCTATTGGCTGCATGCCAAGCGGCTCTAGCATTGTGCTTGGCACACAGAATTCTCCTATTGTGGCTTCGGTTCATGCCAAGTCTCTCATTGGCATTGTTCCTGGCATTGCTCCTAACATCGTTCCTGGCATGGTTCATGGCATACTGATTCTGCATTGACTTAAAGAAAACCTTTCAACATAGACAAGGAATAAAGACGAAAAACAACAGAAAGAAAAACTATTAAAAACCTATAAACCTAAAAACAAAGAAGAACAACTATCCTAATATTTACAAGAATTCAAACTTGATGGTGCTTTCATGTTACCTCTGCCAAGAGGATCACCTCCTTGGCATTGTTCTGATCACCTTCCATGTAGTGCTTTAAACGTTGGCCATTCACTTTAAAAATTTCCCCCGACTTCAAGTTCTTAATGTCTACAGCTCCATGGGCATAGGGCTTCACAACTTCAAAAAGGCCCGGCATCTTGATCTTAGTTTTCCTGGAAACAACTTAAGTCGTGATTTGAATAACAAAACATGTTGGCCTACCTCAAACTGTCTCGGCATTATCCTACTATCATGCCATTGTTTTGTCTTCTCATTATATATTGTAGCATTCTGAATTCCTCCAATCCATTTAGGTCTAGTAACCTATTTCCTCCAGCAACTCTCCATGCCATATCCAGTGTTCTGATGGCCCAGTAGGCTTTATGTTCAAGCTCTACTAGCAGATGGCATGGTTTTTCAAAAACAAGTCTAAACGGTGAAGTACCCAAAGGAGTTTTAAATGCTGTTCTGTAAGCCCACAAGGACTCATCTAGTCTTAAGGACCAGTCTTCCTTGATGGATTCACAGTTTTCTCTAGAATGTTCTTAATCTTCTTGTTTGAAATCTTGGCTTGCCCGTTCGTTTGTGGATGATACGCCGTGGCAATTCTCTGCTGTATACCATACCTGTACAAAGCTTTAGAGATTCTATTACATTTAAAATGGGTACCCTCATCATGAATAATCACCCTAAGGGTATCAAATCTAGTAAAAATGTGTTTGTGCAAGAACATGGCAACGGTTTTGGCATCGTTTGTTGGCAGGGAAACAGCTTCTACCCATTTAGACACATAATCAACACCCACAGGAATATATATTACCAAATGATGGGGGAAAAGGACCCATAAAGTCTATCCCTCATACATCAAATAAGTCCACAAGCATAATGTTTTGAAGCGGTAGTTGGTGTCTGCCAGAGATATTTTCTGTCCGTTGGCATCGGTCGCACGCCTTGGCATACTCGTGGGCATCCTTATATAGTGTGGGCCAAAAAATCCTGACTGCAGCACCTTGGTGCCAGTCTTCATCCCAGCAAAGTGACCTCCATATGGCACGGCATGACACAAATACAATATGTTATGCTGCTCATTTTCGGGCACACAACGGCGGATCACTTGGTCGGCACACTGTTTGAACAATATTGGCTCGTCCAAATAGTATTGCCTAACTTCTCGCAAGAACTTTTTCTTGGCATTATATGCCAAATTTGGTGGTAAAATGTTGCTTACCAAGTAGTTGACGATGTCAACGTACCATGGCACGACATTACCTACAAGCAAATACTCGTCAAGAAATTCATCTTTTATAAAATTGGTTTAAGATGATGCTCTAAACATGAGAGATGGTCAGCTACTAAGTTTTCACTGCCCTTTTTGTCTCGGATCTCAAGATCGAATTCTTGAAGTAGGAGCATCCATCGGATTAGTCTAGGCTTGGCATCCTTCTTTGCCAAGAGATACTTCAATACCGAATGATCTTTATAAACCATAATTTTGTTACCAATTAAATAAGGTCGAAATTTATCAAAAGCAAATACAAACGCGAGAAATTCTTTCTCGGTTGTAGAGTAATTCAGTTGTGCTTCATTCAAGGTGCCTCAACTATAGGGGTATTGATTAACCTTTCTTTAAGTTCCTGAAATACTCTTAAATAAGAATCGTCAAATGCAAAAGTGGCATTATGTTCTAATAACAAGCATAAAGGTTTAGTAATTTTTGAAAAGTCTTTAATAAAACGTCGGTAAAAATCTGCATGTCCTAAAAAACTCTTTATACCTTTGACACTTGTTGGCTGTGGCAATTGCTTGATTACCTCAACTTTTGCTTGATCAACTTCTAATCCTCTCTCAATTACCTTGTGCCCGAGAACAATGCCCTCCTTCACCATGAAGTGGCATTTTCCCAGTTCAACACTAGGTTCGTTTCTATGCACCTCTTCAAGACTTACTCCAAGCTTTGAAGACATTCCTCAAATATTTTGCCGAACACTAAGAAATCATCAATGAATACTTCCATGTTGTGCTCTATCATATCGAAAAAAATGGACATCATGCAATGTTGGGATGTTGTCGGAGCATTGCATAGACCGAATGACATCCTTCTAAATGCAAACGTCCCATATGGGCACGTGAATGTGGTCTTTTCTTGATCATCAGGAGTGATGGCAATCTGATTATATCCTGAATAACCATCCAAAAAAATTAGAAAGCTTTACCTGCCAACCTGTCTAGCATTTGGTCAATGAATGGCAATGGGAAGTGAACCTTCCTCGTGGCATTGTTCAGCCTCCTATAGTCCATGCACACTCTCTATCCAGTGATCGTTCTGGAGAGAATCAATTCAGCTTCACTATTTTGTACCACGATCATGCCACCCTTTTTTGGCACATATTACACCGGGCTAACCTAAGAGCTATTGGAAATGAGATAAATAATCCCGGCATCAAACCATTTTATGATCTCTTTTTTCAATACCTCTTTCATGCTCGGGTTTAGCCTTCTCTGGCCTTCAACGGTCTTGCCATGGTACTCCTCCAGATAATCTTGTGCATGCAAATGGTTGGGCTAATACCTCGGATGTCTGCCAAGGTCAAACCCAATGCTTGCTTATAATTGCTTAATATTGCCAAGAATCTCTCCTCCTGATTATTAGTGAGATCAGTGGCAATGATCACTGTCAGAGTTGAGTGTTTACCTAAATAAGCATACTTCAAGTGATTTGGCAATGGTTTTAGCTCCAATTCTGGCGGCTTTTCCATTGATGGTTTAGGTGCCTTAATCTCTATGTCGGCCAACTGTAGTGGCTCGAAATACTTAGCCTTCTCAGCCTCCAAGACTAATTCTTCAGGTTCTTCGAATAATTCAGCTATGCCGTCTAAATTGCTGACATTAAATTTTGTATCCTGGCACAACTGCGCCATATCCAAAGTGTAAATGGACTCCATCATCTCTTCTGCTTGGAATTCATCAGGTTCATCTGCACATTTCAAAGCTTGAAACACATTAAACGTAACATGCTGATCATTCATGCACATTGTTAGTTCCCCTTTATGAACATCTATCAAAGCCCTACCCGTGGCAAGGAAAGGTCTACCCAAAATAACCGGAACATTAATATTAGCCTCATAATCCAAAACGATGAAATTAGCTGGAAAAATAAACTTGTCTACCTTTACCAACACATCATCAATCTTACCCTTGGGATGTGCATAGGACAAGTCTGCCAGCTGGAGTGTCACCGTGGTAGGTCTGGCTTCTATGCCAAGCTTTCGAAAAACTGACATTGGCATCAAGTTGATGCTGGCTCCTAGGTCGCACAGTACCTTGCCCGTGAATTTGTTGCCAATGGT
Organism: Hibiscus mutabilis; assembly: GCA_019671005.1. Lineage (NCBI taxonomy): Eukaryota > Viridiplantae > Streptophyta > Magnoliopsida > Malvales > Malvaceae > Hibiscus > Hibiscus mutabilis. The sequence continues at coordinate 40,895,346 of CM033738.1, forward strand.
ACAAGGAATGGTAAAACTTCCTGGATCTTTCAGCTTTGGTGGCAATCGGTTTAGGATCATGGCACTGCATCCCTCGGTGAGAGCAGCAGTTTCAAAGTCTCCCAACTTCATCTTTTTGGACAGAATGTCTTTCATAAATTTCACATAGTTGGGTAAATAGGAAGTTTTTATGAATAATGTCTTACTTAAATTATTATTTTTAAGTGTGTTTTAAAATCTGAGACTCCGATACCAGTTCTAATCTTTAGGTTTTTACCTTCTGTAGATAGTTGAGTATGCCCACTAAACTCGACCAGGAAGAAAAGGCCGAATTTAGGAAGTCACAATTGAAAACTTTCCCTCAAGAAACCAATTTATTTATAACAAATCATTTAACTTTTCTATAAAATATATTTTATAAGTTTGTTAACATCCATCAAAACATTAAATCCAAAAGTATAATAAAATATTCAGTGTAATAATAGAAACACGCATAAAGAAAATATCCTCAAATCACAAATAGTCTCTAGTCCAAATTACAACCCAATTATGATAAAAATATAATAAGAATGATAATAATAACTTGAAAATTTTGAGTCCGTAATGAGGAAGTAATAAAGCTAAAAACACAGTTTGTCTGAAAGATAAGCTATAGGGGGTGAGCTATTAAGCCCAGTGTGTCTCTTGGTGCAACAATAAAAAACGCAGTTTCACAAAAATATTACAAGATAAAACATGCCATATTAAAAATACAGTGCATGAGATGATACTAATAAATAGTCACAATACCCGTCTACTAACACCAATCACAGTGGTGGCAAAGCTAATCGGTCACAGTGGAGGTAGTTCCCTTGAACTCCTCACCCTTTATTTCTCCAATCACAATGTGGTCAAACCACTTCTTCCTCCGTACAACCCATCCCATGCATGATAATATAATGTTTATGAACACATTCTCATCACAATTGTATCGTACTAAATACGAGGAACACAGTTCAGAAGTTCTGATAATCTCTTAAACACAGTTTTCACAGTATGCATAGCATTTCAAATCACAGTGAAATCTCACCACAGACAATAGTCATGAAAATTTGTAAAACATTTCACAGAATATAACACAGGAAGAGAACACACCTCTAGCGGCCAAAGCTCTAACGTCGATGATGATGCCTCCCAAGATTTGAACTAGCTTTAGGTCTAGCTGAGTCAGAACCTACGAGGTAGAGTTCTAAGTTAAGTTCACATTCTATCGAAATTATCACAATGCCACCTAACTGAACTATGCTAAAAACTCACGCGTATTCCTCGTAGATGGCGCAGGAGCAGGCTGAATAGGAGGTGGAGGAGGAGGTATAATGTCGTCCTCGGAATCAATGTCATCTGAAACACATAAATAAATCTCATTAGATCTCATACACAACTTCTTAATTACCCAAAAATAGATTACAATTAGCAAACTATCAATTCGGGTTCGAATTAGGAAAAACAGGCTGCAAAAATGAACTCAAAACGCCGAAAAATGTCGAGTCAACATTGATTGAAAAAGTCAACAGTCAACGTTGACCGGCCAAGTCAACGCTGACGTCACTGCCCTTGGTCAATACTGATGTCATCACCTTGGTAAACGCTGACGTCATCAATTTGGTCAATGGGTCGGTCGGTTAACGGGTCGGGTCGCTAAGGATTCTGCCGGTCCGGTCTGGTTCAACCAACTCAGTAGGCCTTGGGCTCTCTCTCACTCCCTACCATGTGGCCCAAAGGAAGCAGGCCCACTCCCAAGACCCAACAACACAGCAGCCCACCCTTGGTCCCTCTTATACACATGACAATTAGGGTTTACAGAACCCCAATTGAGGCAGCCGCACAACGAACCGGGAAAGCAACAGCAACAAAGCGGCAGCGACGCCACAACGCCACGGTGGCGGCCAACTCAAGGCAGCGATAAAACCCACAACTTACTAAAACTGATTACCAGAACCAATGAAGCACAAAACAAAGCGTTCACTCACCTACCCAACTCGAACGGAGAGGAAAACGAAAGTAGAGCTTACGGCGGTACAAGGGAAAACCGAAAGGTTTTTGATCCGGTTTCCACCACAGTGTCTAGATACGATGTGGGCATGACTGGTTCGTGCAGACGAGAGGGTGAGGTAGGGGTGCTGCGCGACACACGTTCGGCGGTACTCCTTTATCGATGGCTCGCCGAAACGCAAGGGAGAGGGGAAAGGGTTGCACACGAAATTTCAAAAAGGAGAGGGTTTGAGATGCGGTTGAAAATGGGAGACCAACCAGAGGCTAGGGTTGGGAGAAAAGGGAATTAAATACCCAGGTGAAGTGGGTAAATCACAACACAAGGGTCTCAACACCAACCCACATTACTGAACAGCTACAAAGGTTCTATTTTCCACAATTTGGTCACTAACTCGAATTAAAATCAGTTAATCCCTAAATTAAATAATTAGGTTTTTAGATTCCTAATTCCCATATTTCTAGGTTCCAAATTGGGAATTTTGAAATTAAGGTTAGGGTTCCTAATTTAAATCCTAGGGTGTTATATCGGCATTTGCTCAAGGGCTTCTACCAATGGAATGTTGATTTGCAGCTGTTTAAGAACTTCCAAGAAGCGCTTAAATTGCTGATCTTGCTTATGCTTTTGAAGTCTCGCTAGAAATGGTGGTGGTGGATAAGCATATGCTGGCGCTACTGCCTTTGCCAAGGCAGTGCTAGCATCAGTCTGTTTGGCATCATCTGCTTTTGTTTCCTCTTTCTCTGCTTCCTTGGGGTTTTCTGCTGGCACTGGCTTCTCGATTTGGCAGTTAACTGGCTACTTGGCAGCCTTCTCCACCTCACACTGCTTACCGCTCCGAAGAGTTATGGCTTTACATTGCTCATTATCTTTGTGACGAGCATCTTCGGTGTCACTTGGAAATGCTCCTTGGGGTCGATTGTGGAGTGCATTGGCAATCTGCCCAATTTGAACTTTCAAGTTCCTCATCGATGCTGCCAAACTCTGGACTGTGGCACCATTCCTCTCCATGTACTCTGTGAGAGTGCCTCCTTGGTTGAATCTCTGCCCTTGCTAGAAATTGTTTTGAGCTTTCTGTGGCATGTCATTGTTGTTGAAACCTGGCATGTCATTGTTGTTGAAAGCTGGCATGACATTGTTATTCTGCCTCTGGGTATTCTGGCGTTGGGCATTGTACTGGTTACCTCATTGATTTCCCCATGCTAGGTTAGGGTGTTGTCTCCATCCTACATTATAAGTATTGGAGTTAGGATTATGGTAGCGATTAACATTGCCAACGAAATTTACCGATTCAGGGTTGGTAGGGAATTCATCAACATAATGGTTTTCTCCATAAATTGTACAAAATGGATCTAATACTTTAACTTATCGGGACTTATTGTTCTTTTGTAACGTTCCCACCATGCTAGTAAATTGGAAATCTCGACATGAATGGATGTTAATTCATCAACATGAAATTTCCCACTAGTTTTTGTTCTTGTCCCGAGTCTAGCAACAGGATATTCAAAGTCATTGATTGCAATTCTTTCAAGAATGTCAACAGCCTCGGTATACGTTTTGTCAAGCAATGAATCATTGCTGAAGCATCAAAAACAATCCTCGTTTGTGCATTCAATCCATTGTAGAAAGTTTGTATTTGGGTCTAATTCGGGAACCCATGCATAGGATACCTTCTTAACAGATCTGTAAATCTTTCCTAGGCATCATATAAGGTCTCATCCTCGGCCTGCCTGAATGTAATAATCTCACCCCTTAGCTTGGCAGTGAGTGTTGGCGACTGGAATCTTGTCAAGAACTTCTGGCATAGGTTTGCCCATGAAGTGACTGAGCCAGGTCAAGGAATTGAGCCAAGCCTTAGCTCTATCTCTCAAGGAGAAAGTGAATAGCTTCAGCTTCACTGTAACGTCAGATACTCTATTTTGTTGAAATAACTGACAAATCTCCATGAACTACTTCAAATGTTGCCTCGAATCTCTAGTAAGTGTTCCATCAAACTGACCTACATTCAAAAGAGTTTGAATCATTACACGATTAAGTTCAAAATTGATAGCGTTTACCTCTGCGCCAACCAGTCCTGGCATCAGATTGTCAATGGTTGGTGTTGGATATTTCTAATGGGTCTTTCTTCATTAACCGGTGGTGGTAGCATCACACTGTTAAGTGCATTTCCTTCATTGTTCACCACACCACTCCCTCTATTACCTTGATTATTCATCTCTCGGAATTTTCTTTTTAACCTCTGCAAGGTTTTCTCAATTTCTGGATTGTATGGCCACTCGTTCACCACAGGATGGCTTCTAGTCATACACCGATAAAACAAAAAGTAAAATAAAAAGTAAAAGAAAGACAAGTAAAAATTTAAAAACAACCAACTCTGTTGCAATCCTCGGCAACGACGCCAAAAACTTGTAGACTCTCTAAGTGAATATTGGCAAAAGGGTCAGAAAATATGTATTGGAAAAGTATAAAACAGTGCCAAGATGAGTATTTTGCGTGCAAGTATACACGGTCTGCAAGTAATACAACTGTTAAGCTGAGTATCGATCCCACAGAGATTGACTTGGAATCCAATTGTCTTTGATTGTTACTTGCCTTGAGAAAAAAAGTTGTTTGTTTTGAAGTGGTTTCAGAAATAATTGAATTAAAATAAAATAAATGAAAATACAATAAAGTAAGACGTTGGCAAGGAAGGTGCTTTAATGAATGATGAGCGTTGGCAGGGAATGCTTGGTTTTCACGCTATTCATGTCGTGCCAGCGTTCAATAACAACCTGTCTTGGCATTGTTTGCCGAGCAGATTCAAAATTAGAAAAGCCTCTCTCGATGGTCATTGCCCTAAATTGATCATGTAAAAACCCATATATCTCTATAGTACATGCTTTAAATAAACCAATTTGATTAAGATCCAATCTATACTCCTAAGGGGTATATTTCACTCCCAAAGTAAGTTCATCTACTTGAACGACTTCTCTCGAAGCTTCTCTCCTCAGTAATCAACAACTTAATCATTGCTACCCAAGTCTGTTAAGATATTGAGGAGCAATATGCCAACAGTGCCAGCTCTCGCTTGGCATAGTATTTAGGAAACATTAAATTATGCCGAATAGATAAAACAATGCTGAAGGCAGATTTATTATTAAAAACTAAAATGTAAAACAACGTTCAACGCAAACATCCCCTACCAACTATTAAATTAGTTTATGGTGAGGGATTTAACCAAAAAAACCATAAATGTTTTCAAAATACATCATCATTAAAAACAAGATAAAATAACTTAAAAGAGAGAATGAACGAGAATGGGTCTCTCGATGCAGCCCTTCAAGATCTAGGTTCTCGGCCAAGCTAGTCGAACCACCCTTCCAAGGTGCAGCCGATTGTCAATCGCCTTGCACTCCAGCTCTTCACTCTGATCGTCTATCAATTTCTCCCCAAAGTCCTCCTTGGTTGGTGTTTAAATAGGCGTACAAGGAAGGGATATGATAAGCTCCTCATTTGAATTTTGAATGTTGAAGGGATAAGAGATAATTATCTTATCCAAATTTGAATGAGAGCTGATCAGGCTAAAGCTGACATCATACTGCCGAGGTTGCCTTGGCATCCAAGCTTGGCATGAATCTGCTAACCAATCTTGGCACCATTTTATCCGCTATTTTTTCGGAGATTGATCCAATTGCTATCTTTTCGGCGCCTGATCTTATCCTATTTTTTCGGGGTCCAACAGCTTCTTGGCATGCCATCAAGTTCACTTTCTACCAACCGGTGCTTGGCATTGTCTGGTCTATCTATGCCAACAACACTCGGCATTCTCTCTGGTGTTCCTTCATGTGTTGCTTTCTTGGGCCAAATACTATGCCAAACCTGGAAAATTGCCAACAAAACAACCCTTCACACTGGCATAGACAGAATTCTAAACTCCTTATGCAAATGCATGGTTTTAACATCCTAATGCAACTAAATGTACCTAAAAACAAGCAAAAGCCTTGTAAGATTGGCATTAAAAACAGTACTTTTGGAGAGGTAACAAAAGGTTACAAAAAATACATATACTCATACATATCATATTATTTCTGAACATTTTATTTCACATATGATAAAATTTTGTAAGACTAATTTTTCATAATACATGACTGTTAGCACAGTTTAGTCAATATTGCATAACACAAATACCCCGAGGAGATAACGGTAGAGCAATTGCTTTAGCAAGGTTGGCAACAACGCTTGAGATCCAAATGAGGGGCAAATTCTTAATAGAATATCAAGAGTATCCTTTTTTGCAAAAGAGAGCCAAGTGTGTCAGCTTAATACAGGTAATACTTGGATGACTTCAATTGCAGCGTACATCAAAACGAGGGTGTTGCTTGAAGATAGGACCCAACGATTCAAAATAATGCGACGAGCTGCTCAATATGCTATTGTTGATGACGTTCTATATAAAAGAGGATTTACGCAACCACTATTGCGATGTTTGAGACTTGATAAAGCTAAGTATTTACTCATATTATTGTTAGACTTAGGCTCATATTAGTTGCATAATTAGCCATTCATGCATTAATCTATGTTTCCTTCCATCGTTGAGCTTGATTACATAACTTGGTAGTTTTTGTGGGAAAAGATGTTGCTTTGGTGTGTTTTGTGTGTATGTGCAGGATCACTTGCCAAAGCAAGGCTAGAGCTAGTTGCCAGGGCAATGTATGAAGGAGATGCCGAGCTAGTTGCCAGGGCAATGCATGAAGGAGATGCCGAGCTGGTTGCCAGGGTAATGCATGAAGGAGACGCTGAGCCAGTTGCCAGGGCAATTGTAGACAAAGCACAAGGTGATATGGTAGTCGAAATTGATGGCTGGACAAGCCCAAGATGACGTGGAGCAAAGCCAAATCCCAAAGGAATTTGATTTCCATGAAGAGATTAAAGAAGAATTAAATTCAAAGAAGATAGGAGAAGTTCTAGTAGGAATATAATTATAATAAAGAATTATATTCTTTGAAGATAATTTAATTCCAACTTAACTTCCTCTTCAAAGAAGGACTTTGACCTAGCCCTATAAATTAGAGGGGAATTTCGACAACTAAGAGAGAGCAAGAGGAGAGAATTTTCGACTAGCATCTAGGGCAAGGGGATTTCGACAAGCTTCAATTCTTCATCTTTTTCTTTCTTGTTCAATTAGGTTCATGCTAGGGATTATTTATCTTGTGTTTCTTTGGAACCTAGCCATGAACTAAATCTATTTGGCTATGGTTATTGTGTTTTGTGGTTGTGAGAAACTATTGGATTTTGTTTAGGTAATAAGAGTTTGCACTTTTCTATTCAAGGTTTATTCATTCTTGGTTCTTATTCTTGTTTGCGAGTGAATTGGGAGAGGATCTCGTAACCTCATCTATTTATCTAATATCGGGAGAGTTAGATTCAAGAAACGAATGAATATGATCTTTATTCAATCTATTGATGGTGAAGATTAATCCGGCTTAGGAATAAGTCAAGGATTTCAACGGCTAAGAGGAGCGCAAGATTGGTTGTTGTTCACCCTTGATTCACGCAGGGATGTATTATCAAGGCATGCACAAGTAGCTAGAGTTTCGACTTAGGGATAAGAAGAAACCATTGAAGAACGCTCTGCCGAACCTTGAAGGTTGCTGCCCAGACGCCCAAGTAGTTGCCCAACTAGTCGCCCAGGCAACCATCGATTAGTTGCCAAGGCAACCCCGTTGTGCAAGTTGCCACGGCAACTGAGTTGCCCGTGCACTCTTTTACCAAGATGATCCAATCAGCTATCAGACCTCAACTCATGATAACCTGGCCTATCTCTCTCTCATTTGAACTCATCTATTCTTTTACTTTATTGCTTTCTAGATTAGTTATTAGTTAAACTCATATAATCATTTATTTGTGTCTTTACTTTTTACAGTGCAAGAGACTAGATTCTTGAAGTGGCACCAATCCCTATGGAGACGATATCTTTATTACTATAACTTGCAACGTGTATACTTGGACAATTGCGTAGCACTTATTACTCGCAACAGTGGGAGGACATCATCCAGGTTCGTATTCTTTAGCACAAAATTGATAAGGCAAGGCTTCTGCTAGCCCACAATGTGAAGAGATTCTAAGGAATTGGTAAGTAAGTGCATATTGTGTCAAGCGTTTGCCTCAATCCCAAGACAACCAGCAATACTACTTAAAACGATCACAAGCCCTTGGCCATTCACAATTTGGGGTGTTGACATCATAGGCTCTTTCCCATTAGCAGTAGGCCAACGAAAATATTTGGTAGTCACAGTGGATTATTTCACTAAGTGGATAGAGGCGGAGCCACTAGCAATGATCACAAAAAAGCAAATGGAGAGCTTCCTATGAAAATCTATTATTTACAGATTTGACATTCCTCATACAGTAATCACAGATAATGGGACTCAATTCCAAAAGAGGTTTAAATAATTCTGTAAATATTTTCAAATTGGACCAGAGTTCAGTTAAATCTCTACAAACAAATGGTCAAGTTGAGGCGGTCAATAAGAAGATAATGTCTGCGCTTAAAAAGAAGGTTGGTGATGTGAGTGAAGCATGGGTAGAGGAGCTACCAGGAATATTATGGGCATTATGAACAAGCTCTCATATAGGTACATGAAAAACGTCATTCAATCTTACATATGGCACATAAGCAGTCATACCAGCATAGATATGTGTCCCAACATATAGAACCACATAGTATGATGCCGATACAAATAGTGCAGCCTTACGAATGCATCTCGACATGTTAGAAGAGACCAAAGATGAATCAGAGACAATGGTAGAAGCGAGGAATCAAGTTGTTGCAAGATACTATAATTCACATGTAAACAACAAGCAATTTCGGCCAGAGGACTTGGTGTTAAGAAATACAGAGGCTAGCAAACTACCAATCGAAAGGGGAAAATGGCTCCCACATAGGAAGGGCGTTATCAATTTCACAAAGTGGTCGGATTTGGGGCATACAAGCTCGCAGAATTGGATGGAAAAGAAATTCCAAGAACATGGAATGCTAGATGCCTAAAAAATTTATGTTTAAAACATCACTAGTTGTTCAATGCAGACAATGTTCGTAGAATGATAATTCTATTATGCATTTCATGAATTATTTAGCTGAAGTAAACAAAGTGTCGTATGAGCGTCCACCACTTTCAAGAAGTGTGCATAAAAGAATTAGCTCAACGATCGACGCTTCCAAAGCAAGCAAGGAAAAGTAAACAAAGGGTCGTATGAGCGTACGCCACTTTCAAGAAGTGGGTATAAAGGAATTAGTTCAATGATCGTCGCTTCCAAAGCAAACGAGCAAAAGTAAACAAAGGGTCATATTAGCGTCTGTCACTTTTAAGAAGTGTGCATAAAAGAATCATCTCAACGATCGCTGCTTTCAAAGCAAGCGAGCAAAAATAACCAAAGGGTCGTATGAGTGTCCGCCACTTTCAATAAGTGTGCAGGAAAGAGCCAGCGTAGCAATTAAAAACGAAAACTCTTCTACGAATAAAGTAGCGTAGTGATAACAAATGATGTATCGTCTTTTTAAGGAAAAAATAAATGTAAAAATACAACATTTCTAAATCAAGTGAAAAAGTGTGGTATTCCTAGTTAAGCAATATGGCAATCCATGGGGAAAATATCTATATAATTTAATCTAAGAGAATAATGATGTTCGCAAATATAAATATACGAATAACTTTATAATAATAAAGGATTATCGCATATGGGAGGCAAGACTTCATCCATTGAAAATCAATACATATGGGAATGCACAAAATGAGAACAAGTTACCAAACAAATTAGCGAATGCATCAATACAAACCAGGCGATCATACCACTTCAAATACTGATGAAAACAAACTTTCTTCTATGATCAGAATAAACATAATTTTACAATTATAAGCCCATATGAGGAAATAGGGAAGTTCTTGAAAATTTTTGTAGCAAACTCGATTTAGAGAAGTCCATAAATCAGCAACAATTCCCACCGTTGAAATAAAAAGTGAGCTCCTTACAGTAACATACAGAATACATGGAAATGACAGACATTTCTCCCACTTCCGCTTTAATCAATCTGCCTCGTAAATCATCTTGAGGTAGTTGTTTATTGTCACGGTACCCGGCATCGCCTCCACAACTGATAAACGAACAACCACCTTAATGATATATATTCAAGAGCCAACAAAACCTAAACACACATCAACAACTTCGACACTCTACTTAAAGGAGTTTAAGAACACATCGATGGCTTCGATAATATACCCAACAATCACCGCCTCCCAATGTAGTAGCAAACAACAACAAATAATAGTATTTGGAAAACCTTGTTCTCAAGATTTTCCAAATACTCTGTCTGTTGGCATTCATCACCACAAACAACTAATCATAGCCTTCCAAATACCATTGTTTGTTGATGTGAATAACCTAGATGGAAAAATAGCATTCCCCCAAGATCTATAAAACAGTTTCTGAATATCAACCATCGCCACAAAAATGTTTTTTCAATTCAACGCAAACAAAATTGTAAAAAAGAAAACTGCAAAGCAAAGAGTGAGCCACTTGAAAATTAGGTTATGAAAATCTAAACCCAAAGGAGTTTTATTTATAATGAAAAAGCGAGAATACCAAAACTTGACGGTTTAAATTTAAATCTTGAAAACCGCTGAGATGAGCAGTTAATTTCAAGATCCTAAAATCTTGAGTAAACATCTAAAACCACGTAACCTTGAAACGTCTAATCAATAAATATACGGGCAAGAGCGCGCACCTGCCGCAGCCAATCCAAAATTTCCTCTTTTATCACAGTTTGTCTCGAATTGTCTAATCACCACAAAAAGCTAATAGACATTAAACACAAGGAATATGTAAACGTCTATCTACTCACAAAGCTACACAAGCACATATAATATAAATCACTACTAAGCTGATAATACAAGCCCTACAGCAAACGTTCATAAAAGATATTTACTTCTCCTATTATTAGGAGTCAAGAATTCACTTAAAAAATTTATTTTAGAAAACATGACCATGACACGAATACTCAGTTACTAAATTCTGTGAATGTATCAGCAAATAATATACGTTTTCAAACCAAGAAACTCACAATGCAAAAATCCCAAAGAAAATAACTATAGCCGAAACAACGCAATCAATAAAAGTAGTAAATCAGTCACATGCCCTTACTACAATCACCCAACATATTGCTACCATCTATTATATCTGCAGCACCACTGTGATCATTTAGGGAAGATGATGCGTTTGGCTCAAAAGTATGAGGAATCACAATGTCTTTATAGTTCACAATAAAGTTTTCCCATGAAGGCCCAGAAGGATTCCTCACGTCGAAATCCGTAACTACTTTGCAAAGAGCGTTAAAGTCTACATCAGTAACATTGAAAGGACCACATGTTAACTAAAAGCTAAGAATGACAGCATCTTGCGATTTATCTATTCCTTCGATCATAAAGGGGATGTATCATCTGTAGTTGCTTTAACTTTCTTAGTTACATCAACATCGTCAGTAGCTTTCAGCACAATAATCTCATTCCTATGAGATTCTTTTAACTCAATTAATCTCCTTGTAAAATTTGCAAAACTTTCATTCGCTACATTCTTTGACTGCTCTAGCTCTTCCTTCAGACCTTGAATTTTAGCTTTGAAGCTTTGTTCAACAAACTGAAGCATCTTTTCTCTGATTCTAATAGCGCGGTTGAACTCAGTTTTCCTTTTAGATATTTTTCTAAGTGCTTTCTGTTTAACTCGTTTACTCGCGCCCAGATGCCTGTCTTATTTTTCTTTCGTAGCTCCTCTAAATGAGCAATGTAACCTTCCACTTTTGAATGCAACCTTTCATTTTCTTCAAGGAGAGCCTTCATATTGCACTCCATGTTAAAATAAACACAACCTAATTCCTAAATAAGACCTCAGAACCCCTCAACAGTCCTCATAATACTAGTACAAGGTTTGAATGTGCCAAAACTATTTGAATACAACTCAAATAGCCTCCTAGAAGCAAATTCAGGATGAAACCATCCTTCTGTTTTTGAAAGCCCTCTCCAAGGATAGAATGCATTCCATGGAGAAAAAGACTCACAACCTTCACTAGAAAAACATCAGCATGCAACGGTATCAAAAGAGTCATCGCAGCCTCTGGAAGAGGTACAGTATCAACGAAAGCGACCACAAGTGGTACATTTTCTGCGAAACAATGAACAAGAACAGAATCTACAGCAGTTACTCCTGCAAAGATACCAATAAACAAAAAATTATTACAAATTAAGTAGAAAAATTATTAAAACAAATGCAATAACACACCAATTAAAGTACCTAAAGGCACATGGAAAGTCAACAGAGCAGTAGCCAAGCTAGCAAAAACAGTGGTCCCAACGACATCAACTATAACCAAACAATAAGAGCTACGTAGTTCAGTGGAAACAAGGGAAGCATCAGAGTTGAAACTAGGAAAATTCTCAACAACTCCAACATCAAATGTTGGCATTTTCCCCAATCTCTTATCTTTGTTAGCCAAAAGACGTTTCCTAGAGCTATAAGTTCTCATTTGACTCGCTATACTATGCCGTGCCACTTCTACAACATCCACTGAAATTCCAGCAGAGGCATTTTAAACACCAGGAGAAATTTTCGGACAAGAAACAACAAGAATTACGTCTATCGAAGACATCGCTACAGTGGTCAAAGCTAACACACAGTGCAAACTTATTTCTCTGCTATTAAAAGCCTCCAAAGACGTCACTTCCATCAAGCCTTGCGAACATAATTGTTCGTCAATAGACATAGAAAGCGATATATCTAACACTACAGGCAAATCCCTCAATTCGTTATCTATAACATGCGGAGGAGAAATCATTACCCCTACAAATAAAAGAGAAGAGAATGTCAACAAATACATATTACAAGTCACACCATAAAAAGCCAAAACAAAAGTATATATATATATATATAAAGCCAAAACAAAAGTATACATGTATCCATTCGCCTCTTTGTCCTACATTCCAAACGTAGGGAGCTACCTTCATCTTCTGAACCAGACATGATGAACAAACCTGAGACTACTAGTTTTTTTCCTTTTTCTACCATGACCAGAACCATATGGGCTGACACTAGCACAACCCCTTGGAGTAACAGGAGCAGCTTCCCCACTAACCCCGCCTGAAGGGGAATATTCTTTACGATACTTCCAAGGGTGAGTATGGACGCCAGTGTGCATAGAAAAGAAATTTTCCAGTTGATCTTTAAAACCCAAAAGAATTCTCGCCACTTGTCCATCCCCTTCCCCGCCAAAGAGCCAAGCTTCCGTACGAATAGGTACATTTGCCAAAGAACCCTCGAGAAAAACATTAAAATCCCCTTCATCCCAACCATTGGGGCTTTTTCCCTCTAGAAAATGAACCCAAACATTTCTAAGAGTACATATTTCTTCAAAGCGCGAGGGTAGATCACTTTCTATCCTTCTAAGAAGTCTCAATTTAGCATGCGACATTTTCTCTACATTAGGCAATGCAACCTTGTCCCTCGACGGTCGATACCATACAACGAGGAACAAAAAACTTCCAAAATTGCACTCTACTTTGATATACTTCGTCCTATCCAGATGAAGATTCATAGCATAATTACTCATTACCGGCATCCTCTCTATGCGATGATGAATGGTTACAAAACCCTTCGTATTCTTGTCATGGCCATCCATTACATTATATAAGTAATGGATCACGTCGATAGAGGGTTCATCCCTATTGATTTTACACTACCAAAAATACTTCACCAAAGTCTACCAATTAGCCCCACTCAATTGACCCGGCGCTACATCAAACCAGTTTAACCAATCTACAAAAAATGGATGTAGCGGTAAATGAAACCCGACTTCAAAAGCAAAAAGAGGAATCAAACACAATGATTTCCCCTCATTAGAACACGCACTCAAACGAAATGACCCTTTCGGTAAACTGAGCTGATAACAAAAATTGTTAACAACACGAAGGCCCCGGCACTCTAGAGTCTTCAGGATCTCACTCGAATCAGTAGTACAAGGATATTCATCACTTATTACAATGGACGAACTAGCCATTAGAGTAAAAACAAATATGTTTCTTCTTCAAAGATTTTTTTTTCTTTCTTTCTTCTCATAAACTCAAAAGCGGTCGGTGAGATAAGCAAAATAAAATCTAAAAACAAAGTTTATTTATACTAACGAAACGAAACTTCTTTGATACGTTTAATTAAGAAAAAAATAATAATAATAACAGTAATAATAAATATGATGTTTTGTGAGCCACAAACCAGTCGTTTGGGAAAGACCACTACTTGAGTACCAGGTTCGCTAAAGTCACTTTATAACAGTACCTCACCTGGAGGGGCAATTGTTAGTACATACAAATACCCACTGCCACGTGTCAAGTTCACATAGCCCGCGAGCATAGTTAGGCAAAGGACGTCCAACAAATATGTAAAGACGTGTGTGATCACCCGTGAACTATCTAGTTGTAACCCCCTTGACCCAGCCCAGATGCCAGACCGAGCCGAGCGAGCTACATTGGGTTTGCCGAGACAAACCCAAAAGAATTACTTAGGAAACGGTTCATTTTTTATTTTAACTTATCTAAATGCATAATTAAGTCTTAAGGTGATCATGCTAGCAGCGGTGAAATTTACAACTCAATTGGGCGTCGAATGGACATCTAATTGATCCAGAACGTACTTTAGGGACCAAAATGCAATTTCTAAAAATTATAAGAACTTCTTTAAATCCAAATTACCAACCCCCAATTAGTCATGTTTCATGCATTTAGGGTAAATTTCAACTTAAAACAATCAACTAAAATCATACAATTGCATATACAACATTCGGGGACTAGGTTGTGCATTTCCAAACTTCAACAGGCTAAAACACAAAAGAATCAGCAATGTGTACCGACATGGGTAAGCCCATATCGATACAACTCAACGGACTTAACCGCCATGCGTACTGATACACTAGCCACCGTACCGGTATGGTGCGTAAAGCAACCCCGTATCGATACAGCATAGTTCTCGTACCGATCCACCCTTTTTACCTTCAAAACCATAATTTCCAGTGACCATAATGCGTACCTATATGGTACCACCCGTGTACCAATTTTTTGTGTGTAAATTCCAAGGGGTATACCGATACTCGGCTAACTGTACCGGTACCCCTGGGTATTTTGCCATAAAAAAGTCATTTTAAACCTTGCGTACCGATCCTTGGGTACTCGTACCGGTATGCGAATGCCTGTAATGACCTCTAAGTCCGACATATGACTCTTTGGATCACTCCAAATAACTTCAAACATTACCTAAACATCATATAGCATCTCATGCATCATTTTTATAAACATATATGCATGGTAGAGGATCATTCACAACATAGCATATTCAAACAAAGGTCTTATAGGCATGATCTCTACCCAAGCATGCAATTTGTATCCCAACCCCTCAAAACAAGATATTAAACATCATACAAGTTCAAAACATCAAATGTAACTTGTCCAAACCAGGGAGTAAGTAAAACAACCCTCCCAATTATATCTTGGTCATATTGCCCTTTATTTACTACAAGTCCGTTTATCAAAACCATACTTGGAATGTTTCAAATCTTGGATTCTTGCTCACTTTCTCGTTGCCCTAAAAGTTTACTTTCCTGCATTAATGAGAAAGGAGAGCGTAAGCAAATAATGCCTAGTGAGGGCCGCTCTAACAAAACACTCATCAATGCATTTAAAGTCACTTTAGTCAAAACACCCTTTGTACATCATGCTTAAATATCTCATGCCCTTTTACCATTATAAAACATGCATATTAAACTATATGCAAAACATGTATCATGGATTTCATGCATAATATCATATGCAAACCTCAATTTAAGCCTTCACGTGTTTATTCATCCAATAGCAAAGCACAAAAAGCAAAACATGTATAAATCCCTTTATACAAAACATAATTCCTCATGATACATTAATTTACATATATCGTCTTTTAATTGACCCCAAAACAAAATCTTTCCTTAACAAAAACACATCAGATACACAGATTTCCCAAGTCGTTCATTCGACCACTTAACATACATCTAACCGAAACAAACAACACATTTAACCCTTCGACGGTTATGATGTATAATATCTACAATGGGAGCAACAACACATTTAACCCCCCGACCATT
Source organism: Hibiscus mutabilis (assembly GCA_019671005.1). Lineage (NCBI taxonomy): Eukaryota > Viridiplantae > Streptophyta > Magnoliopsida > Malvales > Malvaceae > Hibiscus > Hibiscus mutabilis. The sequence goes on from CM033738.1 coordinate 40,911,539, forward strand.
GTGATACTCAATCCTCTAGTGGGAGAATATGACACAATTAGCCCCTCAATCGTTGCGGTTCCAATTGTGGAGAAAACGACACAATTAAACCCTTGACACACATGAGGTGACTTATTATTGTGCACTTTAAACCCTATGGCATGCCAACTATATCCGATAACATTTAATCATCATCACTTAGCCAATATATTCTATTTTAAACATGATACCTCCCTGTTTTTCATATGCATCATTCAAACCAATTGTAATGCAACAAAATATGCATTTACATAACCTTAAAATCCGTTTCACAAACCATTTGCCATACTCAAATGTCATCAGTATAAGATCATTTGCATCATATTCTATTTCCAAATCATGCATAAAATAGTAGGTATCAAATCATGAACATAGGCATGAGAAAATCAACTTTGCCAAACCGAAATTGAGAGTGAATTCGTCTAATACTTACTTTCAAGCTTAGACAAGCATTTCAAGCTTAATCTAAACTCCCAAAATCACTTTCAAACCTTTTCAAAGTTGTAAACCACGTTTCCACTCACTGACAACACAACGCCCTCTTGCCCTTGCGAAAATCAAGCTTTCGAAGCCTCCGCAACCTCTCCAAAAGCCAAAGAATCCACCTCCCCTATTTTTCCCAAACAAAAAAAAGGGTTAATGCACCTCCATGCATCTCAAATTTACAACAACCATTAATCTCAACTTCACCTCACTAAAAACCATCAAACGCTTCCTTTAAACAACCAAAATTAACATCAAACTCAACCTAAGCAAATACCAGCCATAACCTATTGATTTTAACACCTTAACATCATCAATTAACATCCAAAAACATCTTTATAACAACCTTATATCTCCAGCAACCTTTCAACACCAAAATCACTTCAAAATCTAACTATTTACAACATAGAAAATTAGCAATTCATTTAGTTTTGGGATTCCTTTTATTAAACTCTTCTCTTAACATTAAAACATGTCTTATAAATGATCTAAATCAATTAGAATCAACACAAAACCAGATCCATATCAAGATTCATCAATTTTCTCATCAAAACTCAATTTAAACACTATAATCAAGATTTAATCATAAACATATAACACAAATCAGTTGTAAAGGATCAAGAACTTGGGAATTTCAGTAAAGAACCTTTAATTAGAAGAGAGAATGGAAATCACCTCTAATTGTTGATTTCTCCCTTAATTGGCAAGTTTTGGATGAAATCTTCAAGTAAGCAAATAGGATTTAGTGTAGGGATCAAAGGAATCAATTAGGAAATCAAAAAGTAATCAAAAGAGAATGATTCTTGATAATTTTAGAGAGAAATTGTTAGTTTGGCTGCTGAGAAAGTGGAGTGAAAAGTTGAGAGCAAAAGTAGTTACGTAAGAAAATGAAATTGGTTAATTAAAATCTTTTTAATCAAATCTCTTTTATTTTTATAAAATAACCTTTTAAAAATAGCCTAAATTTGGAAAAATATGATGAATTTTTTTTGTAAATTAGCTCCTTAAAGATTCTAAGTTTTGACCCTTTTACGATTTAGTCACCAAAATAGTTTTTAAAACTTTACATTTTAGTCACCAGACCAAAATGTCCCAAAATCCGATTTTATTCCTTCAAATTGAGTTGACCAAAACCTTTAAGATACTAATTAAATATTTTCTAGCATTTTTCCATATTTTATTTTAGCCAAAAACTATTTATTAAGAATTAATTCTCGAAACTAACTCGAATCGTCTAATCTGGTTCCCTTGAACCGTCTACTCGATCTAGATAACACCTAGGCCCAAATTCGGGGCGTTACACTAGTACTCTCTGCAACCTGTGGAGAACGAGCAAGACTGAGTATAGTATCACACTAAGGATACCAGCGATCACGTGACAACACACATGATCACTGCGAATGACAGTGCAAACCTGAACTGTCTAGTACTCTCCGCAACCTAAGGTGAACGAGCAAGACTGTGAATAGTATCACACAAAGGATATACAGCGATCACGTGACAACACACATGATCACTGCAAATGATAATGCAAACCTAAGACGTTAGGTCATAGCTAGTCCAATCACTATGCCATGATAACCCAGTCGTGACACATGTCCAAGTGATATAAAAGGACACATACAATGAGGAGGGGGACCATTCTGAGAGAGACTACAACGATACCTAGAGAGCAAAACCAAGGAGAGGTGATCATAGCCACCACCAAAATCATCATCGGACCACCATTTTCAACCCTTATTCACTTTATCAGTCAACAAGTGTTGTGGGTTTTTTAGTTTAAATATGAATCAAATAAGATTTTTAATTTTTTAAAATTTTAATTTAAAGGTTTAATAGGCTGTTACTCCTAATAAAGTATCGTTCATTAGACGGTCAAATCTCCAACAATTGATATTATATTCTTAAGATGTTTGTGCTTGATTTTAACTTAGAGTTTTGTCAGTAGTACTTCTAAAGTGCATGTTTTAATTTTCTTTTTCCTGCTTTCCTTTCTACTTAAGCTATATCCATGATGAAATCAACATATTATTATTATTGATATTGTTAGAGTTGTAACTCAAATTTTGTTTCGGAAGAGATATATATTTTTCGCTAGTTGTTGTCCTTCGGATTGACGTCTTCCGCTTGTATTCTTCGGTAGACTGAAGTCCTCTGTTAATATTCTCCATACGGTATGAAGGAATTCAAGAATCAAGACCAAGTGAAACTATACTTCCGATTTTGAGTGTTCAACGAAGAATATGAAACCTATATTGAGTAGAATTAATTTCTATACACGTCCATGTAAGCAAGTAACCTATTCTTATAAATAAATAATTAAAGATTAGGGTTATATATATTGAATTTTATGGTTAGTTAAGTCATACTACGAAATGCAGCCTACAATACACAACACATTCTTGTAATCTCTTCTCCCAACTGTTCGTGATTTTTTTGGTTTGAGTTTTTTACATAAATAAATACCGATGCTCGTTATTTTCTTGTTTTGTTGTGATAGCCTTCTTTATTTTGCTGTTATTGTTCTATATCTCTGGTGTAACAATTATTTATTTTGCTTATGTCATACAACAGGTCAGCATGATTTTGTGTTCCCATTGCCTTTTTTTTCCCTTCCACCAAGCAACCAAGAAAAGTCAGACATGGCAGGCAGAAAATTAGAAGTAGACATGCTACATAATATAGTAAAAAAAAAGTTGAATTCAGTGCTAAAAGAGAGTAAAAAATGCCATTTAGTTGGTAAGACTGAGAAACACAAGGAAATTTGTTTGCACTATTGAATATATTTGTGTTCTTGCTTGCATAATTGGTTCATTATCATAAGCTTATGAAGGTTCATAGTTTGTTTTTAAGAAATGGCTGGTGTTCTAACCATAATCTTCTGCTTTTCTTGCCTGATTCTTCTGCATAGCCTTCGTTGTTCTTCGCATCCGCTGTGCACAAACTTCAGTAGGTGTCTTCATCTTCTATGGTGATTCATTTCCTGAAAATTCATCCTATTTCTTTGCGCGATCGAATTGAAATTCAATGATCTTTTTGTTGAAACAGGAGCACCCTTTACCACTAAGACCCCTCTTTCCTTTTGCCAGTACAATGGAAGTGTTTGCTGTAATTCCACTGAGGATCTGAAATTGAGGAATCAGTTCAAATCAATGAATGTCTCAGCTTCTGGTTGTGCTTCGGTACTTAAATCGATACTCTGCTCGGTAAGGATGCTGGTTTAGTCTTTGTAATAGATTATAATATGAAATGGCTGATTCATTGGATGCCATCATATGTTTTCAAATTGTCATATTGTTTAAAAGAAGTTCAGCTTTTATGATTGCAGAGATGTGACCAATATTCATCGGAGCTGTACCGAATCGAATCCGTACCACGAGCTGTTCCTGTTCTTTGCAACTCATCTATTTCAACAAGATCAAGCCAGTCCCAACATGCCAAGATTGATTACTGTTCAGAAGTCTGGGATAAATGCCACAATGTATCGATCATGACTTCTCCTTTTGAGTTGCAAGCTACGGGTGGTGTACTGATTAATTCGACCATGAAGTCGACTGATCTATGGCACTCCAAGGGTGCTTTTTGTGATGATTTCGGTGGAGCTTCCGATGATGGGGCAACATGTTTTAGTGGAGGTCTGGTATTGCTAAAAAGTTCCGAAAATCTTAGTAGTCCTCCAAATGGTATTTGTCTTGAGAAAATAGGGAATGGATCCTACCTTAACATGGTGGCTCATCCCGATGGTTCGAACCGCGTCTTATTGTCTAACCAAGCCGGAAAACTTTGGTTGGCAACGGTTCCTGAGCAAGGATCAGGAGAAACATTAGGCATTGACGAATTAAATCCTTTTCTAGATTTAACTGATGAAGTGCATTCTGATGGTGCGCTTGGATTGTTGGGAATGGCGTTTCATCCGAACTTTCAACAAAACGGCCGATTCTTTGCTTCGTTTAACTGCGACAAGGTTCGATGGCCAGAATGTTCAGGAAGATGTTCATGCAACACTGATGTAGGATGTAATCCTTCAAAGTTAAGTTCTGATAATGGGGCTCAACCATGCCAATATCACAGTGTCATAGCAGAATTCACAGCCAATGGTACCACATCGAATCTTTCCTCGGTAAAAAACTCGAAAACGGTTTCTAGTTACACCAGTTATTTATCATGATTACAAGTCAAGTTTCATTCTCATTTAGTCCAGTTTTGACTTAAGGTTACTCGGATTAGACCAGTGGAAGTCCGAAGAATACTTACAATGGGACTGCCATTCACCACCCATCACGGTGGTCAGATTCTCTTCGGACCGAAAGACGGATATCTGTATTTTATGATGGGAGATGGGGGAGGCACTGGTGACCCTTGCAACTTCTCACAAAACAAGAGATCTTTGCTTGGAAAGATTATCAGGCTTGACATAGATACCATACCAAGTATTGCCATCGATTTTCGCTTACCGGACCAGAATTGTGGACAAAGTGTCATCTGATATTCCAAATTTTCAACTCTGCAGGTGAAAAATACATGAATGAACTTCATCTATGGGGAAATTATTCAATTCCTAAAGATAATCCATTTTATGAAGATAATGAACTGCTGCCGGAAATTTGGGCCATGGGATTTCGAAGTCCTTGGCGATGTAGTTTCGATTTTGAGAGGCCTTCTTACTTCCTATGTGCAGATGTTGGTCAGGTTTAGTTCTCCTACTGAGCTTAATGACCTATGTTATTCGAATCGTGGATGTCAGATATAAGTACGTGTCGGACATGGATATGCAGGATCGATATGAAGAGGTGGATATAGTGACAAAGGGAGGAAACTACGGTTGGCGAGTTTACGAGGGACCTTTCTTCTACAACTCATCAAGCTCTTCTATTGCTAATAAATCATCAAACTCCATAAATGCAATCTTCCCAGTTATTGTATACAACCATTCTTCTGTTAACAGAGTCGAAGGATCTGCAGCGATCATAGGTGGCTACTTCTATAGATCCATCACTGATCCATGCTTGTACGGAAGGCGAGTTAACTCCATGCTTATACGAAGCTACATTGTATCTTGGGGGCCAATTTCCCCCATATTCCTCGATTGATCCTAGCTCCGTCCCTGTATGCAGGTATCTATATGCAGATTTGTATGCCGATGCACTTTGGTCTGGTTTTGAGAACCCGGAAGGTAGTGGAAACTTCATAACAACTGAGCATCGTGTTGAATGTGCTCATGACTCACCTATCCGATGCACTGCTCAGCCCGAGTCAGCATCTCCGGCATTAGGAATCATATCCTCCTTTGGCCAGGATAATAACAAAGACATCTTCTTATTGACCAGCAATGGTGTCTATAGAATTGTTCATCCGAGTCGGTGCAACTACACTTGTTCCATGGAAAACGGAACTGGTTTTACTGGTCCGGGATCTGTTGTCGATCACCCTTCATCGGGGAGCAAATTTAGAAATCCTCTAACATTGCAACTGCTGGTTTTTTATTGTGTTTCATTCTTTATAAATATCTTTTTAGGCTGATGTCTAAGGTTTATGTTATAATTAGAGGTTTGAACATAATAGAGAAATGGGTTGCTTTCATTTACTCAATATCTTTTTAATGTCACAAATACAGTATCTAATCAATATAGAACATATTAGAGGTTTGAACATAGCTTTCATTTACTCATATCTTATTGTTACCATTACTTTTAATCTCACCGATATCGAACTCACCACCCTACGACTTATCGGATTTTTTCTCCTTTGCAATCAAGAACTTGAAAAGCATTTTGTGCTTGTAAGGCTTTCCGGGTGAAATAATTTGTGAAGGGAAGTTAGGTCGATTCACAGCATCCGGAAAGCCTTGAGTCTCCAAACATAGCCCTGCATGAGTTTTATAAACAAACCCTCCTTTCCCCTTCTCACGTTTGATCGAGTTTCCGGTGTAGAATTGCACCCCGGGCTGATTCGTGTACAGTTTCATCATTCTCCCCGACTTATTATCCCTCACTATTGCTGTTTTCTTCAGCTTTACGGGGTCGTTTGGACCATCGATGACATAGTTTATGTCGTAACCTTTTTGAAGCTCGCTGATCCGGCTTCCAATTGTCTGCGGTTTAAGGAAATCGTATGGAGTCCCTCGCACGGTCGACAACACGCCTGTTGGAATAAGGTGTGTGTCGACCTGCGTGAACCGGGAGGCAAAAATCTGGATTTCTTCGGACAAGATATCACTACTGTTATGGTTACCAAGGTTCCAATATGTATGCTGTGCTAGATTAACAGGGGTGGCCTGTTTTAAAGCTCTGGCCTTCATCGTCACTCGCAACCGGTTATCCGAACGAAGGAGGTACCGGACGGTGACTCTGATTTCTCCGGGAAATCCTATGCGAAAAAACATACCAGAAATCGAATATATTAGCCTTATGATCAGTCCCCTGAAATGAGTTGTGTTTTCTTACCATTTTCACCATCTTTGCTATCATAACCAAAGAGAATTGTGCGATCTTCGGAATCATTCTTGATCTTCCTCACTTTCCAGACAACATCTGCGAATCCTTTCGGACCACCTAAAGTTTTCCATCGAATTCCAACACGAAATATCAGAAACAGAAAGAAAAACATGTAGGAAACATGTTTTATCCGTAAATATCAAGAGATTGAGTTCACCGTGAAGTGTGTTATTCCCTTCATTTTTCGGCAGTTTGTATTGAGCTCCGTTCAAAGAAAATTTCGCACCTCCGATTCGATTCGCGACGCGTCCGACTACCGAACCGAAGTACGTCGTATCGTTCTGCCAATGTTCACACCAAGTTTTGAGTGAAATGGAAATGGAAACTGAAGAATTAATCTGAAAACTCACCTTATAATCCTTCACTCTATCGTATCCAAGAACAACATCACCCGGTTTCCCTGAGAAAATGCAGGAATAAGGAGAAAGAAAATGAAAGAAAAATCCAACATAAACAAGAAAAACCGAAAACCAAACCAGACACAAAAGGAACCAACCGTGTTTGTCTGGAATAACAAGTGACATAATGGTTGCACCCCAGTTGGTGAACTTAACAGACATGTTCCCATTCTTCAGCTCGTATATTCCGATTTTCTCTTTTGATTTCCCGATATGGTATTCGATTTTTCCACCATTGACGGCCAATAGCAACAAAGAGAAGAAGAAACAAAGCTTATTCATGTTCGATTGAGAATCACGGGGGATTTGTTGGGGAATTTATAGGAATATAAAGAGAGAACAGAAACATATGATGTCCATGAAACCAAACAATAGGAAGCTAAAGAAAGGATGAGGATTTATTAAATTTAGATGTAATAGTCAAATATTTAGATTTGCTATTTTTGAAGATAACCATTAGTTTGATTTGGATGCTGTCTAATGCCCTGCAAATTGGTTAAGACACACAAAACAGATGAGATGTTACCAGAAATGGAGACAGCTAAGACTGTTTATCTTTTCAATTCTTTACTTAAAAAACAACAGATTTGATTTGCCAAAAAGGATTTGAGAGTATAATTACGTGTGATGAAGAGTCAGTACCTTCACGACGTACGTTAATAAAACGATATAATTTAATCATGTGTTATCTTTGAGTTGGAAATAATGGATTTAAAATTGATATTTAAAGAATAATTTCTGAATGATGATTTGTTCGAGAACGAAATGAGGTTATCTTCAAGATTGAAAGTTATGGAGGAAGTCCAATAATAATTCTTGTAAATTTTCAATAGTTTCATTTCATTTGAGAAGAGGGTACTCGTATGATTACATGATAATATATGTTTATATTTTTTTTGAATAGATCTATTTATATTTTTTAGCCTTTTAATAAAGCACACGCACTTTATACACAATAAGTATTTGAACCCAAGTATCATGAACATCATATTTTTTCACAATCATTTAAATATACACCATTAGCTTTATTGGCTACTAGATATATTAATACCTGTCCTAACTTTTCTATTTTTCGATAACAAAATATGTAGATTACTAAGGCTTTATTCGGCGTAGTTTCTCTACCTAGCTTTTGAAGAAATTTTGCTGAACACCCAATTTTTGCGTTAAATTTGGTTCCAAAGACTGTTTTTGAAGAAATTAAAATTTTTAACTTTTTACTAAACGCTATTTCTTACTCAACTCTTCATTTCAAAAATTTCGCCGGAGGAAGCCTAACAAAATTAATAACTTTACCGGTCACTTGACAAAGTTACCTTTCCATAGTTTCCTCTTCCTAGGGACCATCCAAGATTCTCCCTTGCCTACTTTTTTTTTTCTTTGGTTTTGAATCCTTACCACAAATTTACTTTTGACTTGGTATTTTCTTTTTCTTCTTTAAATATTTGGCCATTCATTTATTTTTTTCTCTTTTTGGTATTATTGTCATAGTATAGTACTTTGGGTAATTATATCATGTACTAGCGGTGAAAACAAAAAGTTTTTACAAGCGTTTTAGTTTTAGAATTTATTGATTTAGTTTAGGGTTAAAGGTTTAGGGTTTGGGTTTATTAATTTAGAATTTAAAGATTGTGCTTAGAATTTAGGGTTTAGAGTTTTAATTTAGAGTTTATAGGTTAAAACCTAAATCCTAACCATATTGCCCTAAATCTAAACACTAAATATAAACCCTACACTCTAACCATAGACCTTAAATTATAAACTCATAAACTCTAAACTAGTTTCATAAACCCTAAAACTAAGGTATTTCCCGTTCATAGAATATTTCCCTAATACCTTCCATTTATTTCTTTTTAAATTCCTTCTTCTAGTTTAAACTAGTTAATTTTTAAGCAAAATGGTTTTTCTTTTTATCTATGATTAATTATCAATTTAATACATGGGTTGGAAAGTCCAAATATAGTCCACTATCTAAAGCCCAATGTTTAAATGGGTCAATATAAACAAACGGTCCAACATATTGTCGAAAACCCAAATAAAGCCCAATATCATGAGGATTCATTGTTAGATTTTTTTTTAATTTGTTTTTAGTCTTGTGTCACGTCTGAGAAGAGGCGGAGTCATTAATCCCATATCAGAAAAGAAAATGAAGGTATTGAGATATAAATACGGTGGCACTGCACATCCTATTAGACATGTCTTTTGGAAAGAGGGTAATGATCCCGTGACAAGTGGTATCAGAACGACCCTTTGACTGCCCGATTTTACGCCGAGCGCCCATGAGTGGGGTAGGCAGGGTGGACAACTGTGACAAGGTGGCCCATCATGAGAGCAGAAGCTCGAGCACCCATGAGTGAGGTAGGCAGGGTGGACAACCGTGACAAGGTGGCCCATCATGAGAGCAGAAGCTCGTGAGGTAGGCAGGGTGGACAACCGTGACAAGGTGGCCCATCATGAGAGCAGAAGCTCGTGACGAGGGCGTCACCACGTTAAGTGGGGAGAATGTCACGCCTGAGAAGAGCAGACGGGCCTAAAAAAAGGCGGAGTCATTAATCCCACATCAAAAAAAGAGAGAAGGTCTTGGGAATATAAGGTAATGGCCCGGGACACCTGCCTCCACCTCCCTTGTTTATATTACATTGTACGGGGTTAATTGCAGGTTTGGTTCTTCATGATTTAGATTTCTTATAGTTTAGTCCTTTAGGTTATTTATTTTCTATTCTATCAACTCTTCTTTTATTAGTTTGCCTTGCATCGTTATTTATTTGTTTTATTCTTGTTCTCTTATTCTCTATTATTGGATGACGATGATGGATTGGAAGGGTTTCTTTTTTGGGGGTGGTGACGAACAAGCGCTTGATTTCTTCCCTCTGGCTATTTCTGAGGATTCGTTTGCCGTTGATCCGCCTCCTGAGCTGTTTGCTGAGGAAATTTCTGATTGAAAGAATTCTCTAGTGGGACAATTTATTGGTGCAGCCCCAAATTTCGTTGCATTAAAGAAAACTTTCGCAACACTTTGGGGAAAATCGTCTTTGTCCAAAGTTAGCTTAGCCGGATCTAATCTCTATATTTTTTTCTTTCGTGAGTGCCACTGCCAGGGACTGGGTTCTTGAGAATAGTCCGTGGCATATATAGCACAAGCCACTTGTGCTCAGGAAGTGGGAGCCAAGTCTTAAGAGACTGGATTTTGATTTGGCAAGGATGCCAATCTGGGTGCAATTATACAATGTCCCTTTAGAATTGTTTTCCAGGAAAGGGTTAAGCTACATTTCTAGTGCCCTAGGTATTCCCCTTTACATGGATTCGACCACTGCCACAAGGGAACGCTTAGAGTTTGCTAAGGTCTGTATAGAAGTTGCTGCGGGGCAGAGGATACCACGCACTATTCCTGTTAAGCTTCAAGATAAATCAATTGTGTTTGTTAGAGTGAAAATCCCTTGGATGCCATCGTGTTGCTCTCACTGTAAAATTTTTGGACATTCTGATGCTCTATGTCCGATGGTGAAGGAAATGCACACTGTTAAACCTGCTGAGAAAGGTCTTGAGTGGAGAATTAAGTCAACAAAAATTTGAATGCCACTTCTGGTGAGGGAATTACTGTATCTGAGGCCATTTGTGTGAAGAGTGCTAACGTTGAGCTAGATGCAGTATGTAAAGGCATTGTTCATCCTGGTAATGTGAGCACAATAGATGTTGCACATGTTGAGCTAGTTTTCATGGCTGAGGCCATTAGTGGCTCTGTGGCAGGGGTTTCTAGTGTTGAGCTAGCTATTGCTGAGGCCACTGGTACTCATATTGCCGTAGGGGAAGCTAATGTTGAGCTGGCTGTGGATGCTGAAGCCATGTGTAACACTGGAGAGGGGGTACATGAAGGTGAATCTGCTATTGGTGTATTGGTTAGGAATATGGCTGCCCCAACTGAGGATTTCCCTCCTTTGCAGAGTCCTGGCTTGATGAGAGGAAGGGGCAAGGGTAACAAAGGGAAAAAAGCTACGTTTGTTGGCTCTGCAAATAAATTTGAGGTGCTAGCTGGTGTTGATAAGGAGTTGTTAGAAGAGCCTATGAAGCCTAGGAATGCTTCCCTTGGTGTTGCAACGCTTCTGCAACAAATGAAAGCAAAAAAGGTAGACAAAGTCAAGGTGAAGGGGTCAGAGACGAGTAGGACTTCAAATATTCAATGACCATTGTATTTTGGAATGTTCGAGGGTTTAACCACTCCCAAAAACAGAGAAAGGTGCTGCAGCGTATGGACAAGTTGCAAGTAGATGTGATGTGCTTACTTGAGACTAGGGTGAGAGAAGGTAGATACTCTGGAATTTTTAACCCTTATGCTGATAGTTGGAAATGTTTTAACAACTACAATTGTGTTGATCTTGGGAAAATTTGGATTTTAAGTAAAAAGGATTTGCAATTCTCTTTGATACATACTGGTAGTCAAGTAATCACTGTTCTTAATGGGCACTTGGTAGCTATTTAAGCTGTATATGGCAGTAATGATGGTGTGCAAAGAATGGAACTTTTGAGGCAGCTTAGGCATGTTGCAGATGTAGTTGGGGATTGCCCTTGGATTGTGGGTGGTGACTTTAATATCACAGAAAATGTTTTTGAAAGTTTAGATTTTGCTGTTATTGGGGGGCATTATTCTTCTGATATGGAGGGGTTTCAGAATTCTTAAGTGAGGTGGGCTCGAGTGATCATCCATACACTGGTCTTCTATTTACCTGGTCAAATAAGCAGGATAAAGGTTTTTTAGCCCCAAAACTAGATCGTGTTCTTGTAAACCCAACTTGGTTCATAAGTGTGGCTTCTTCTACTGTGGAATTTCATGCTCCAGGGGTGTCTGACCACAGCCCTACAGTGGTTAGCTTGAAAGTAGTGTTTCCGGTTCATAAGCTAAAGCCATTTAAGTTTTTCAACTTCTGGGCCCATCACCCTGAGTTTGGACAGACTGTAGCTGCATCTTGGGCTGAACCTGCAACAGATAATCCTCTCTAAGTGCTTTTTGCAAAGCTGAAAAGGCTAAAGCCTAGGTTAAAGGCCCTAAATAAGGCACATTATGCCGATATAAAACAAGAGAGTGACTGAAAAGAGGGAACAACTAGAAGCATTGCAGTTGGTAAATCTTTCTTTGTCTGCTATAAAAGGATGTTGCTCTGGAGAAGCAATTGCAGCTGGAGCTTGCAGAGTTGGAAAAGGCTGAGCTTCAATTCTATCAACAGAGGGCAAAACTTAATTGGCTGAAAGAGGGTGACTTAGGAACAGAATTCTTTCATACTACTATTGCTAAAAAATAAAGAAGAATACCATCAATTTTCTCCAGAATGATTAGGGGCATAGGCTTGATAACTTTGACAGTATAGCTGAAGAGTTGCTTCAGTTCTTTACCAAGCAAATTGGTACTGTTGATAGGGAGGTGAAAGGGTGCAGTGTTGGTGATTTGAAGGAAATCTTGAAAGTCTCAGTACCCCTCACTGGCCATGATACATTAACAAGGGATATAACAAATGAAGAGATCAAGGCTGCAAATTTTCATCAGGGCAAGGACAAGGCCCCGGGGCTAGATGGTTACACCTCCTTGTTCTTCAGGATGGCTTGGGCCACTGTTGGGGATGATTTCACAGCAGCTGTGAGGTATTCTGTTATTTACAAAACAATCAATAAGATCCTTGTAGAAAGGTTAAATATCTTCCTGCCCAGTTTAATTTCCCAAACTAGTCTGCTTTTATTAAGGGTAGAAGTATTGTTGATAATACTTTGCTTGCTCAAGAACTAGTTAGGGGATATGGAAGGAATTTGATCTCTCCTAGATGTGCTTTGAAAGTTGATTTGCAAAAGGCCTTTGAATCCTTGAGCTGGAATTTTATAGCTAATATTTTAGAAGCCATTGGATTGTCAAAAAAGTTTAGGGTATAGATTAAGGTGTGCTTTGCTGGTAGCAGGTTTTCTATTGCTTTAAATGGGAGTTTAGTGGAGTTTTTTAAAGGTAAAAGAGGGGTTAGGCAGGTAGACCCTCTTTCTCCTTATCTTTTTGCCTTGGCTATGAATGTTCTCTCCCATATGCTTGACATTGCTGCTAAAGAGGGCATTTTTCAATATCATCCTAAGTGTAGGAAGGTGCAGCTTACTCACCTCTGCTTTGCAGATGACTTGCTCATCTTCTGCAAAGTCAATTTAGAATCTATGCTAGGTGTGCAATGTGTGTTGGTGAAGTTTTATGACTTTTCTGGTTTGAGGTTGAATGCAGCAAAGTCAGAATTTTTTATGGCAGGGGTTGCTTTAGAACATCAAGCCAATTTAGAGGGTTTAACTAGGTTCAAATTGGGAAGGCTACCGGTTAGATATTTGGGCATTCCCCTGGTCACTCGAAGGCTAACTGAGAGGGACTGTACTGCTCTCATTGAGAAAGTTAAACTAAGATTGGGGCAATGTCACATAAGCATCTCAGTTATGCTGGCAGATTGCACCTCATAAATGCAGTGATTTTTAGTATTGTTAATTGCTGGAGTAGACAAGTGGTCTTACCAAAAGGAGTGATTACTATAATTGAGAGGCATTGTATGCGTTTCTTTTGGAAGGGACAAGATATCCCTGTATCAGGGGCTCAGGTAAGCTGGAAGGACATTTGCAGGCCTAAGAGTGAGAGAGGACTTAGGGTTAAAGACCTTTGTGCCTGGAATAAAGCTCGCTTAGTTTAGCTGGCCAAGGATTTACTTTCTGGGGAAGGTTCTTTATGGATAGCGTGGGTTAGAGTTTATGTTTTTAAAGGTAGGGATTTTAGGACTGTTGAAAGTAAGTCTCCTTTTAGCTGGTATCTAAGGAAGATGCTAAAATTGAGGCATGTGCTACAAGGGTTGGATCCTGTTGGAACCTCAAAGATTGGAAAGATATGGAATGAAATTAGGGAAGTTAGGCCGAAGGTTGCTTGGCATCGTATTGTTTGGTTTGGATGGCATGTACCAAAACACTCGGTGATTCTTTGGATGGCTATTTTGGATCGTCTACCTACTTTAGTGAGGTTGCAGAGTATGGGATTGTGTGTAGGAGATAGTTGTATTTTGTGTGGCAATGCTCCTGAAACAAGGAATCATGTGTTTGCTGAATGTTTCTTCTCAAAAAGGGTTTGGGTGAGTGTCCTTCGGTTGTGTGGACTGCAAAGAAGAATGCTGGATTGGGAGGGGGAGATGGATTGGTTGTGCTCTCGGTTAAAGGGCAAATCCTTACTTGTTTTCATTCTTAAAGTTGCATGGGGTTCTTTTGTGTACAACATTTGGGAGGAAAGGAATTATAGAAGGTTTAGGGGCACTGGTCGAGTTTGTAATGATTTGATAGTTTGTATTCATGACATAGTTCGTATAAAGGTTCAAAGTAAAAATGTACAAATTGATGATGTAAATAGATCCCTTTGTGCGGCTTGGGGAATTCCCTAAGGGGATGGCCGCCCAAGAGCATAGGGTATAGGATTTTGTTCGGTTGTTATAGGTGTTCTTTCCTATTTCTTGGATAATAGAACTCAAAGCTTAACCCCAAAAAAATTCGAGTCCATTAAATTAAAAAAGGGTATGCACATTATCTTTACAAATTTCTTTTAAGTGACGGAATAATATTATTTTACGATACGAGGAAGATAAATTGGAACTTATTAAGGATTTCTCAAATAGTTTTATGGAGGATGGTATGTATTGTATACAGAAGTGGAGGTCAGGTTCTCATTTGATTGACAATCTTCAGAATTTTGATTGGATTTCGAGGACAAAAATTTTATTATACCATATTACGTCATTATTTTAGTTTAAAATTTTATAGTCGGTGACTTATTTGTAACAATATTTTAATCGATTGACATATTTATAACTTTTAAAAGTAAAATAATTTGTTTATTATCAAATCTATAATTAAGTGACCCGGAATGTAATTCCATCCCTTCATTTCTACTTCCTTTACCCCATGAGTTTGAGAGTTTGAAGGCTTCATTTCTCAAGTTTATGGACGTTAGAATTATATGAGATACATATTTGCACTATCTAAATAACACACCAAAACCCTAAACAATATTAAATATTTATAAAGTTACAAAACAAAACTTGCGTTATAAGAATATATTCTAATTTACAGTTATTTGTTTTAAAATATAAACAGGCAAATTAAGTTACCCTAGTGGTTGAGGCGTTGGATTACTTTCCATAGGTATTGGGTTCAAACTCTACAAGAGGAAAAAAATACCAAACGTATAATTATACAAATTTCCATTAACTATGACATCTCCTCCATTAGGTTTTAACGGTCTGTGGTCAAAATAAGAGCACTTTAAAAATTCGATGGTCTGAATGACTCCATAGTTGGGTGGTCGTCACCAGTGTAGTTTACCTGTATTGTTGGTAAGATTTTTTGAAAGTTAAGAATAAATATTTTTATTTTTTGTTAAAAAATAAGGCTAAAGGTCTATTTTTACCCTCGAGTTCGACCCAAAAAATAATTCAGTCTCTCTTCAAAAAATGCAATCAATTAGGTCATCCAGTTTGTGAATTGCATCAAATTGACACCTTGACCGACGTTGATCGTTATAGTACTAACATGATAGTTAACGGTGCTGACGTGGCGGTCCATTGTACTGACATGGTGGTCCACGATACTAACGTGACAGTACATGTGTGATGATAATGTGGCAGAGGGTCTGAATTGATTTTTTAATTGAATTCGAGGGCATAACTGACTTTTTTCGAGTTTAGAGGCATAACCAAATGTATAATTATACAAATTTCCGTTAACTACGATGTCATCTCCTCCATTAGGATTTAACGGTCGGTGGTCAAAATAAGAGCACTTTAAAAGTTCGATGGTTTGAATGACTCTATAGTTGGGTGGTCACCAGTGTAGTTTACCTGTATTGTATATTGTTGGTAAGATTTTTTTGAAAGTTAAGAATAAATATTTTTATCTTTTGTTAAAAAATAAGGCTATAGGTCTATTTTTACCCTCGAGTTCGACCCAAAAAATAATTCAGTCTCTCTTCAAAAAATGCAATCAATTAGGTCATCCAGTTTGTGAATTGCATCAAATTGACACCTTGACCGACGTTGATTGTTATAGTACTAACATGATAGTTAACGGTGCTGACGTGGCGGTCCATTGTACTGACATGGTGGTCCACGATACTAACGTGGCAGTACATGTGTGATGATAATGTGGCAGAGGGCCTGAATTGATTTTTTAATTGAATTCGAGGGCATAACTGACTTTTTTCGAGTTTAGAGGCATAACCAAATGTATAATTATACAAATTTCCGTTAACTACGATGTCATCTCCTCCATTAGGTTTTAACGATCGGTGGTCAAAATAAGAGCACTTTAAAAGTTCGATGGTTTGAATGACTCTATAGTTGGGTGGTCACCAGTGTAGTTTACTTGTATTGTATATTGTTGGTAAGATTTTTTTGAAAGTTAAGAATAAATATTTTTATCTTTTGTTAAAAAATAAGGCTATAGGTCTATTTTTACCCTCGAGTTCGACCCAAAAAATAATTCAGTCTCTCTTCAAAAAAAGCAATCAATTAGGTCCTCCAGTTTGCGAATTGCATCAAATTGACACCTTGACCGACGTTGATCGTTACAGTACTAACATGATAGTTAACGGTTTTGACGTGGCGGTCCATTGTACTGACATGGTGGTCCACGATACTAACGTGGCAGTACATGTGTGATGATAATGTGGCAGAGGGCTTGGATTGATTTTTTAATTGAATTCAAGGGCATAACTGACTTTTTTCGAGTTTAGAGGCATAACTAATTTTAATTGAAAGTTCGATAACTTACTTAATCTTTAAGCTAAAAAAATAAGAAATTATTAATATTTTAAAAAAAATTAAATAATATTTAAATGTTCATAAAATGTTAAAAATAAAAAACACTATAATGAATTAAAAAAATTAAGAAACGTAAAATGAAAAATATTAAAAAGCTATAAATATAAAAAAAATCAAAATTAAAAATATTTATAAACCATTGGAAAAGTCTTCGACTATTTCTGATTATGCTAAGCCTACTAATATCCATTGAACATATTTTCAATTAGGGTCGGGGGTTCGATCGAGTCGAATTAAAAAATTTTGAGTTATTTGAGTTTAGAAGTACTATTTAATATTCAAACTTTATTTCAAAATTTTTCAAATCGAGTCGAGTTTATGAAATTTGAGTTGAGATTTCAAGTTTCTGTACAAATTTAATTGTAATTATTTATAATGTTATAATACATATTGACTCCAATTTAAACGACTTTCTATATCCATATGCGACATACATGTATATTTCTTCATATTTTCACTTGTGATATACATAATATACTAGGAAGAATTGACAAACTTGACTCGAACTTGAAAACTAATATACTAATTACTAAAAATTTTGAGTTATTCGTATTCAAATTTCTATTTTATAACTCAAACTTTATTTAAAATTTTTTCGAGTCGAGTTTATGAAAATACGAGTCAAGTCAAAACGAGTCAGGTTTTTTCGCCACTAGTTGAGTCGAATAATTCAGTTTTTTCGAGTTGAGTCGAGTTTTGCCCACCCCTATTTTCAATGGAATCATCCTTGTATTAGTGTAGTAATAAAAAAACAAAATTCTCCTTCATTTTTCTACATCAAATATTAATGAGCATCAATTTCATGCAGAAAAGAAAAAAAATTTGAGTTTTATTGTTACTCTAATACAATGTTGATTTCACTGAAAATTTGTTTAACGAATGGTAACACAAACTGACGAAGTCGAAGAGTTTTCCGATGAAAGTTTTCAAAAAATTTTAATACTTTATAAACATTTTTAATTTTTATATTTAATTTTTATCATTTTAATTTATTATATTAGTTTTTATTTTCAATAATTTTTTGAATATTTATTTATTTTTATTAAGTATATAAATTTTAAAAAAAGAATATTTTGATTTTTTGTGAGAGTTCTCACTTTGCTTATTTTTAAAATTATCAGGGGCCCAAAGGATATTTACGCCAATTTGTTAATCGATTTTTCATATATTCCATTTGTAAATGTTCAACTTAAAAAACCAAATTATTTATCCAATTTTATTGAAAAACTAAATAAATTGATTAAATTAACTTTAAATTTAAAAATTTATTTATCCATTTTTAATATTTTTAAAATTTTAATAATTTCATAAATTCTTATTTTTTTAGCTTAAATATTAAATAAGTTATCAAACTTTCAATTAAAATTAATTATGCCCCTGACTCGACAAAAAATCAATTATGCTCTCGAAGTAGGTTAAAAAATCATTTCCACCCTATGCCATGTCATCATCACACGTGTACTGTCACATCAGCATCATGGACCGCCACGTTAGTATAGTGGACTACCACGTCAGCACTGTAACGATCAACGTCGGTCAAGGGGTCAATTTAATGCAATTCGCGAACTGGAGGACCTAATTGGGTGTGTTTTTGGGTTAGGGGCTCAAATTATTTTTTTGGTTGAACTCGGGGGCAAAATTAACCCTTTAGCCAAAAAAGAATAAATATTTTTGGTGGTCTGAAAAGGAAATATCCACATAGGGGTGAGCATTCGATTGAGTCGAGTTAAGAAATTTTGTTTTGTTTGAGTTTATGAGTCCTGTAACGCCCCGATTTTAGGCCTAAGAGTTTTCTAGGTTGATTAGACGGTCCGATAGACTGGATTAGAGGATTCGAGTCAGTTTCGGGATTTAATTTGGAATAAATATTTTTGAGTAAGAGAAAATATGGAAAAATATTCTAAAATAATTATTTAATATATAAATGATTTTGGTAAAGTCAATTTTGGAAAAATAATTTCGAAATTGGACATTTTGGGTAGTGACCAAAATGTAAAGTTTTAAAACTATTTTTAGTGACTGTTTTGTAAAAGGGTCAAAATTTAAAATCTTTAAGGAGCTATTTGGCCAATGTATAATACCAAACTTTTTTATTTTAATTGGATATTTTAAAAAGGTTTTATATTAAATAAAAAGGCTTGGGGGAGGTAATTTCATAATTAGCTTTTAATGAAAATTTTACGTAACTAACTTTTCACCAAAAGTTTTCTCTCAAATTCCCTCTAGCCAAACACTCTTTTCCACTCAATTTTCTCAGGTAAATACTTGATTTCAACATTCTTTTGTTTTCAGTTTGATCTTTAATGGTTTTTTAACAAAACCTATTTGATTTGATCGTGTTTTCTCATGTAAAACCATCCAATTAAGAGAAAAGCCAAATTTAGAGGTGAACTTAGTTCTTCTCCTCTAATGTAAGGTTCTTTACTGAAATTCTCAAGTTATTGATCCTTTACATAAGTTTTCTAACTTGATTTGATGATTTAATTATGGAAAATTGGTTAAATTAAGGTTTAATTGATTAGATTGGTGAATTTTCGTATAAGCTCTATTTTGTTGAGTTCTTGATTGATTCTAATCATGATTTTGATGTTTAATAATGTTAATATGTGGGTTTTAACATTGGAATCCAGAAACTATGTGAATCTCTGATTTTTTAGGTTGTTAGTTATGAGTTTATAGGAGTTGTGGAGGTTTAATGAATGTTGGAGGTATAAGGATGATGTTAATGTGTTTTTAGATGTTAATTGATAGATTAAAATGTTAGGTTTTGTCTGGGTAAGGTTTGGAAGATGTTTGATGTTGATTTCGATTGTTGTAGAGTGAAATTGGGTAGTATATGTTGAGGATTTATGCGAATTGATGTTGTTGGGTTGTTGATTGCATTTTGATGCATTGAATCCTCTATTTGTGTATGGATAAAATAGGGGAAGTTGGTCCTCAAGCTTGAACGAGCGTTTTAGAAGCTTTGGAGGTGAGTTTACCGTATCGACAAGCGAGGTTTTGCGTGTCGGTGAGTGAGAACATGATTTGCAACTTTTCAAAGGTTTGAAAGTTATGTTTGGGAGTTTAGATCAAGCTTAAAATGCTGGTCTAAGCTTGGAAGTAAGTAAAGGATGAATTCTCTCTTGAACTCGAATTGGCAATTAGATTTTATGCACTTGTTGTAATAGATTGATTACTCAATGTTTATGCATGATTTGAGCATGGTTTAATGATGGAAAATGTTTATAAAATGATGTTGATGCATTTGGAAGTGATATGTTAACTCCTCAAAAGTACTAAATCTTATGCTTATTTCACATCGTCTTTGCTTGCCTTTAAGTGCATTTAGTTGCATTTAGCCTTAAAATTCATGCATTTGCATAAGGAGTTAGGAATTGTGCTATGCCAGTGTGAAAGGTTGCTTTGTTGGCATTACTGCAGGCATGGCAGAGCAGTGCAGCGCAGAAAGGAAGGAATGCCAGAGAAAATACCGAGTTGCTATTGGCAGCAATGGACCAAAAATTGCCGAAGCACCGGTTGGAAACAAAGAGGAGTTTGATGCCCGACCAAGTAGCTGTTGGACCTCGATGACGTCAGCCCTAGGATTCAAATATAGGATAAGATGATCACATCCGTTATCCCTTGAGCATTCAAAATTCAATTTCAAGGCTTATCCTAGGTTATCCTTGCACGCCTATTTAAAGAACTCAAGCAAGCACATAATGGGGATTCACGGATCATCGATGATCATCTTGGAGAGGCTGCACCAAGGAGACGTGGTTTGACCAGCTTGACCGAGAGCCTGAACCGTGAAGGGCTGCATCGACTGACCCCCTTATAGCCCGTTCTCTTTGCCTAGTTATTCTTATTTTTAAAAGATGATGTTGTTAAAGAACGATGAAGGTTTTTGGTTTGATACCCTCACCATGAACTAATTTAATATTTGGTAGGGGATGTTTGCGTTAAACGATGCTTTTATGTTTTGTTTTTAATAATTAAAAATGCCTTGGCATTATTTCCCCTATCTGGCATGTTCCCCGGTTTTCTTAATTCTTTGCCAAGCGACTACTGGCATTGTTTGCTTATTGCACCTTAATATCTTAACAGACTTAGGGGGCAACGATCTATTATCAGATACTAAGGCGAGATGCTTCGATGGAAGATGTTCAAGTAGATGAACTTACTTCGGGAGTGAGTCTACCCCTTAGGAGTATAGATTGGGACTTAATCAAATTGATTTATGAAAAACTTCATTATAGAGATATAAGGGTTTTTACATGGTTAATTTTGGGCATTGCCATCGACAGTGGCAATGCCAACTTTGAATCTGCTCGGCAATAATATCAAGGTAGAAAATTATTAAAGGCTGCATAAAAAGCGTGAAAACAAGCATCCCTTGCCAACGCTCATCAGTCATTTAACTCTTCTTGTGCCAACGCTGTCTTCATTTTATTTCTTTTCTTTAAATCACTTTCAAAACCAATTTCAACTTAAATAACATTTTTTCCTTGACAAGTAACAATCAAAGTAGTCAAATTCCTGGTCAATCCCTGTGGGATCGATAGCCAGCTTACTGCTGTATTACTTGCAGACCATGTATACTTGCACGCAAAAGACTTAGTCTTGGCACCATTTTCATACATTTGCAATACATTTTCCACCCTTTTGCCAAGCACTCACACAGTCGAACAAGTTTTTGCCGCCGTTGCTGGGGATTGCAACGAAGTTTGTTGTTTTTAAATTTTTTTACTTATGTTCTTTTTATTTTTTTTCTTTATTTTATTTCCTTGTTTTGACTGATATATGACCAGAAACTGCCCTGTGGAGGAAGATTGGCTATATGATCTAGAAATTGAAAGAACCCTGCGAAGGTTAAAGAAAAAGATTCGAAAGATGGCTCAACAAGGCAATGGAAGAAATGGTGTGTTAAACAATGAGGAAAATCCACCCAATAACAATGGAATACCACCATCTCCTATTGCCCCAGCTGTTAACATGGAGGAAGAAAGACCTATTAGAGAACACTCGACACCAAATATTGACAATTTGATGCCAGGACTAATTGGTCCCGAGGTAAATACACCTAATTTTGAACTCTAATCGGTAATGATAAAAATGCTTTTGAATGTAGGACAATTTGATGGAGCACCTATTGGAGATCCAAGGCAACACTTGAAGCAGTTCATGGAAGTTTGCCAGCTATTTCAGCAGCCTAGAGTATCGGAGGATACAATGAAGCTAAAGTTGTTTACATTTTCCCTGAGAGATAGAGCAAAAGCATGGCTAAGTTCTTTGCCACCTGGTTCTGTCACCTCATGGGGAGATCTATGCCTGAAATTTTTGTTACGATGCCAGCCACCTAAACTCACCGCCAAGCTGAGGGGTGAGATCATCACATTTAGGCAGGCTGACGATGAGACCCTATATGATGCCTAAGATAGATATAAAGATCTGTTGAGGAGATGTCCCATGCATGGATTCCCTAAATGGACCCAAATGGAGACCTTATACAATGGACTTAATGCGTAAACAAGAATAGATGTTGATGCGTCGGCAAATGGCTCACTGCTTGATAAAAACTATACAGAGGCAGTTGGCATCCTTGAAAGAATTTCAATCAATGATTTTTAATATCCTACTGTCAGACTTGGGACCGGCACTAAAACTGGTGAGAAATTACAAATAATGAGCTCACATCCATCCACGCTGAAATTTCCAATCTGACTAGCATGGTGAGAACTTTGCAAAAGAGTTATGAGGCCCAAGAAATTAAGGCATTAGCTCCATTCTGTACAATATGTGGAGAGGATAATCATACGAAGCCAACCTTGAGTCAGTAAATTTTGTTGGCAATTTTAATCGTAATTATAATCCAAATTCCAATACATACAATGCAGGATGGATGCAACACCCAAATTTAGCTTGGGGGAATCAAGGAAGCAACCAATATAATGCCCAACAGCAGAACAACAATGCCCAGCTTCAATACATTGCCGAGTGTCAGAACAATGCCATGCCAGGTGTCAACCAGAATGCCATGCCACAAAGGGCACAAAACAATTTTTATACAGGGCAAAGGAACAACCAGGGGACTTTGACAGAATACATGGAGAGGAATGATGCAACTGTCTAGAGTTTGGCAGCATTGATGTGAAACTTAAAGGTAAAAATTGGACAGGTTGTCAATGCACTCAGCAATCGACCCCACGGAGCTTTGCCAAGCGATACAGAAGATGCCATGCAAAACCATAATGAACAATGCAAAGTTGAGACTCTACGGAGTGGCAAATAATGCGAGGCTGAGACAGGTATCAAACAACCAAATAGTTGCTAGGAGAAGAAGAAACTACTAGTAGAAGAACCAAAAGAACCAGAGAAGAAAGAAGCGGACATAAGTGATGCCAGACCTCAGTTAGATTCTAGCAGAACCTTGGCAAAGCCGGTAGAACAATCTTATGTTTATCCACCTCCACTATTTCCACAAAGACTATAAAATCACAAGCAGGATCAACAATTTAAGCGTTTCTTGGAAGTACTTAAACAATTACAAATCAATTTACCATTGGTGGAAGCTCTCGAGAAAATGCCTAACTATGTTAAATTCATGAAGGACATTTTGGAAAAAAAGTGAAAGCTGGGTGATTTCGAAACTATAGCTCTCACTGAGGGATGCAGTGCAATGATACTCAATCGGTTGCCAGCAAAGCTAAAAGATCCTGGAATTTTTACTATTCCCTGTACCATTGGCAATAGATTCATGGGTAAGGCACTGTGTGACTTGGGAGCCAACATCAATTTGATGCCAATATCTGTTTTCAGGAAGCTTGGCATAGAAGCAAAGCTTACCACGGTGACACTTCAGTTGGTGAACCGATCCTTTGCACATTTTAAGGGTAAGATTGAGGATGTATTGGTAAAGGTAGATACATTCATATTCTAGTCGACTTTATTATCTTAGATTATGAGGCATATTTAAATGTCCCAATTATATTGGGCATACCGTTCCTTGCCACATGTAGAGCCTTGATTGATTTTCATAAAGGTGAATTAACTATGCGTATGAATGATCAGCAGGTTATATTTAATGTGTTTCAAGCTTTGAAATGTGCATATAAATTAGACGAATGCCAAGCAAATGATAAGATGGAGTCAATTTTTAAGGTGGACGTGGCGTAGTTGTGCCAAGATACTGATGATGACGATGTCAGCAAAAGTGACAGTGAATGTGATACAAGTGAGGACACTGAAGGAGTAGCCTTAGTAGAAGTAAGCTATTTTGGACAGCCAGAACCATTAGAGTTGGCTGGCAGAGAGATTGTGACACCAAAATCATCCATTGAGGAGCCACCCGAACTGGAGCTCAAATCACTGCCAGACCATCTCAAGTATGCTTACTTAGGTAAACACTCAACCTTGCTGATGATCTCACTAATGATCAGGAGGAATGATTGTTGGAAATTCTAAGCAATTACAAGCAAGCGTTGGGATGGACCTTGGCTGATATCCGAGGAATAAGCCCAACCATTTGAATGCACAAAATCATCTTGGAGGAAAATCATGGAAAGACCATTGAGGTTCAGAGAAGATTGAACCCCGAGCATGAAAGAGGTTGTTAAGAAGGAGATTATCAAGTGGCTAGATACTAGGATAATCTATCCCATTTTCGACAGCTTGTGGGTCAGCCTGGTGCAATGTGTGCCAAAGAAATGTGGCATAACCGTAGTTCAAAGTAGCAACAATAAGTTAATTCCTTCTAGGACCGTTACCAGATGGAGGGTGTGCATGGATTATAGGAATCTGAACAATGCCACCAAGAAAAACCATTTTACATTGCCCTTCATTGATCAGATGTTGGACAAACTGGCAGGTAAGGCATTTTATTATTTTCTAGATGTTCAGGATATAACCAAATTGCCATAGCTCCAGAAGATCAAGAGAAAACCACGTTCAAGTGTCCATATGGGACGTTTGCCTTTAGAAGAATGCCATTTGGGTTGTGTAATGCCCCGACAACATTTCAACGTTGTATGATGTCTATTTTTCTGACATGATTGAACATAATTTGGAAGTATTCATGGATGATTTCTCAGTGTTTGGAAAACATTTGAGGAATGCCTTCAAATTTTGGAGCAAGTCTTGAAGAGATGCATTGAGACAAACCTAGTGTTGAAATGGGAAAAATGCCACTTTATGGTGAAGGAGGGCATCGTTCTCGGGCACAAGGTAACCAAGAAGGGATTAGAGGTTGACAAAGCAAAAGTTGAGGTAATCAAGCAATTTCCATCACCGACAAGTGTAAAAGGTATAAGAAGTTTTTTGGGACTTGCAGGTTTTTATCGTCATTTTATTAAAGATTTTTCTAAAATTTCTAAACCTTTATGCTTGCTTTTGGAATAAAATACCGCTTTTGCATTTGATAATTCTTGTTTAAGAGCGTTTCATGAAATTAATGAGAAGTTGATTAATGCCCTTATAGTCGTGGCACCATATTGGAATGAGCCGTTCGAGCTCATATGTGATGCCAGCGATTATGCCGTCGGAGTAGTATTGGGACAACGGCAAAGTTTTTCATACCATCTACTATGCCAGCCGGACACTAAATGAAGCTCAGCTGAATTATTCCACAATCGAGAAAGAACTTCTTGTAGTTGTATTCGCTTTTTTATAAATTTAGATCTTATTTAGTTGGTAACAAAGTTGTGGTGTATACAGATCATTCAGCACTAAAGTACCTTTTGGCAAAGAGGGATGCCAAACGCAGACTAATCCGATGAACGCTTCAACTACAAGAATTTGACCTCGAGATCCAAGACAAGAAGGGCAGTGAAAACTTAATAGCTGACCACCTATCACGCCTAGATCATCAGCTTGATGATGGTAAGAACGCTGCCATAAAAGATGAATTTCCAGATAAGTATTTGCTTGCAGTCAATGTTGTGTCATGGTACGCTGACATAGTCAACTCCCTGGTTAGCGATATTTTGCCACCAGATCTTGCATACAATGCCAAGAAAAGATTCATGCGAAAAGTTAGGCAATACTATTGGGACGAACCAATATTGTTCAAATAGTGTGCCGACCAAGTGATAAGACAGTGTGTGCCAGAGGATGAGCAGCACAATATATTGCAACTATGCCATGTCGCGCTGTATGGAGGTCACTTTGCTGGGATAAAGACTGCTGCCAAAGTGCTGCAGTTAGGATTCTTTTGGCCCACACTATATAAAGATGCCCATAACTATGCCAAGGTATGTGATCGATGCCAGCAGACAGGAAACATCTCTGGCATACACCAACTGTCGCTCCAAAACATCATGTCTATGAACTTATTTAATGTATTGGGGATAGACTTCATAGGCCCATTTCCTCCATCATTCGATAACTTATACATCCTCGTGGCTGTTGGCTACGTTTCAAAATGAGTTAAGGTCATTCCATTTCCAACGAACGATGCCAAAGCCATTGCCAAGTTCTTGCACAAACACATTTTTACTCGATTTGGTGCCCCTAGAGTGATTATTCATGATGAGGGTACCTATTTTAAATGCAATCTAATCTCTAAAGCTTTGTGCAGATATGGAATTCAGTAAAGGATTACCACGGCATACCATCCCCAAACAAATGGGCAAGCCGAGATTTCAAACAATGAGATCAAGAGTTTCCTTGAAAAGACTGTAAATCCATCTAGGAATGAATGGTCCTTGAGACTAGATGACTCATTGTGGGCTTACAGGACAACTTTTAAAACTCCCTTGGGTACTTCACCATTCAGACTAACCTTTGGAAAAGCATGCCACCTACATGTGGAAATGGAGCACCGTGCATATTGGGCAATCAAGACGCTTGATATGGCATGGAGAGCTGCTGGAGAAAAAAGACTACTAGACCTAAATGAGTTGGAAGAGTTCAGAACACAAGCCTATAAAAATGCCAGACTCTACAAGGAGCGGACCAAACGTTGGCATGCCAGTAGGATAATGCCAAGACAATTTGAGGTAGGCCAACTTGTTCATTTATTTAACTCAAGGCTTAAATTGTGTCCATGCAAGCTTAAGTCAAGGTAGTCAGGCCCTTTTGAAGTTGTAAAGCCATATGTCCATGGTGCTATGGACATTAAAAATTTGAAGTCGGGAGAAAATTTCAAGGTAAACGGTCAACGGTTAAAGCACTATTTGGAAGGCACTCCGAGGAATGCCAATGAGGTTATTCTCTTGGCAGAGATTCAGTGATCATCATCAGGTTTTGAAATTTTTGTACATAGTAGGTTAGATGTTTTTCTTTTCAGTAATTTTCATTTATTTCTTTTTCTTATTATTTTTAAATTTTTTTCTTTTTATTTTGATTTTTCTGTGTTGATAGGTTTTCTTTGAGAATGTACAGATTTAGTATGTCAGGCATAGTGTTGAGACAGGGACCTGGCAATAGGCGATTGCAAATTGGGAGAATTTTGTGTGCTAGATACAATGCCAGGGCAGGGGTTTGGCATGCGACAATTAGAAATTTGAAGAAAAATATTTACACTAGCTTGGTAAAAAGCCGGCCCATAAGAAAGTGAAATTAGTCTTTGAACCTTTACCCTAGCCACCCAAATTGGATAAGTTGAAATTTAAATTTCAACTTAAACCCTTATCACCTAAATCCTTATCCCTCAACTCTTTTAAAACATATCCTATCACTTAAACCCTTATCACATCATCCTATCACTTAACCCCTTATCACATCACCCTTTTTCTTTCCATCAAACACGCCATTAACCATCATTACCCCTCTTTAATTCAGCCACTTTAATAATCCTCATTAAACACTCAACCTTTACTTCATTTACCCTAGCCGTTTATTCAAAAAACTATTCACTTTCACTTGTCTTTTTGTTTTTCTTTATCAAGCAAGAAACAAATATTCATTTTCTTCTTCTTCCTCTTCCCTACTCAAATCACCCAAGCTTTCAACCTTATTCCCATGGCTTCTTCATTGACTCCATTCAAAATATTTTTCAATGAAGAAATCCAGAAAAAAGTATGAAGCGAAATTTGCCTCAAGATCATTCTGCTATGAGAAGCACTTTGACTTCAAGGAAGAGCCAAACGTGGGATTTCCACCATACTTCATGGATGTCGTAAACAAGCACAAGTGGGAACTCTTCTGCCAACAAAAGGAAGATGTCTTTGCGAATATTGTCTGGGAATTTTACTCCCACTTGACCACCAAGGATAACCATTTCTTGATGATTCAAGGCACATACGTACATTTTAATGAGGGTTATATTAATGTCATGTTCAAATTGGGGGATACCAAGGAAGAACATCTGGAGTATGTCGAGTCAATGACTGCTACCAAGAGGAAAAAATTGTTGACGGATCTGTGCGAACCAGGCACGGAATGGATTAAGTCTGCCAACGGACACCGAATAGTCAAGAAACTGGCACTGAAATCTGAACCAAAGGGGTGGAACCACTTTCTGAAGGCAAATCTGATGCCAACCACCCACAACAAAACGGTGTCGGAGGAACGGCTAGCGCTACTGCACTCAATCATTGTTGGTCAGAAAATCAATGTTTGTCGGATCATCATCGATGAGACATATAAATGTGCTGGTAAGCCTAAAGACAGTTTGTTCTTTCCTTTGTTAATTTCTAACATTTGCATGAGGCACAGTGTGCCCAATATTGACTCAGACAAAGGCCAAGAAATTAAGGGCACCACAATCATGCCAGCCCTATGGAGGAAACTCACTGCCACCAAGTCAAAATATAAGGGAAAGAAAAAAGCAAAAGAATCAACTCTAAAGCCCAAAGTACCGAAGACAGAGCCCGACACTCCCATGCCAACTGATTTTGTGGCATTGCTCTCCTAGATCCACCATCTCCAATAGATAATTCTCCAGAAATTAGAGAGAGCTGAGGAGCAAAATGTCAAACTGTGGCAGTATACTCATTCAAGGGATGTTGCCATTAGGGAAACCCTTGAAAAATTATCCCCGGACTCTCCGCCAGCCTGCCCAAATTTTCTTGTAGAAATCTTTGCCAGCGATGATGCCATACCAGCCAGTCCCAGATCAGCTCATACCTCGACATGCTCAGATACCACCGTTCCAGTCTTGCTAGTTCAAGTTGAATCCATTAAGTCAGAAATGTCGCCAGAGTCAGAAGAAGAAGTTTAAAAGAAGCCTGCCACAACACCTGCTGCCCCAGCCTCGTCTACCGCCACGTCTGCCACGTCGGAGCCAATACAGACTGTCAAGGAAGTTAGAGCTTCCGTTGCTGCCTCAAAGCCGAGCATGAAAAGAAGGAAAATAATGGCCCCCGATCGTGGGACCTTTATCAAGAGGAAAACCTGCGTCACACGAGAAGAAGTCTCCGAAGGGGAGTCTTCTTCTTCCTAAACTCCTTTGCATTTTCATTGTATTTACATGTTAATGCATTTTATTTTTCTGTTATTTGTATATATGTGTTGTTTTTATGCATTGAGGACAATGCCCACCTTTGGTTTTGGGGGTGTGCGTTGCCTCACGTTTATGCCATGCCATGCATTCATGTTTACATTTCTGTTGCCATGCCATATAGATTAGGTTGTAGCCATGCATATCGAACCACTAAAAAAGGAAAAAGAAAATTTTGCCTCGGTCAATTTTTGAAGTATGTTAACACTTTGTTAGACAAGTTTAATTTGTTCTGGAATAATCTATCCGATGAAGAATTTTTAAATATTTAGTTTCCCCTATGCCAACAAAATAGTATTGCCATTGATCTCTAGCTTAGGGAATTGACTTTCACTTAACACGTAGTATGCATCTAGTTCCCGAGCAAACTTAGAATTCTTGAAACTAAGCTAAGAATAAAAAAAAAATTGAATTGATGCCAGGGTAAAAGAAATTAATAAGGCAACAATGTTTTGTCGAGGCAAGAAAAATGGAACACTCATCTGCCTTAAAGATAATAGGTAGCCTGGGGATTGGTGGAACTCCCTCGTTAGTGCTCAGGTCAAAAACTTTAAGGGTATGAGTGTAATGGGTTAGCTTAGTGATGTAGACTGGACTAACGTGGGGATTCGTGGTATGCTCCCTCTTACTTCTCACACCAAACAATGCCATGACACAAACCCTAATTTAATACCAGTTGAAAAAAAAGAAAAGAAAAACAACCCTTGGCAGGAATAAAAGAAAAAATTTGAGTTTAGGTAGTAAATTTGACTAATGGAGTAAAAGGATACTTGATGCATATTGCCTACACATCGTGCACTCTTCATGCCCTTGAACTAGAGTTATATTGCTGCACTTGAATTTGCTTATCTGCTTGGCATTCATGCACTAAGATATTTGAGGACAGGACTAGAGCCAAATTCTGCTTGCCAGCACGTGTTGGTATTCTGACCTAAATTTTGCCGAGGTACTATTTTCACAATTTTGGTTTTTAGCTTACTTGCATTACTTGAGGACAAGCAATGAGCTAGGTTTGGGGGGTGTTAAGTCCTCAAAAGTACTAAATCTTATGCTTATTTCACATTGTCTTTGCTTGCCTTTAAGTGCATTTAGTTGCATTTAGCCTTAAAATTCATGCATTTGCATAAAGAGTTAGGAATTGTGCTATACCATTGTGAAGGGTTGCTTTGTTGGCATTATTGCAGGCATGGAAGAGCAGTGCAATGCAGAAATGAAGGAATGCCAGAGAGAATGCTGAGCTGATGTTGGCAGCGATGGACCAAAAATTACCAAAGCACCTGTTGGCAGCGAAGAGAAGTTTAATGCCCGGCCAAGTAGCTGTTGGGCCTTGATGACGTCAGCCCCATGATTCAAATATAGTATAAGATGATCACATCCCTTATCCCTTGAGCATTCAAAATTCAATTTCAAGGCTTATCCTAGGTTATCCTTGCATGCCTATTTAAAGAATACAAGCAAGCACATAACAGGGATTCACGGATCATCGACGATTAGCATAGAGAGGCTACACCAAGGAGACGTGGGTCGACCAGCTTGACCGACAGACTGGACCGTGAAGGGCTGCATCAACGGACCCCTTCTAGCTTATTCTATTTGTCTAGTTATTCTTATTTTTAATTGATGATGTTGTTAGAAAACGATGAAGGTTTTTGGTTTGATACCCTCACCATGAACTAATTTAATAGTTGGTGGGGGATGTTTGCATTAAACGCTATTTTTATGTTTTGTTTTTAATAATTAAAAATGCCTTGGCATTGTTTCCCATATCTGGCATGTTCTCTAGTTTTCTAAATTCTTTGCCAAACGACTGCTGGCATTGTTTGCTTATTGCACCTTAATATCTTAACAGACTTAGGGGGCAATGATCTATTGCCAGATACTAAGGCGAGATGGAAGATGTTCAAGTAGATGAACTTACTTCGGGAGTGGGTCTACTCCTTAGGAGTATAGAATAGGACTTAATCAAATTGATTTATGAAAAACTTCATTATAGTGATATAAGGGTTTTTACATGGTTAATTTCGGGCATTGCCATCGACAGAGGCAATGCCAACTTTGAATCTGCTCGACAATAATATCAAGGCAGAAAATTATTAAAGGTAGGCATGAAAAGCGTGAAAAACAAGCATCCCTTGCCAACACTCATCACTCATTTAACTCTCCTTGTGCCAACGATGTCTTCCTTTTATTTCTTTTCTTTAAATCACTTTCAAAATCAATTTCAACTCAAACAACATTTTTTTCCTTGACAAGTAACAATCAAAGCAGTCAAATTCTTGGTCAATCCTTGTGGGATCGATAACCATCTTACTGTTGTATTACTTGCAGACCGTGTATACTTGGAGGCAAAAGACTTAGTCTTGGCACTGTTTTCATACATTTGCAATACATTTTCCACCCTTTTGCCAAGCACTCACACAGTCGAACATGATGCACGATTTGGTAATGTTTTGAACATTGGTAATGCTTGGTTGAAAGCATTGGATAGATGGTTTTAATTGATGCATAAGAAAACAATGAGTTAATGATAATGAAATGGATTATATTGGCAAGTGATGGTATGAAAATGTTATGAAAATGATATCGGATATAATTGGCCGGCCATATGATTTAAAGTGTTGTAACACCCCCTTCCCGTATTTGTTACCAAACACGAGTCAGTAATGTTACAAAACAAAGTTTAAACAATTTTCCATATCAAAACTTAAATTGGCAGCCTACACTACTCTTAAATAAAAATTCATATCTTTTAGTACAAACCTCAAAATCAGTTATCATTTGTTTTAAAAGAATCTAAACTCAATTTCCAGTTCATTCATGTAAGATTCACCTTGTAATTAAATTTGAGAAAATTATGGCAAATTTTCAAAACTTGCTGCCTAATATGAAATTTTCTGGGCTGTTTCAACCTATTCCACTTATAAGGCAACTAACTACTCATAAATCATTCCAATTCACATATTAGTAGTACTAAACCATATTTTATTTGTAAACATTACAAATCCTAAAGTGATTAAGTTCGTTTTACACAAAATACACAAGTTTAATATTATACATGCCACTAATCAATAACATCATTTAGGATGTCAAAACATCACTAAGATAACCTATAGATGTCCTCGTTCTCGAGGTGATGCAAAACGCCAATGCTTACGAATCTGAACGATCAATCTACGCGTGCATAGGAAAAACACACGCTAAGTACGAACTTAGTGAGGCATTATAATGCAGTAATAAATGCAATAAATAATTAATTTTAAAAACATATTATAGACAATTCCATTTAAAATCAAAATTGCTTTAAAACAAAACATAGTATAGACAATTCTTATTCAAACCCTTTTCAAATCAATATTGCTTTAAAGCAAGGATGAATCATATCAAAATTTATTCTATAAATGTCTTTATACCATTATCCCAAGAATTTCATGTAGAGAGAAACTAAGTATACGAGTCATGTGTCCTAGACTACTAGGCCATAAAGACCAATAATCAATAGACCATAAAGGTCGATAATCAATAGACACATAAAGTGTCCATAATCAATAGACACGTAGAGTGCCGATAAACGATAGACACATAGAGTGCCGATAAACGATAGACACATAAAGTGTCGGGTGCAGTTGCTAGACTCTATGGCATGCCACTATACTGTAACTCTCAATGGTATTCTTGGGCAATAAAAAAATATCATTACCTTTAAAATATATCATTCTGTAGATGGTAAATAGCTCATTATCGATAAATCAAAATAATGGAGCAGTTATAATCCATTATACCATAAATCATTCTATAACATAAACTCGTTGTACGGTAATAAAATTATCATAAACAAAACACAATAGGGCAGTTCATACCCATCATGTACCAAACCTTTACTTTTATGCCTGTGAAAATATCATATTTCATATGAAAAACAATGTTATTAATTCGATAAAATCATATAGGTTGACTTGTCGCAAGTGTTCCTAAATACGTTTCAAAACAGATAAATGCACTCACCTTGAAGCTCGTACTAAATACCCAAATTTGAAGAGTATCACTCAATCTTTGATCCTTGACTTTCCTATTTATTCAATTCAATCCTGAGCTTTCCCGGGTTCTACATTTACATCGAACGTGCAATAAAAAAAATCGAATGTATACATTAGTGTACCTTGACTAATTCGGCATTCACTATAGGGAATCCATAAAAATTCTTGAAATTCCGATTCATATCAATAACACATCAAGATTTCATTTAAACCCTTAAATTTTCATTATTTCCATATAAGTCTCTTACTTTAACCAAATTACAAAATAGTCCTAATTGGATGTTTTCTTCATCCAATTGACATATTCAGGCATGAAGAACATCATTCTAACCATTTCCATTACTAAAATAATTTTTGCAATATCTCCCCTTAATTTTCTTTAATTGCTGAATGGTCCCTAAACCATATACCATAGAAATTCATCACTTTAATCATTGAAACAACATCACAACCTCATTTCCAACATGAATAAACCTTAAAACATAAATTTCCAACATATCCTTCATCCAACTTAATCGCCAATATTAACTTAGAAGCATGGAAACCTTGCAAAACTTATATCAAAAGAAAGAGAATTCCATGGAGATCAAATCTTTATTTCATGACTTAATCCAAAAATCAACTAAATCAAGATCAAAAATTGAATTGAAAATTTTTCTTACCTAGCTTGGAGACTCACAGCAATGGAGTAGAAAATGAGCTAAATTCCACACTTTTCTACTTCTTTATTTCATGCCAAATGGCATTATTTAACCATATTTAACAATAAAA
Source organism: Hibiscus mutabilis (assembly GCA_019671005.1). NCBI lineage: Eukaryota > Viridiplantae > Streptophyta > Magnoliopsida > Malvales > Malvaceae > Hibiscus > Hibiscus mutabilis. Next base: position 40,946,018 of record CM033738.1, read on the forward strand.
AATCTCCTTAATAGTCAAATGACTATTTTACCCTTTAATTATAACCAATAAGGTGTTGACACCTATGCTTCTTACTTTTCCATAATTATAAATATTTATAAAGTATAGGAAAATTGACCATTTTGCCCTTAATAAATCATCATATCTTCAAAAATGTCATTTCATACACTACACAAAATACTGTATACAATCGAATCTAAAACAATCAAAAACGATTCAGAACAATAATGTCATGTTACTTGGGTCTTCCTAAGACTTCCATAAAATTTCCATAACATTCTGAACTCAAACAAACTTCTGAATTAAATATCTAAACTTATTCTTTTTATAGATTTTCACACAAATCTCGTACCAAAAATCTGATTCCCACCAAAATTCTTATATCGGGATGAATTATTGATTTATGGATTATTAGATGATAGTTGGGAAAATTACCATATTTGTCCTTGAACTTTTCTCAACTTTTCACTTTAGCTACCAAACTCTAAAAATTTACGTTTTAGTCATTGAACTAAAACCACCAACTTTTAATTCTTTACGTTTGGTCACTAACCAAATATTGGGGTATTACAATTCTCTCCCCCTTAAGAAAATTTGTCCTCGAATTTTAAAATATACCTGATTTAAAAAGATGTGGATATTGCTCTTTCATCGGTTCCTTTGTTTCCCAGGTGGCCTCCTCCACTTTATGGTTCCCCAGAGAACTTTCAGTAATGGAATGGTTTTGTTCCTCAATTCTTTAACTCCATGAGCAAGAATCTTCATTGGTTCCTCTTCATAAGTTAAATCTGGCTTAATTTCAATCTCTATCGGTGATACCACATGAGATGGATCTGACCGATACCTTCTGAGCATCGAGACATGAAACACATTGTGAATTTTGCTCAACACCAGAGGCAATGCTAATTGATAAGCCACTGGGCTAACTTTCTTGAAAATTTCATAAGGACCGATAAATCTCGAACTCAACTTTCCTTTACGCCCGAAGCGTAACACCTTTTTCCTAGGTGAAACTTTCAAGAATACATTTTCACCCACTTTAAACTCTAAATATTTCCTCTTTAGGTCTGCATAAGATTTTTGCCGATCCAAAGCTTTCTTGAGGTTGTCTTGTACTATTTTCACCTTATCTTTTACATCTCGAACCAATTCAGGTTCAATAAGTTTGTGATCCTCAAGCTCGAAACAATTCAAGGGTGTTCTGCATCGCCTACCATATAAGGCTTCATAAAGAGCCATCTTTATTCTTGCTTGGTAACTGTTATTGTAAGCAAACTCGGCGAGTGGAAAATACTTTTCCCATGAGCCTTCAAACTCAAGTACACAAGCTCTAAGTATATCTTCAAGAATCTGAATAATTCTTTCAGACCGGTGATCTGTTTGATGATGGAAAGCAGTGCTAAAGTTTAGTCGAATCCCCAATGCCTCATGCAAGGATGTCCAAAATCTCAAAGTAGATCTCGGATCTCTTTCTAACACAATAGAAACAGGCACACCATGCAACAGTACAATCTCTTTAATGTACAACTTTGTATATCTATTCATTGTATAATCCGTCCGAATTATGTCAATCTATCCACTACCATCCATATAGAATCTTTTTTACTCAAAGTCATCGGTAAACCTGTCACAAAATCTATTGTGACATTCTTCCATTTCCATTGTGGAATAGAAATAGGTTGGAAATTCAATTCTCTGTATCACTATTAGGCACTATTTGCAAATTTCATTCACCCGAGCACTATGACCAATAGGGTTGGTCGCAAAGACATCACTAGATGTAGGTTCTAAGGTAATCCCTCTTTCTTGGACTAACTTAGAACTAACATATGAATAAGTAGATTTCGGATATATCAATACAAATACAGGCTTATTAAAAAGCTGAAAAATACCTATAACAATATCGGGTGCATCCTTATCATCATCATTGTGAATATGATAGACCTTTGCTGGAGTCTTGAATTCCCTGTTGGAAGCAGCTTTAGATGTTTCCGAACTAGTGGTCTTAGCAGAATCCTGGATTACCCTGATATTTCCCTTTTTGGTTCTGAGCAACAGATTTCTCCGATCGCTTTGATCTGTCACCAAACTTTGGACAGTCTCGCACAAAATGATCAGTAGCATCACAACCAAAGCAAGCTCCTATAAGGAGTCGACAATTTCCAAAATGATACTTGCTGCAGTGCTCGCAAAAAGTTGAATTTTGAGATTTCCTTGCACCTCCCATCTTCGCAGCAGAGGCCTGTGAATCTTTAGATTTCCCTGATCTAACTCTCTGTCTAAAGGATGTGGTAGATCCTGCTCGGTTATCTTGATATGAACTCATGTTTCACTTGGAAGATGGCGAACTAAAGGAATCTCCATGACTTCTTTTCTGCGACTGAGTACTCCGGGTTGCTATCCTTTTTGCTTGAACATTTTCCATTCTTTTAGCTCGATTAACTTCCTCTTGAAATTTATCTATAGCAATCAGCACCTCTTTATATCCAGCATTCAAGCCTTCAATGAAGAAAGCACTAAGATCTTTTTCAGTATGAATCAGCTCTGAGGCAAATCGGCTCAATTTTTTGAATTCACGTTCATATTCATATACCATCCGTTCACCTTGCTTGAGATTCAGAAATTTATTTCTCATTTCCCGGATGAACATATCACCTATATATTTGTTGTGAAACTCGCGGAGAAAGAACTCCCAAGTAACCTCTTCACGGGGGCAAGTAGTAAAATTTGTCTACCAAATACGAGCTTGTCCCTTCAGCAAGGACACAGCCCCCTCTAGCTTTCTTTGATCATCACAATGCAATCCTTCTAGCATAATCTTTAGATCATTTAGCCAATAGTCTGCGATAATAGGATCTCCTTCAGTGAAATCCAGTGCTTGTAACTCCTTCAACTCCTTAGAAATGGGAGTTCGTGGAGGTCGATTAAAAATCATCTCCAGTGCTCGTAAGAATTTTCCCTGATCTTGTACCGGTACTACAGTCTGAGCAGGTACATTCTCTTCAGATTGTACTATTAGCTGGACGAAACTAGCTCCTTCACCAACCTCGGAAACGTTTTGACCCTCTATATGGGTCACCTGACGCTAACCTTCGCTTTTATACATTTGTACTCATAATAACATTTCACAATAGTAAGCAGGCGCATCAATCGTACAAGTGTTATCATTAGTAATTTATGACATCCTAGTGGCTTGTATACACTTTCTGACTCATAACAGACTCGGTTTAGCTCCAGAATCGGCTAAACATGTAGCTCTAATACCAATCAATATAACACCCCATTCTTGTATTTGTTACCAAACACGAGTCGGTAATGTTACAAAACAAAGTTTAAACAATTTTCCATATCAAAACTTAAATTGGCAACCTACTCTACTCTTGAATAAAAATTCATATCTTTTAGTACAAACCTCGAAATTAGTTACCGTTTGTTTTAAAAGAATCTAAACTCAATTTCCAGTTCATACATGTAAGATTCACCTTCTAATTCGACTTGCGAAAATTATGCAATTTTTCAAAACTTGCTGCTTAAAATGAAATTTTCTGGGCTGTTTCAACCTATTCCACTTATAAGACAACTAACTACTCATAAATCATTCCAATTCACATATTAGTAGTACTAAACCATATTTTAGTTATAAACATTACAAATCCTAAAGTGATTAGGTTCGTTTTACACAAAATACACAAGTTTAACATTAGACATGCCAATAATCAAAAAAACATATATGATGTCAAAACATTACTAAGATAACCTGTAGATGTCCTCGCTCTCGAGGTGATGCAAAACGCCAATGCTTACGAATCTGATCAATCAACCTACGTGTGCATAGGAAAAACACACGCTAAGTACGAACTTAGTGAGGTATTATAATGTAATAATAAATGTAATAAATAATTAATTTTAAAAACATATTATAGACAAATCCATTTCAAATTGATATTGCTTTAAAACAAAACATTGTATAGACAATTCTTATTCAAACCTTTTTCAAATCAATATTGCTTTAAAGCAAGGATGAATCATATCAAAATTTATTCTATAAAAGTTCTTTATACCATTATCCCAAGAATTTCATGTAGAGAGAAACTAATTATACGAGTCATGTAGTCCCAGAGTACTAGGCCATAAAGACCAATAATCAATAGACCATAAATATAATACCCTAATTTTTGACTAGTTACCAAATTGTAAATTTTGAAAGTTTCGGGGCTAAAGTATAAACTTTGAAAAAGTTAGGATTTCTTTAATTATGGATTTTGGAAAGGAAATTTCTAAGGTTTAAAAGTATCATGGGATGGATAGTGAGCTGAATTGGGTACTTCCAAAGTTTGATTAGAATCCGAGGAAAATTGGAATGGGAATTGAAGATTCAAGTTTAATGACCAAAATGATAAACAGACAAAACTTGTGTGGTATAAAACTAGATATGAAAAGTTAAAGGACTAAAGTTGTAATTTCCTAAAATTTAGGGGTTTTTATTTTATAAATAAATAGATCATTAAGGTTGTACATCGAATGTGAAGATTCTGGATTGATCCGATGTTTCTATTATTGGGAAATTACAATCAAAGTTTAAATGGAATTCAGATACTCGAATTGATCCGAAAAATTTTGAGATTTTACCAGATGATAAAGGAAGGTTATAAAAGTCCGTTACAAGTGTTGGGAATATTTTTAGTTTGATTCAAGATGAATCCTATAATTTAATTTTGAGTAAAAGGTTAAATTATCGGTATATTAGATCGAATAAAAAGTTTTACAGACTGGTCCAAAATTTATGGAAAATTCATAAAATATTATTTTATAAATATTTTATTGTATTTGGTTGGATTCCAACTAGACTTGGTTGAATTTTTACAAGAATGGCAAACTAGTAAATAAAGACTAGTTGGAGGGCAAATTGGTCATTTGACAAGGATGGCATTTTGAAATATTTTGAAATATTAAGGGCAATTTTTGAAGGTGAATTACACTTGGATCAAATCATGGCCATTGATATTTGATAAGATTAAGTATTGGCCATTGGATTAAAAGGGCAAATTAGTAATTTCACTAATTAAATAAATTTTAAATTCATTTAATTTTAACATGTGGATTTAAATAAGTAAAAGATGAACCAAATTGTTCATCTTTCTTGAAATATTTCGATCTAAGGGGAGAAAAAAAGGGAGAAAAAATTTCAAGCTCGATTCAAGCACCGAAACTTGATTTCCAGGTAATCTTTCGAACTGCAAAATTGTTCTACTCTTCAAGCTCTATCTTTTGATGTAATTAATTTATGGAATACATGATTTATTGATGAAAATTTTACATGAGAATGAAATTAGGGTTTATGAACAAAATTGGGGCTTTTGAAATTTTATGATTCCATGGTTGAATTTAAGTTGGAATCAAGCTTATATGATGTTAAAATCATGTTATTGAGTTAGGATTTAAACCCTACATATTTTGGTTTGTATGGAGAAGATTAGGGTTTATGGACTTAAGTCTAACTTAAGGTTTGTGATGTTGGATTAATGATCTAGTAAGCTTGATTTGTTGTTTGGAAGCAAAACCCTAAGTTAAATATATAGGGACCAATTCGGCAAGCTTCAAAGTTAAGGGACCGAATTTGAACTTTATGAAATTGGAGTGTATTTATGTAATTAATGATGTTGGAGATATGAAATTGATGTTAGAATGCTAAACTGATGTTGAATCGAATTAGTGACCATTTTGACAATTTGTCAATATTAAGTGAACAAATAGGAAATGAATTCTTGTATGGGGATTAAATCTGATTTTTAGTTAAAATAATAGAATTAAGATAGTAATGTTGAATTGAGGACTAATTTGCAAAGTTAAGAAGTTTGAATCCTTACCTTTGCATTTTAGTGACTATTTTGGCAAAGAAGGAAAATTGGAGGGAACTATTTTGAATAATTATTTGATGAAGAAGATGATGAATTGGTGGTTTTAAGCAAGTGATGGGACTAAATTGACAAGTAGAGAAATAAGAAGTAGTTGGTATAAATTAGAAGTTAATTACGGAAAGCTATGTAGAAGATTAAATTTCGGCAGTGAGTTCGAAAATTCACCATAAATTAAATAAAAATGGTTAGATGATGAATTTTATACCAATGTAAATATATGGTTGTCTAGTTTCATTTCCAACAAACAGAAATTGATTCCGAATTCTGAGTTAAAAGATATGAATTTTTAATCAAATAAAGGTCAGAAAAATTACAGAGCAGTTTCTGTTAGAATAGTCCTGTGACGAGAGTTTGAGGAATTTTCATAATTTTTGTAGATTTTATTAATTTATTTGGCTTATACCGTTAGAACCATTATTGAATCTAATTCTTACAGTATGAAGGAAATTAAGATTCAATATGTATTTTGCTCTGTATAAGTAAATCCTTGAAGATAGGACAAACTGCCAAAAAATGGAAATTGGTACTTTTTGTATCTAAATGTTGGTTAACAAGCTCGGAAGAACTATTCGGAATTCAAAAATGGTTATTAAGGACCAAAATGAGTTTTTTTGGGCAGTATAAGGAAATAAGGAAAATTTTTTGGAAGTCTATATACATTGAATGATTAGATAGCTTGATTGAACTACTGTTAGAAGTGGATCTAACAAATGTTCATTTGTATCCATGTGTTTAATGAAGTCAAATGTGAATCAAAAGAGGATTCGAGGTACTGTGAAGGAAAGGATCGGGTAGAATTTAGTGAGGCATACTATTACATGGCCCATGTGAGTGCATTTCTATATGTTTGCATTATGTTGAAAATGATATTGCATTTCTTTATAATACGTGATGTGATACATGATTCGACATGGCAAGCTTGATGGAGTACAAGGTACGAATTACTGTTTACATAAATAATGATGCATTATGTATACATGAATAATGATAAGATTAAAATGAAACAAGATACACCTTGGGGAACTCAAACCCATAGTGCAAAATGCACTAACGAGGTGTTTTAATATAAGGAGCAAAGAGCGTCCTCTCGAGTACGTACTCTACATGGCACTACGGTGAAAATAGGCTACGGGGTTTCCATGGGCCTCTAGGCAGACACGATGATAATAATAACAAGATGTTACATGATACAGATGTTACATGATATAAATGTTACATGATACATGATACATGATACATGATACATATATTATATGATTATATGATACATGAAAAAGATGTTACATGATTACATGATACATGAAAAAGAAGTTACATGTTACATGACATACATGATGTGCAAATGATTACAAGATAAAAGCATGATCATGATAGAGTATATGATATGCAAAGGATTTTATGAGAATATAATGAATATGATAGAGTACATGATATGCAAATGATTACATGATAAAAGTATGATAATGATTCAATACATGATATGCAAATGATTGCATGATGAAAGCATGACCATGATTGAACATATGTTATACAAATGACTGCATGATGAAAACATAACCATGATAAAGCATGGGTTATGCAAATGTTTACATGATGAAAGCATGTCCATGATAGAGAATAGGTTGTGCAATAAGATACACGATTCATATGATAATTATGATATATGACATACTGTATTGCATCATTTCATGATTAACTAAATAAATTTAATTGCCTCACCAAGTTCGTACTTAGCGTGTGTCTTATGTCATACGTAGGTTCTCCGGATTTGGCTAGCTAGGAGGAGCTGAACCTTTGGAAAATCAAGTTACCACAGTAAGTCACCGTAAGTGCATCCTTATAGTAATTTGATATCTAGTGGGCATGTAAATATTTTAAAGTTGAATTGTTTTCAAGTATAAGCTACAACTTAAACATATGCTTTTATGATGAAAAAGTTTAGCAATATAGTTTGCTAATCGTAACAATGAACATCGGTACTGCTAAAATATAGTTTAACCCAAATCGCGTAAAAATTTTATAATCAAGAAAGGGTCTAGGCAGTGTACATATTTTTCACCTTGGGTTATATTTTTATTTCAATAACTTAATTATAAGTTTTGTAAACCAATTCAGGGTCAAAACTAGCTGCATCTAGACGACATAGTTTTTAATTTTAAAACCGAGAAAGGGTTAAACTACAAACTGAATTTTTGAATAATAAAAAAATAAAAAATTACAAGTCAAGATTTTTTCTAACGATTTAGTAACATCTTTAATGTATATTCGGTTTACGAGTATACGTTAAGGGTGTTACAGTAAAGGTTGATAATCAATAGACACATAAAGTGCCGATAATCAATAGACACATAGAGTGTCGATATACGATAGACACATAAAGTGTCGGTAAATGCTGGGTGCAGCTGCTAGACTCCATGGCATGTCACTATACTGTAACTCTCAATGGTATTCTTGAGCAAAAAACAATATCATTACCTTTGCAATATATCATTTTGTAGATGGTAAATAGCTCATTATCGATAAATCAAAATAATGGAGCACTTCATACTTCATTTTACCATAAATCATTCTATAACATAAAATCGTTGTACGATAATAAAATTATCATAAACAAAACACAATAGGGGTAGTTCATACCCCATCATGTACCAAACATTTACTTTATACCTGTGAAAATATCATATTTCATATGAAAAACAATGTTATTAATTCGATAAAATCATATAGGTCGACTTGTCGCAAGTCTTCTTAAATACGTTTTAAAACAGAAAAATGCACTCACCTTGTAGCTCATACTAAATACCCGAATTTGAAGAGTATCACTCAATCTTTGATCCTTGACTTTCCTTTTTATTCAATTCAATCTTGAACTTTCCTGGGTTCTACATTTACATCGAACATGCAATAAAAAGAATTGAATGTATACATTAGTATACCTTGACTAATTCGGCATTCACTATAGGGAATCCATAAAAATTCTTCAAATGCCAATTCATATCAATAACACATCAATATTTCATTTAAACCCTCATATTTTCATTATTTCCACATAAGTCTCTTACTTTAACCACATTACAAAATAGTCGTAATTGGATATTTTCTTCATCCAATTGACATATTTAGGCATGGAGAACATCATTCTAACCATTTCCATTACTAAAATAATTTTTGCAATATCTCCCTTAATTTTCTTTAATTGTCGAATGGTCCCTAAACCCTATACCATAGAAATTTCATCACTTTAAGCATAGAAACAACATCACAACCTCATTTCCAACATGAATAAACCTTAAAACATTAATTTCCAACATGTCCTTCATCCACCTTAATCACCAATATTAACTTAGAAGCATGGAAACCTTTCAAAACTTATATAGAAAAAAGAATTCCATGGAGATCTAATCTTTATTTTATAACTTATTCCAAAAATCAACTAAATCAAGATCAAAAATTGAATTGAAAATTTTTCTTACCTAGCTTGGAGACTCACAGCAATGGAGGAGAAAATGAGCTAAATTCCACACTTTTCTATTTCTTTATTTCATGCCAAATGGCATTATTTAACCATATTTAATAATAAAAAATCTCCTTAATAATCAAATGACTATTTTACCCTTTAATTATAACCAATAAGATGTTGACACCTATGCTTCTTACTTTTCCATAATTATAGATATTTATAAAGTATAGGCAAATTAACCATTTTGCCCTTAATGAATCGTCATATCTTCAAAAATGCCATTTCATACATTACACAAAATACTGTACACAATCAAATCTAAAACAATAAAAAATGATTCAAAACCATAATGTCATGTTCCTTGGGTCTTCCTAAGACTTCCATAAAATTTCCATAACATTCTGAACTCAAACAAATATCCAAATTAAATACCGAAACTTATTCTTTTTGTAGCTTTTCACACAAATCTCGTACCAAAAATTTGATTCCCACCAAAATTCTTATATCGGGATGAATTATTGATTTATGGATTATTAGATGATAGTTGGGAAAATTACCATATTTGTCCTTGAACTTTTCACTTTAGCTACCAAACTTTAAAAATTTACATTTTAGTCATTGAACTAAAACCACCAACTTTTAATTCTTTACGTTTTGGTCACTAACCAAATATTGGGGTATTACAAGTGCACTATAATAAGTCGTTCATGGTTTGTAGAGGTGATGTGTTGAAAGTATTTACTCTGACCATGTGAACCCCAATATTGTTGAGGTAATGCTTCAATGGCTTTACTCTGGTTGCGGCCGTAGAGGTGATGCATTGGAAGCGTTTACTCCAAATTGGAGGATGAGCCTTGGTAGTGTAGAGGTAATGCATGTGTTGCATTTACTCTATGCCATTGAGCTGTTAAGTGGATGGGATATCACTTGGGAAATCTGTATATCCGATGTGGTTTGATGAAAGTAATGAGATTTGGAAAATGATCACTTGTAAGGAAATATAATGAATTGATGTATCTTGTTGATGATTGCTTTGTATAATGTAATTTATACATGTGAGTACTCTTTAAGCTTTGCATATGGGTTGTTATGTATGGGAAGGCTTAAATTGAGGGTTGCATATGGAATTATGCTGTTGAATCCATGATACATGTTGCATATGGTTTAATATGCATGGTTTGGAAAATGTTAAGTGTATATTTTGAAAGTAAGGCATGATGGGTTTTGAATAAATATTTTTATGATGGTTTTAGAATAAACCAATTTTAAAATGCATTGAATGATGTTTTGTGTTTTGAGCTCTTCTCACTAAACATTATGTGATTACGCTCTCTTTATCATCAATGTAGATTAGTGGATCGAAAGGTGGCAAGCAAGCAAGGAAGGAAATCCAAGGAATTGGTTGCAAAGTATGGTTTGAACAATACATAGTAGTAATAAGGGCAACGTGTCAAATGTTGATTTGGAAGGGTTGTTGCTAGACTCTCTGTTTGTACAAGTTTTATATGTTGTTTTGGATTTGTAATATGTTTAAAGTGCTTGATATGTTGATGGATATGTGTTTTGGATGTTGAGTAGGAAGCATACCTCTAAATGTTGTGGATGAGTGTGTTAGGCTTGCTAGAAGTGTTTAAAATGTTGGTTTGTTGATGGCAAGCATGTTTATGATGTTACATGATGTTTAGGTAAGTATTGGGTGTATTTAGAATGATCCAAAGTGTCATATGTTGGACCTAGATATCATTACAAGACTCATCGTACCGGTACGGGTACCCAAGGATCGGTACGCAGGGTCTGGAAAGGCTCATCACATCAAAAATTAACAAAAGGTATCAGTACGCCTAGCCACCGTATTGGTACGCCTTCAGGAATTCTTGCACTAATGTCGGTACACAGGTTTGAGTACCGCTACGACCCCTTCATTTTTAAAGAGTCATACCGATACGTGGGGGTACCGTATCGGTACGCGTTTTGGTCAATGGAATCCTGAGTTTTGAGAATCACAAGGGGGATCGGTACGGGGTCAAGGTCGTATCGGTACGGGTGGGTCAACATACCGTATCGATACAGATATACGTGTATCGGTACGAGTAGCCATTATGTTCGTTAGGTCGTATCGATACGGGCTTGCCCGTATCGTTATGCCCTGTTGATTTTGTGCTTGTCAGTGTTGAAGTTTGGAAATCTTGCAATTTAGTCCTTGAATGTTGTGTATGCAATTGAATGAGCTTGGATGATTGTTTTAAGTTGAAAATAAACTTGTGGGCATGAAATTGGACTAATAAAGGTTGGTTAATCTTAATTGTGATAAAGACCCTGTGATTTTTGGAAATTACATTTTGGTCCTCAATATGCGCTTTTGAGCAATTAAACCCTGTTTTGAAATCTGTTTCCAAATGTAACATTTCCGCTGAAGCATGTTCACCATAGGAATTATAATGATGCATTTTGACAAGATAAAAGAAAAAAAATGGACCAGTTTAGGTTATTTGCTCGGGTTTGCTTTGGCAAACCTAATGTGATCCTTTTAGCTCGGTTTTCAGCTAGGCCGTGTTGAGGGGGTTACAAGTCCTATTTTATAACTTAAACTTTATGTAAAATGTTTTCAAGTTGATTCAAGTTTATGAAATTCGGTTTGAGTCAAGTTGTTCGAGTTTTTGTTCAAATTTAATTGTAGATGTTTATAATGTTATAGTAGTAATTAGTTCCAATTTAAACGGCTTTCTATAACCATATATGATCTACATATATATATTTCTATATTTTTCATATATGATACACATATCTCATACAAAGTTGAAGGACTTGTGAAATTGATAAGTCTCGAAGATTATTTGTTCAGTATACATGTTTATACTCATGCCTCTTTGTTTATATTTTTTAGGCATAATGCTAAAAATGTCTCTAATGTTCGATTGAATTGTCATTTTAGCCCGTATTCTTTTTTTGAAGCAATTTAGCCCTTAACGTTTCATTTTGGGTCAAAATGGCCCATTTGCAGATGAAAACTGTTAGTCAACTAACAATAAACAACTTGAAATGACTTCGCAGAATGACACATCGGAAGAAAAAATATTTTATTTTTTGTATAATTCTTTAAAATTATTTTTAACTGATCTGTCATCTTATAAAATCAGTATATTTGCATACATGACACTGCTATCGCGGTGTGTACTGTCATGTAGGTTTGTCACGTCATGTCAAGCCATTTATCGTTGGTTGACTAACAATTTTCATCCGCAAAGGGGCCATTTTGACCCAAAATAAAACGTTAAGGGCTAAATTGCTTCGAAAAAAAAGAATAAAGGCCAAAATGACAATTCAGTCAAAAGTTAGGGGCATTTTTGGCATTACGCCTTTTTTTGATAAATCCTAAATCTTATCATATTCCTACCTAAAGGGGAGAGGAGGGGAGACTCTAGAGGAAGGAAGGGAGTGCTCCTAGTGAGTTTAGAACCCATGACCTAAGGAAAATGAGGGAACAAAGATGAGCAGCTAAGCATTATGCCTGTTTTTTAATTGCATATATTTATGAATCTCGTATAGTAGAGTCGATGAGTGGTATTTGAGTGTTGTATAGAATATAGTACCATTATACTAAAACATGCTTGAATGTTGTTTGTGGAAAAGATCATGTGGTGTAATTTGAATTATGCTACTCTCTATGCCTGTGAAATTGATAAGTCTTGATGATTAGTTGTCGAGTACATCATGAAGTATAGTGCAATAGATGTATGCTATTGAGCTTCGTAAAGATCAACATTCAAAAATATTTATTTGTTTGTGGGTATTAGAATTCTTCAAATCGCGGAGGACAACATCACTTGGAAGAGTCTCAGTTTGACCATTTGAGTGCAATATCCATTTTTGTTAGTGGTATGTGTAGAACCTTAACAAGTTGAGTTTTTAACATGTTTGAACTCTAATTTAGTTGCATTCGAATTTTAAGTAATGAAGCTTCGATTTTGCATTAAGTGCTATTAAACTTGAATATTTATTTATTTATTTTTATATTTGATTCTCCAATTTGATTTTATTGTTTTCTTTATTTTCGTATTATAGTGTGACGAGCTTGTCTCGTAGCTATTTTGTAAATATTACATTGGGCACTTTTTTCCTCCAAATAGGTTTATGGAGGTTTTTTAACATACACATGATAATATCCCCATATTTATCAAAAAAAGATTTTTCAATTTGATTGGATTGAGTTTAAGGTGTTACAACAAGAAAATGCGAAACATTTAAAATATAAATCATAAATTGTAAAATATCGGCATAAAGTCAAAAATAGCCTCAACATTTGACCTTTTGGTCACTTTAGCACCTATTCTTTTTTCTTTGTGCAAACAACCACCTAACGTTTCATTTTCGTGCAATTTTCACCCTCGTTGGATGGAAACCGTCAGTCAACTAACGGTAAACTCCCTTTAATGACGTGGCATGAGCACATGTATAGAGATGCCGACGTGGCATCAACAATTTGTTTAAAAAAATAATTATTTTTATATTAATTTTAACCAACAAGGTGATGACACCTGCATCATCTGGTTGGTTCAAAGTTATAAATCATAAATTGTAAAATACTGGCATAAAGTCAAAAATAGCCCCCAACATTTGACCTTTCGGTCACTTTAGCACCTATTCTTTTTTGTGTGCAAACAACCACCTAACGTTTCATTTTCGTGCAATTTTCACCCTCGTTGGATGGAAACCGTCAGTCAACTAACGGTAAATTCCTTTTAATGACGTGGCATGAGCACATGTATAGAGATGCCGACATGGCATCAACAATTTGTTTAAAAATAATTATTTTTATGTTAATTTTAACCAACAAGGTGATGACACTTGCATCATCTAGTTGGTTAAAAGTTAAAGGAACCTTGGGATCTCAAAATTTGCTGCTCAACACCTTAAAAACTTAATATTTTGCCAACGTAATTGTTTTAGCAAATTTTCATGTTGATAACAATGCTTAGAGTAATTTGAGGTTTGCAATTGGGGTGTGTACTTTTATTGCCAAACTGTAATTCGCAAAAGTCATCTACACTCATCAATTGAATCAGACCCTTAAATCATTATCAAAACTCTCCCGCAAGTAAAAGATTTTAAGTCGAAAAAGCACCCTTAGGCTTCTATGTTTAGGCCAATCCAACGAGTTTCTCGCTGAGTTCTCATATTTTGCGTGTTGTGGATTTGGTTTGTGGTTTGTAAGCTTCAAAAAGCTTGGATCTACTATACTACAGCCTAGATTGACTGAAAGCATGATTTTCAATAGTTGGTTATTGTTGAAAAGCATTAAAATTAGAGGAAATGAGATTACATATTCAAAAATGGAGTTTAAATTGTGAGGTTCAGACTGAGATTCAAAAATTGAGTTTAAATTGTGGGGTTCATAGTGATAAATAAAATTTCTGCCAAATAATTAACAAGTTAGTGGCTTAGTCTAGTAGTTAGGCTTTATGCTTTCAAACCACTAAAGCCTAGGTTTGAATCCCAACAATTTCAAATCCTAAATTTTATTTTTTTTTACTTTAAACCAACCAGGTGATAAAATAAATATAAAAATAATTATTTTTTTTATTGATGCCACATCGGCATCTCTATACATGTGGTCATGCCACGTCATCAAAAGAAATTGACCGTTAGTTGACGATTTACATCAAACGAGTGTAAAAATTGCACGAAAATAAAATGTTAGGTGATTGTTTGCACTAAAAAAATAGGTGCTAAAGTGATCAAAAAGTCAAATATTATAGGCTACTTTTAAATTTATACCTAAAATACTTGAAAACATGATAAAATATAGGAATTCCGATAAGGAATTTCATTTTTATCGCCGTTTTAAAAATTCCAAAAGTGAAATTACTTGTTTGGTGAGGAAAATGACATTAATAAACAGAGGAAGAAAAAAAGTCAAATAATGTGGAGCATAGGTCATCTTTGAGAGAAATTATCATATCATAGGTTATTTCCACCATATCATTCATGAGACCAATAAATAAAAATTATCAATCTAATTATTTTTTTTATGTCATATTTTATACCAAATGAATCTTCACTCATTTTACTGTAAATTAATTTTAAAAACATTTTTTACCAAGTGAAGATTCACTTGATAAAAATATGGCACGTAAAAAATAATGAGATGGTGATTTTTATTAGTTGGTCCTATAAATGATGTGGCAGGAATGACCCATGATATAACTTCTCCATCTTTAAAGACTCTGGAGATGCAATAAATACATAAAATGACTAAAGAGATAATATAGTCCATAAATTAAGTGTTAAAAATATCTAATTCGAAATATTTGATTTGTTATATTATTATTTCCCAAAAAATATTTAATTTGAGCCCGACTCGTTATTAAAGAGATTTATGAGTCAGGCTTAGACCGTAATATTCGACTTAAATGGATATCTACAAACTCAATTTTTGTTTTCATTATAATAATTTATTTGTAAACACAAGTGTCAGTAATGAAAAATAATATTTTATTAAAATAAGGTATATATTTTATATAATGAGAGATTTTCCATGATATATGCTATTTAGTATAAACAAGAAATAACACTTTGATATATATATATATATATATGCATATTAAAATTCTATCATACTCATTCGTGAGTGGAAAAATATTTTTTCAAATTAATAAAATCTGTTAAAAATATATTTTAAAAATAACTTAATTAAAATTTAAAAAATTGAAAATTAATTATACTCAAATGATAATTACTCAATAGTAAAAAAATTATTATTATAATTTTATAAATTTTTACCTTTTATTTTGTAATTTAGATTTTTAAATTCTATGTTTGAATTATGTAATTTAAATTTTTAAGTTTTAAGTTTGTCAATTTAAATTTTTTTAAATTGTATGTTTGTAAAAAAAACAAATTAATTCAATAAAAAGTTTACAAATTTGTCTCGGGTATCACGTGATCCGACTTGGTGGTATCCGATCTTCACAAATCAAGATTAAGATTGATCTTTTCACTACTGTAATAATTAATATATTGCTATTGCATGTATACATATTATATTGTTTGTTTGTTTATTATATATATGTGTAAGATATGTGTGTGACATGTGTGAGTGCATGTGTATTATGCATATTACGTATGGGTACGTGTTTATATTTATTATAGGGCATGTGTCATATGTATGTATATTATATATGTGTGCATTGTGTATGTGTAAAGTGTGAATACTTGTGTTAATCGTGTGTATGGTTATTTATGCTTGCATGTTGGCATGTTATATTAATTAATAATGTTAAATATATTAATGTTTGCATGTATTCGTATGTTACACTTATGTTTACGCATGTGTATGTATGCATTATTATTATTATTATTATTATTATTATTATTATTATTATTATTATTATTATTGGGCTTATTTAAAATAAAATCTAAAATGTAAAGTCCAGATATATTATAACAATCCATAGTCCTCATATTACAAACCCATAACCAAAATAAATTACAATGCTTGTTTGGCCCACAACCCTAGTCCATATCAAAAAAATCTAACCCTAAAAAATCTAACCCTGATCTTATTTTTGCGCAGCCCACTAAGAACCGTTGGATCTGATTCAGATCCAACGGCCATGATCAAAGGAAGAGGGTTATCCAGCTGGCCACGTGCATTACACATCCGGACCGTTCGACTATCACGCGCGCGTATTATCCACGCGCGGACCCTTCGACCTCTCACGTGCGCGTGCATCTCACGCATCAGAACTCCTCGGCTGCCGCGTGCCACGTGTCGCGATCTGGTGCAGTCCCACCCGTCCAAGATTTCATCCGAGCCATCCATGCATCGAGTCATCTCAGCCATTGGATCAAATCTGATCCAACGGCCAATATTAAGACTGGCACCACTCCACCTCCACCATGCCTCGGCTGTACCAACCACCGTCGCATTCAGAACGTGAAAAAGACAGAAAAAGCAAGACTTGCCAGTATCACAATTAATCAAGGATATGTGTTTTAATATTTTGTTTCTACCTAAAAAATCAGAGACTACAATATATGTACCCAAGGAAAAAAATCTCAGTAGTTATCAGTTTTCCAATAACAAAAAAATACAAGAAAACAAAAAAAAAGTAAAGAAAAGAAACAAAAGTCTTTACCGTGGTCTCCGGGTTGTTTCACCGGCGATGAACCACGGTGGGGTGCCGTTTGAGTTTTTTTTACTTATTTTCGGTTCAATTTTTTGAGGTCTCAAAACAAAGGGGGGTTCTGTTTTTGTAGTCGAACCGTCGCGGTCCGGGACGGCTTGAGGTGGCCATGTGGCCGAACCTCGCCTGAGACCGGCTGGATGTGGCGGCCGAGGGTAAGAATCAAGGGTTTCAGGGTTTGGTTTCGGGGGAAAATAGAGAGAAGTGGGGAGTGTTATCCTAAGGGTTAAAAAAATGGGAAAAGTCTGAGATTTGGTTGGATAAAGGTCCTTTATAGACCTCTAAAAATTTTAAAATGGCATAATTAATCACTAAGGACTCCCGTGTTCTTGCTTTTTTCAAACTGAGCCTGCCCCATGGTCCATTTGCAACTCCAATCCCTAGTTTGTTTTTAAATTTCTCAATTCGGTCACTAAATTAAACCGAAATAAATTTTTAATGGTATAATTGAGCCCTAAGGGTTTTCGCGTTTTGGAGATTTTCATTTGAAGCTTGCCCCTTGGCAATATTACACTCCTAGTCCTTTAAAGTTTACCTCAACTTTTAATTAAATCCTCGAATCATGTTTTTTGTGTTTTAATTTCGCTCTTCTCTGTTTTATTTTGTTTCATCGCAATCATTTTTTTATATTTCTTTTTACCTTTTTGCTTTTTTTTATTTTATGCCTATTTTAGCATGTTTACTTTTGTTCATCATCTCTATGTAGGTTTTTATATATCATGTTTGTTCATATTTTTAGATGGGCTATTTTTTTGTGTTTTAGTTTATTCGTTCTTATGATATATGTATATGGTCGTTCTAAATGCTATGCCTTGGTTTAGTTTTCATGGTATGATCATTCATGTTAGCATGAGTTTTTTCCTTTTTTTTTTGTTTTTTGGGTCATATTTTAGTGTGATACTTTGTTATGAATAATACCATGTTTTTTTAATTTATGTGTAAATGGTGTCACATGTTTAATATCTAGTTAGTCTTTTGTGTTAACTTATATATTATGTTTTGCTTCCTTTTGCATTATAGGTTGCATATTAGTGTGATATGTTTGGTCACATAGTAAAGTCATGTCATATTTTATTTTAAGTTATGTCACATGTCAAGTATTGTTTTTTAGAAGCATGTTGCTTAGACTTAAATAGTTTAATATCATGTTACATGTATGTCATGCATTTGTTGCATTTATGGTCTCACATGTTTAAGCATGTTAGGATTAATTAATTTACCATTGAAAGTATGTTTTGTGCTTATGTCTCTATCTTGTTTCTTATAGTATGTTATGTTTTTGTTTGTATGATTTATTACTTTTGTTTATTTTTGTAATATTCATATTTTATGTTTTTTTAATATCATGTCAATGTAAATTGTATGTTTTATATTTTGCTTTCTAAGGTTGCATAATCGAATATAAATTGTCAATGTGGTGCCCTTTTATCCGAGCGTAAACGGGGCCAGTATTAGGCGTAGTGATGGTGGTTGGGCGTTTACTCTTGGATAACGGGGTTTTTAAAATTTACTCGCACATATAACTAAATGTTAATTAAATCGTCACTTTAATCCGGAAAGTTTAATATTAATAAAGCGGTAATTATTAAAGTACCAATTTTGGGCGGTGTGGGGGTGCTAATCCTTCCCCATCCGTAACCGACTCCCGAACCCAACAATTTTTAAATCTCTTGTTTTATGGTGTCTGGCCTACCTAAGTAGCCGGTGGCGACTCTATTTTTTTTAATAAAATGCGGTTTTTCTAAAACCTCATGGAATAAATATTTTTAAATACCCTAAATACCCCCAAACATCTTAAAACCTTGTTCTTTAGCGCAAGAATAAGGAAAGATCACTACAACTACTCAGAGAATTAGGTACCCAATTATTTAGATACTCGGTTATGAACACATCTACATACAACTATAAAAAGAAGGGTAAATGGTACAAAAGCATATACAGGGGCGGAATACAGTGGTGACCTGTGGGGGCCATGACCCCCATTTTAAAAAACTAAATTTTAGTCCTTTGAGTTTTTTTAAAAGGCTTAAGGATTTAATAAGCCCTAAACTTTTGTAAAAAATCAATTAAGCTCCTGAATTTCATTTGCACCCAATTAAGTCCTCAAACTCAAGAAAAAAATCAATTTGACCCTTTGACCAATGTTGACCGTTAACTTTAACAGTTTTTTAAAGAAAAAATAAATTTGTCACGTGTCGCAATATGATAATGCCTCTTGTTGTTTCTAAGAATTTATAAACTTTCATTTTTAAAAATATATAAAAAACAGAAAAAATTCTTAAAAAATAAAAAATTCTGGAAAATTCTAAAAATTATTTAAAAAATCTAAACAATATTTTTTAAATTTTGAAATCTGTTTAAAAATAATAAATGATAATTTTTTAAAAGATAAAAATATTTTAAAAATTACAAAAATAAAAATATTAAATATTATTATTTTGCAATTATAAAAAATAATATGAATTTTTTTAAATATAGTTTAAAATATATTTTAAAAAATAAAATAACTTTTATTGTTTTATATTTTTTCTAATTTTTTTATACTTGTATAATAACATTTAATTTTTTATTTTTTAATATTTTAATTTTTTTAAAAATTTAATGATTTGAAAATTATTATTTTTAAATAAATTTCGAAATAAAAATTATTTTTTATATTTTTAAAATATTTTTTTAGAATTTTTCAGATTTTTTTGTTTTTAGATATTTTTAAAATTTATAAATTCTTAGAAATTACAAGTGGCATTATCTTGTTGCGATACATATCAAAAGAAAATTTTTACAAAAACTGTTAAAGTTAATGATCAATGTTGGTCAAAGGGTCAAATTATTTTTTTCTTGAGTTTGAGGGCTTAATTGGGTGAAAAAAAAATTAGGGGCTTAATTGATTATTTTTTTTTTGCAAACTTTTAAGGGCTTATAGAACCCTTAAGCCTAAAAAAATTAATTTGGCCCCCACAAATTTTTTAAAAATTCATATTAAGTTTCAAAATTTTAATTTTTTAATTAAATCTCCCCATATTTTTTAAAATTCTCACTATGTCCTTCAAGCACCTGGAACAACTAATGATCTTCAAGTCAACAACATTATGATGTCAAATTTGTCTTAGAGCTTAAATTTATCATTCTTTGTATAGACAACACTTGTGATCTTAATTGTCAATGTATGCTCAAGTGTTTTAGGATTTGGGTGAGAGCTTTAGTGTGCAAACATCAACCTTGTAGAGGGATTTCGGTTTGCTTAGAATTTCTCTTGTTTAGGAGTGTTCCCAAAGCTCGGTTTGTGAGCTTTGGATGCTAGACTTGGTGAGTGAGTCTAGGATTGTAAAGGTTGCCTCCTAAGCCTAGAAAAGGGGAAGAATTCTTAGGGAATTGGTTGAAATCCTTAGTGGGGAGCTAAGGTAGTGGATGTAGAGCTTGTTAGAAGCTTGAACCACTACAAATCCTTGTGCAAATTTTCTTATATTTTTCTTCCTCCACCATTACCCAAAATCAACTTCTCCATACTTGGCAAGCAATTCGGTTGAAGGAAATCGAGTTCAACAATTGGTATCAGAGCGAGGCTCAATCGAGAGGGGTTAACATCATATTGAGGTGATCCAAGAAGCTCCATACAACATCAATCAACCGGTGATAAATGGTGCAACTCATTGACAAGCCACCATTATTCAACAGAGAGCATTATGCCTATTGGAAAAATAGGATGATGTACTACATCAAGTCCATCAACTACCGTCTTTGAAGAAGGACCATTAGTGCCTACACAAAGAAAAGCCGATTGGAATACGGAAGACAAGAAGAAGATAGAGCTAAATTGCGAAGCCTTGCACATCCTATTTTGTGCATTAGGCCCTGATGAATACGCAAAAGTCTCTTCTTGTGAAAAATCCAAGGAAGTATGGACAAGCTTAAAGTGATCCATGATGGTACAAATAAGGTAAAGGAGACAAAGATCGGTCTACTCAACCTCGAATATGAAAACTTCAAGATAGACCCAACTGAAGACATCAAAAGTATGTTTGACCGTTTCTCAACGATCGTCAACAAGCTAAAAGGATTTGGAGAGGAGATTTCGAAAGACAAACTCGTTCAGAAGTTGATTTACTCACTTTCTAAATCATGGGATAGCAAGAAGACAACCATTATTGAAGCTAAATATTTGAAGAAGCTCAAGCTTAACGAGTTCATAGGATCTCTTCTTACCCATGAGATGATGTCTCAACCCTGGAGAGGGGAGAAGGAGAAGAAAATCAAAGAGCAAGGAGTTGATGTCAACACCATTGTTCCTAAATCATCCACAAGCAACCAAGAAGAATCAAGTGAGGAGGAAAGTGAGGATAAAAGATGGTCTATCTCTTTAAGGAATTTTCTTGATTCATGAAGAGCAACATAGAAGAATCCAAGCATGAATCGAAGAAGAAGAAGATGGTGGATTCCCCCAAGTGCTCAAAATATAATAAGACGAGGCACACCAAATACGATTGACCTCGCTTCAACATAAAAGGATCATCATCAAAGAAAGCAGTTGTGGCTACGTGGAGTGATGAAGACTCCACCGATGAAGATGAAGTAGCCAACCTATGCTTAATGGCCCTCAATGAGGGGGAGGTAACTTCTAACTCATCTAGTTCAAATTCAACTTCATATACATTTAATGAGTTACAAGAAGCCTATGACCAATTGGTTTTTGAATTCAAAGCTTCATTTTCTAAGAACAAAAAGTTGATTTCTAAATTGAAAAATGAAAATGATTTGCTTGTGAAAACCAATTTGGAATTTGAAGCAAAATTAAAATATTTTGAACTTAAAGTCTCATATTTACAAAATTTGCTTCAAAAGAAAGAAAAAGATCCTCAAATTGAAGTAGATGATCTTAAGAAGGAAAATAATTTGATTTCCAAAGAGCTTGAAAAGAAAAACAATTTGAGAAAATCAAATTTTTATCGAAGACAATCTAGTGCCCCTAGATTTTTAAATGGAAAAGTTTTTAGAAGTATTTGGGTCCCAAAAGGACTAAGTACTTCACATAAAAATGATGAAATTGAAAAATGGATTCCTAAGGGGGCTAAACTATGTGCTACTAATGTCTATGGATTCAAAGCAATTTGGATACCAAAATCTTTGTGATTGTCTTGTTTAGGTGTGATGGAGCATTTGATCAACAAGTTGATGAACCATGAAAGCTCTATGCACACAAGGATGAACACTTGAAGAAGGAAGGATTCACATCCTCCCTTTGGTTCAAGTTTGGTAAAAATTAGTTGAATTTTAGTTATTTTCATTTGATTCATTTATTTTCAATTCAACTGGTTTGTCATATTTGTTGGACTAATATTTGAATGATGCTTGAGTAACGGAGAGCCAATTTTAAAACAAAACTTATTTTTTTTCATTTTTTTAACTCTCCATTGTTATTGGTATTTAATGTTTGAACCATTTTTGATATAACAAAAAAGGGGAGAATATTTGAAAATTTGAATTTTCTAATGAATAAGGGGGAGCTTATAAGCTTTTCAACAATTAATCTATTATTCAAATTTTAGTTTTACTAAGGGGGAGAATCATAAAAACGAATTTTTAAGTTGGTTTTATTATATCAAAAACGGGGAGATTGTTAGGATATTTGTTTTGATATAATAATTGAAAAATGTTTTTGGACTAAATTAAAAACATTGCAAAATTGATTTTAAGTCCAAACAACTTGAGAAATATGTTGAAATGATATTGGAACATTTTTAAGTCAACGATGTTTCTATAGGTTCAAAATGTCAAAAACAGGCTCCTGGTATCGATAACCTACCTTCGGTATCGATACCATATGGCCCGTATCAATACCCTTTTGCCTGTTATCGATACCCATTGTTTTCTAGAATTCCAGAATCGATTTTCAGTATCGATATTGTACGGCCAGTATCGATATCGTACAGCCAGTATCGATACCCCCTTTGTTTTTCTCCAACGGCTCTTTCCATTTTAGGGCCGGTATCGATACCCCTACCCGAGTATCGATACTCCATGCTATAGAATTATAAAATTGATTGGAAATTGTTCCCCCAACGGCTCCAATTCATCCCCAATGGTCACCAACGGCTATGAACTCATTTGGAAAGATAAAAGGACCCTTCAAGCACCTGGAATAACTAATGATCTTCAAGTTAACAACATTATGATGTCAAATTTTTCTTAGAGCTTAAATTTCTCATTCTTTTTGTAGACAACACTTGTGAGCTTAATTGTCAGTGTATGCTCAAGTGTTTTAGGATTTGGGTGAGAGCTTTAGAGTGCAGACATCAACCTTGTAGAGGGATTTTAGTTTGCTTAGAATTTCTCTTGTTTAGGAGTCCCAAAGCTCGGTTTGTGAGCTTTGGATGCTAGACTTGGTGAGTGAGTCTAGGATTGTAAGGGTTGCCTCCTAAGTCTAGAAAAAGAGGAAGAATTCTTAGTGAATTGGTTGAAATCCTTAGTGGAGAGCTAAGGTAGTGGATGTAGAGCTTGTTAGAAGCTTGAACCAATATAAATCCTTGTGCAAATTTTCTTATATTTTGCTTCTTCCACCATTACCCAAAAATCAATTTCTCCACACTTGGCAAGTAATTAGGTTGAAGGAAATCGAGTTCAACAAATGGTATCAGAGTGAGGCTCAATCGAGAGGGATTAACATCCTATTGAGGTGATCCGAGAAGATCGATACAACATCAATCAACCGGTGATAAATGGTGCAACTCATCGACAAGCCACCATTATTCAACGGAGAGCATTATGCCTATTGGATGAATAGGATGATGTACTATATCAAGTCCATCGACTATCGTCTTTGGGATGTCATTGAGGAAGGACCGTTCGTGCCTACACGAAGAAAAGCCGATTGGAATACGGAAGAAAAGAAGAAGATGGAGCTAAATTGCAAAGCCTTGCACATCCTATTTTGCGCATTAGGCCCTGATGAATATGCAAAAGTCTCTTCTTGTGAAAAAGCCAAGGAAGTATGGTACAAGCTTAAAGTGATCCATGAAGGTACAAATAAGGCGAAGGAGACAAAGATTGGTCTACTCAACCTTGAATATGAAAACTTCAAGATAGACCCAAATGAAGACATCAAGAGTATGTTCGACCGTTTCTCCACGATCGTCAACAAGCTAAAAGGATTTGGAGAGGAGATTTCGAAAGACAAACTCGTTCGGAAGTTGATTTACTAACTTCCCGAATCATGGGATAGAAAGAAGATGACATCATTGAAGCTAAAAATTTGAAGAAACTCAAGCTTGACGAGCTTATAGGATCTCTTCTTACCCATGAGATGATGTCTCAACCCTTGAGAGGGGAGAAAGAGAAGTAAATCAAAGAGCAAGGAGTTGATGTCAACACCATTGTTCTTAAATCCTCCACAAGCAACCAAGAAGAATCAAGTGAGGAGAAAACTGAGCATAAAGAGATGGCCTATCTCTTTAAGGAATTTTCTCGATTCATGAAGAGCAACATAGAAGAATCCAAGCATGAATCGAAGAACAAGAAGATGGTGGATTCATCCAAGTGCTCAAAATGCAAGAAGATGGGGCACACCAAATACGATTGACGTCGCTTCAACATAAAGGGATCATCATCAATGAAAGTATTTGTGGCTACATGGAGTGATGAAAACTCCACCGATGAAGATGAAGTAGCCAACTTATGCTTAATGGCCCTCAATGAGGGTGTGGTAACTTCTAACTTATCTAGTTCAAATTCAACTTCATATACATTTGATGAGTTACAAGAAGCCTATGACCAATTAGTTTTTGAATTCAAAGCTTCATTTTCTAAGAATAAAAAGTTGATTTCTAAATTGAAAAATGAAAATAATTTGCTTGTGAAAACCAATTTGGAATTTGAAGCAAAATTAAAATATTTTGAACTTAAAGTCTCAGATTTACAAAATTTGCTTCAAAATAAAGAAAAATATCCTTAAATTGAAGTAGATGATCTTAAGAAGGAAAATAATTTGATTTCCAAATAGCTTAAAAAGAAAAACAATTTTGGAAAATCAAATTTTTATCGAGGACAATCTAGTGCCCCTAGATTTTTAAATGGAAAAGTTTTTAGAAGTATTTGGGTCCCAAAAGGACTAAGTACTTCACATAAAAATGATGAAATTGAAAAATGGATTCCTAAGGGGGCTAAACTATGTGCTACTAATGTCTATGGATTCAAAGCAATTTGGATACCAAAATCTTTGTGATTGTCTTGTTTAGGTGTGATGGAGCATTTGATCAACAAGTTGATGAACCATGAAAGCTCTATGCACACAATGATGAACACTTGAAGAAGGAAGGCTTCATATCCTCCCTTTGATTCAAGTTTGGTAAAAATTAGTTGAATTTTAGTTATTTTCATTTGATTCATTTATTTTCAATTCAACTAGTTTGTCATATTTGTTGGGCTAACATTTGAATGATGCTTGAGTAAGGGAGAGCCAATTTTAAAACAAAACTTAATTTTATCAAATTTTTTAATTCTCCATTGTTATTGGTATTTAAAGTTTGAACCATTTTTGATATAACAAAAAGAGGGAGAATATTTGAAAAATTGAATTTTCAAATGAATAAGGGGGAGCTTATAAGCTTTTCAACAATTAATCTATTATTCAAAGTTTAGTTTTACTAAGGGGGAGAATCTTAAAAACAAATTTTCAAGTTGGTTTTATTAAAATATTTTGGACTAAATTAAAAATATTGAAAAATTGATTTTAAGTCCAAACAACTTGAGAAATATGTTGAAATGATTTTGGAACGTTTTTAAGTCAACAACGCAATTTTTATAGGTTCAAAATGTCAAAAACAAGCTCCTAGTATCGATACCATACCTTCGGTATCGATACCCTATGCCCCGTATCAATACCCTTTTGCCTGTTATCGATACCCTTTGTTTTCCAGAATTCCAGAACGATTTTTGGTATCGATATTGTACGGCCAGTATCGATACCGTACAACCAGTATTGATACCCTCTTCATGATATCGATACCCTCTCTGTTTTTCTCCAACGACTCTTTCCATTTTAGGGCCGGTATCGATACCCCTACCTGGGTATCGATACCCCCTGCTGTAGAATTGCTCGGAAATTGTTCCCCAACGGCCCCAATTCATCCCCAACGGTCACCAATGGATAGGAACTCATTTGGGAAAATAAAAAGACCCTTCAAGCACCTGGAACAACTAATGATCTTCAAGTCAACAACATTATGATGTCAAATTTGTCTTAGAGCTTAAATTTCTCATTCTTTGTATAGACAGCACTTGTGAGCTTAATTGTCAATGTATGCTCAAGTGTTTTAGGATTTGGGTGAGAGATTTAGAGTGCAAACATCAACCTTGTAGAGGGATTTCAGTTTGCTTAGAATTTCTCTTGTTTAGGAGTGTTCCCAAAGCTCGGTTTGTGAGCTTTGGATGCTAGACTTGGTGAGTGAGTCTAGGATTGTAAGGGTTGCCTCCTAAGCCTAGAAAAGGGGAAAAATTCTTAGTGAATTGGTTGAAATCCTTAATGGGGAGCTAAGGTAGTGGATGTAGAGCTTGTTAGAAGCTTGAACCACTATAAATCCTTGTGCAATTTTTTTTTTATCTTTTGCTTCCTCCACCATCACCCAAAAATCAACTTCTTCACCATTGGCAAGCAATTCGGTTGAAGGAAATCGAGCTCAACAAGATGACACCTGAATGAGTCAGGACATCACTCCCTAGCCGGTTTCCGAAATAAAGTGGAAAATATTCCCTTAAATAAACCGATTTAATACCTTTAAAATATTTAAAAAAAATAAGAAAACTATACGTATAATAAAACAAATACATATGTAACAAGTACAGTAAACGTAAATATACATAATAAAACAATAAAAAAAAGCTATACAAGTAAAATTACACTATATACATAATATAATATAAGATAATAATAATAATAATAATATACATATATAAATACATAATACATAATACGTGATAGGAAAATAATATATATATATATACATATATAATAATAATATAATAATAATAATTTAAAAAAGGACCAAATTGCAAAAAAACAGAAGTCGGAAAGCTGAAAAAAGGACGAATTTGAAAACAAATAAAATAGGGGGTGTGCGAAGAGAATTAGAATAGGGAGGAGGGACTATTGAAAACAAGATAAAATTTAAAATAGGGCCGAATTGTAAAATATTTAAAACTTCTAGGGACCAATCGTGTAAATTTCTCATGCAAAAGGACCATGGGCATAATTTTCTCATCTTCAAAATGGTGCGGATCCTGCCTCCGGGTCAGGTTAAGGTGCGGGTCGAGGTCAAAACGATGGCGTTTTGGGCCTTACAGGCCGACACCAAAACGACGTCACTTTGGTGAGGCTTTAAATATTCGATTTCAATAAAAAATTCATTTGGGTGTTTGATATTAAAAAAACTCTCCCTCACTCCTTTTATTCTCTGATTTGGAGCTGGCCGTCGGTCTGGTCGTCGTCGTGGACCATCAGTCATCAGCGGTGATCGTCGTCTCCCCCAGCAGCCAGAGACTTCAAAGGTCGCGGCTTTCCAGCTCCTTTCAGCGTGCCGAATTCAAATTCGGGGTTGAATTTCGCCCAAAATACCCTTAGTTGAGTGGATCTACAAAAAACCGATATATATTATTTTATTTTTATCTTTTTGAATATGCCTTTTTTATTTTGACTTTCCCTTTCTTTTGTGTTTCTGTGTTCAATATATGGATACCGAAAATAAGACTCTTTTTTTTATTTCTGAAATCCCCCGTTTACAAGTGATTGTTTGGGTTTATAGGAACCCATATTACATGCAAAAAAAATTACAACTTGCCCTATTTGGATCTGATTTTTTAGAAATAATGTTGTCTTATTTTTTCTTTTGTAGGCTGAGGATGGCGGCTTGGGCGGTGGTGACAGCGGCTCGTCATAGGAAGTGATAAAGGTACACGTACATCGCACTGCCAAGAATGATCGGCGTGTGCGATACACGCGTCGAATGTGAAGGGTCACAAGGGCGGCGGCTGGCAGAATAGGTTTAGGTTTTATGGTTTATTATTATTATTATTATTATTATTTAAATTGGGTCGGTTATTTGGGCTATTGGGTATGTTGGATTTTTGGTTTGTGGTTTATATAAGGGTTTGGGTAATGGGCAGGTTAGGTTTGTAATGAGATATGGGTTGTATTTTAATTGGGCTTAAAGGCCCGGACAAAATTGGTTACTACAGGTGGATAGTTAGTAGACGGGTGGATACGGTGAGGGTAAGATCTTAAACTCATCACCTACTTACTACCCACGACGAGTATGACTTTTTACCTCCACATCCGCACAATACTTATTAAACTTATACCTATCCCTACTCTAATTGAAGCAGATACGATACAAAATCCGTAAAATTATACCAATCTACTATCTTTATTAGTAGCAAAAAAATAGCTGTAAGAGGGTAATAAAAGTATTGAATAAGAAAACGTGGGATTCCTTGAGAAGAGATAAAAGAAAATGGAAGAGGTGATCTCAAAAATCAATGGGAATCCCAAAGAAAGGAAAATGAAGAAGCAGACAAAAAGGTCTTTCAATATTCCCACCGCCACCATAATCTCAAAAATCAAACTGTTTGCGACTCTCTAATTCACACACTAAAAACTTAAATAAACCTCGGTATTTATTTACTGTGTTAACAATGAAACTTGCGTAGGAATGCCGCCTTATGAACATCGATTTCTTAACCCGAATTTGATGATACCCTGCCAAAAGGTTGAGCTTGGAGAAAAAATGAGAAGAGCCCAATTCATCAAATAGCTCATCGGCTGTAGGTATTGGAAATTTATCTTTCACCGTTACTGCATTTAGGGCCCTATAATCCACACAAAAACGCCATGTTCCATCCTTTTTTTAACAAGTAATGCCGGGGAAGAGAATGGACTCGTACTCCGATGGATCAAATGATGCTCAAGCATTTGTTGCACTTAGAGTTCGACCTCCGTTTTTTGGAAATATGGATAGTGATAAAGGCAAACATTCACTGGTTTGTTTGAAGGTTCCAAATGAATGGCATGGTCGTTCTCACGAAATGGTGGCAGGCCTTGAGGTTCCTGAAAACAGCTGCAAATTCGAGCAGCAAGTTAACCATATCAGGAGACATGTCATCCGCAGGAACCGTGGAATCGTCTTGCAACTGAAGATAGTAGTATGCAGCCGCAACATTTATCGTGGAAACACGCCGAAGGGACTGCAATTGCACTGGTTGAGGATTGGCGACCGTGTCACCCTGCCAACAATGTACCTGCGTCCCGATATGAAACTGAAATTGCAACGTTGAAAAATCCATTGTAATCGGTCTTAGAGTAGCTAACCATGCAACACCCAACACCATTTCCGTAGCCTCCAAGGGTAAGACATAAAAATCAATACACACTTCAGTGCCTTGCACATGAAGATGGAGGTTACGGACACAACCTTCATTGGAAAGCTTGTCCCCACTGCCCACCACGACCCTAAAGTTAGGAGCCGCAGTGACTGGTAGGCCGAGAAATTTGGCGACGCGTGACTGCACGAAATTATGCGTGCTACCACCATCGATCAAGATACGGACCGACTTGGCGTTGATATGCCCCACCATACGGATCGTATTAGGATGAAAACATCTAGCCAAAGCATTAAACGAGACCAAAAATTGTTTGTTACCCACATCGACAATATCGTCCAGTGACGGATTATCCAATGTAGCAGGCAAGATTGGTAACGGCAATGGAACGTCGACGCAATCATCGTCAAGAAAGAACAACTGTGGATCACGTCACTTGTGTCCAGGAACATATTTAGCATCGCAATAATAACAAAGACCTTTCTCACGCCGAGCTTGAGCATCCGTAGAAGAGAGCCTGCGAGGTTGCACTGGCAAGGACTCCAGGGGAGGAGGACGACCTGGTTGAACACGTGGTCCCGGTGCGACTCCTGTAGGAGTAGGTAAAAGTGGTGGCAACTTAGTGGAGTTGGAACAACCCATCGCATGCTTCTCGTTGAATCGAGCTTCATGAAGCTGTGCCAAAGCTGCAATTTCTGCCATGGAGGAAGACCAGTGACTCAACACTTCATTCTTAATGTTATGGCGTAAACCGGAAAGGAAATATTGTGCTAAGAAATCATCTGACAAACAAGTAGTGCACAAGGCTAACTCCTCAAAGTGTGTCTGATAATCCTTAACCGTCGTGGTCTGGATCAGCTTGGACAGCTGACCTTCTGGTGATTCAACCTCCACAATGGCGAACCTTTTGCGAATCGCTTCAACCAAGTGGGCCCAGCCAGCCAACTGGCGTTGGTGTTGCATCCAACGAAACCACTTACGAGCGATGCCATCCATCCTGAACGAGGCCATCG
This sequence comes from Hibiscus mutabilis, assembly GCA_019671005.1. Lineage (NCBI taxonomy): Eukaryota > Viridiplantae > Streptophyta > Magnoliopsida > Malvales > Malvaceae > Hibiscus > Hibiscus mutabilis. The sequence goes on from CM033738.1 coordinate 40,976,958, forward strand.
TGACACGATGATGGTCATCAGTACCATAGAACTCAAAAAAATCCTGAGCTGCTGCGATCCATTCCTCAGGATCCTTGCCTGTAAAGAGAGGAAGTTCAACCTGAACCGGTTTTGGTGCAAACAGAAACACATCGTCAGAGTCCGAAAAAGCTTTAGCTTTTCTGTGGTTCACCAAACAGGCCGATGTCACCTCGTTACCTCCGAACGTGGTGGCTGGATTCTACAGCTGGGAAGAGATCAGTTGCAACTGTTGGGCCATCGCTTGCAATGTCTTCTCAGTACTTTCATTCCAGCGTTTCTGATCCTCGGCGTAAGATTGTAACTAGGCGGTTGTATCTTGAGAGTCTTGATAGATTCAGAATGGTTGACCATCGTAAAAGAGATCAATGAAAGCACCAATGTTAGAGTTGATGCTATGCAGAGAAGAAATAGTAAGGGAGAAATAGAATGTAGAAATTTAGATAGAAGTTTTTGGAAACAAATTCCAGAACGGTTTCATGGCTCACTCATTACAAATTCTATTATTTATACTCTCTACCATTTAAGAAATAACAAAATCGGTTAGCTTTTCAGGTATCTTCATTTCCCTCTTGCTCCTGTGTACACCCTCAACAACTTGACTATTCACTTGGTCACTCTTGGTGGCTACATTCCTTGCTGCATCCGTAACATTAAGTTAGGATATTTTGAGTCTTGTAATTGAGTTGAGTTTGGATTCAAGTTAATCAAACTGGATCATGTTGTTTTCGGATTGAATTAATTTGGGTCAAGTTAGTAAAACCTATGTTTGATTTTGGTATAACAAAGTATTTAAGGACTAATTTGTAAAAGAAAATAATTTTTTAAGTACTCAAAAGTCTCACAAATTGACAAGGAAAAGTTTTCCAAAGTTATAAACTTAAACCCAAAAAATTTTCTAAGTGTTTCAAGCAAAAAATACACAAATACGAAAAATACACAGTTTTTAGCTACTGGAATTTGTTTTTGCAAAGAGTACCGATACGGCTTAGCCCGTTTTGATACGACCTTCATCTGGGTAAACATTTTAAGCGCAGAGTTTCGATACGGCTCACACCCGTTTCGATACGGTTTGAAATCTGGGTTTATGAAATTTGTACTCGTACCGATACAGTACACTATGTTTCGATACGGTTTGAAATCTGGGTTTAAGAAATTTTTACTCGTACCAACACGGTACACTATGTTTCGATACGGTTTGTAATCTGGATTTAAGAAATTTCAAAACGTACCTATACGGGTAACCCCGTATCGATACCGTTTGTCAAGATCTTCAAAGATCTTTGGATTAAATTTTTCTACTGTTGCTTGTCAGTTATTGGAATCCTCAAACTTTAAATTTTAGTTAACCCGTATCGATACGCCCCTAGGCATACCAATACACTTTTTTATCCAAGATTCCAGTGAGCAAAAATCGTACCGATACAACCCTTGTCATTTTGATACGCCCCTATTTTACACTATGAGCGTCCCGATACGGCCTTCCACGTATCGATACGCCTATACACAATGACTATATTTTTGTTGTAGCAGGTATCGATACGGGCCTTCGTGTACCGATACGGTTGTTCACCAGACTGCATTTATCATGGGAAAGATGGTCCCCAATGGCTATATTGATGACTTTAATCATCCAAACGGCTAGAATTCAATAAGAGGATATAAATACAAGTCTCCAATGCTACAACAACAACTAATGAACCTAGATTGAACAACATTCAAGTACTCAAGCAAAAATCCAACCCTTGTGTTCTTAAAGTCAAATCCTTGTACCCAACTTGTGTATTTCATTGTAATCTTTATTTTATGTTTGGGGTTGAGTGTTCTTGTAAATTGGGCAAATATATACCTTGCGAGGATCTTATTATTTTTCCATTTACTTTTCTTGTACAATAGTGAATCTTGATCAAGCTTTGATCCTTTGTAACGGTTGCCTCCTTAGCCTAGAAAAGGGGAAGATTTCATAGTTAAATTGGTTAAAATCCTTAGTATGAAGCTAAGGTAGTGGACGTAGACCTTGTTAGAAGGTTTAACCACTATAAATCATTGTGTCCCGTTGTCTATCATTTTCCATTTGTTTCCAAAAATTTTAAATTTCCAATTCACCCCCCTCTTGGCCACTTTTGGTGTTGATTGATTATCCTAACAATTGGTATCAGAGCCACACTCAATCGAAGGTCTAACAACCGTTGAGGCGATCCTAGAAGGTGATTCAATTAACCAACACTTCAGCCATGACTTCTACTTCATGCAACCATATGTACGAGTCTCAATTTATCTCTAAACCACCCTTCTTCAATGGAGATAACTATCCATATTGGAAGAATCGAATGATGCTATTCAGCAAATCCAACGATTATGTTCTTTGGGATGTAATCGAAGATGGACAATCTATCCCAATGAAGGAAGAAGGAGGAAGGCAAGTTCCCAAGGTTAATCAAAAAATGACCGATGAAGAGAGAAAAAATTGCAAATAAACGACAAGGCCTTGTACATGTTCTTTTGTGCACTTAGACCTGACGAATATTCGAAGATGTCCTCATGTACATGTACAAAAGAGGTGTAGGACAAGCTTGAGACCACCTATGAAGGCACCAACGATGTAAAGGAGACCAAGATTAGACTCCTCAATCTAAGCTACAGAAATTTCAAGATAGAGCCCGATGAGAGTGTCACCAAGATGTTTGATCGCTTCTCCATCATTGTAAATGGTCTCAAGGGGTTCGGAGAAGTTATTCCCGAAGATAAGTTTATCCGAAAGCTCTTATATTCTCTTTCTGAGTCATGGGATAGGAAGAGGACGGCCATCATCGACGCAAAGGACTTGAAGACCTTGAAGCTCGATGCTCTCGTGGGTTCTCTCCTAACTCATGAGATCATGAAGCAAGAAAGAGAAGAAGAGAAGAAAAAAGGTTAAGAAAAAAGAAGTAGAAAAGAAGAAACTTGGAATTGCTCTCAAAGCCTCACAAGAAAAGAGTGATTCAAGCGAGGAAGAAGATGAGGAGTTGGCTATGCTAGCCAAATGATTCACTCGGCTCATGAGATCCAACCGGAGAAGGAAGTTCAATAGAAGAAAGGATTTCAAGAGTAAGAGCAAGGAAGAAGAAAATGATCATATTGTGTGCTACGAATGTAAGAAGCTGAGACACATCAAGATTGATTGTCCTCAACTCAAGAAGAAGGGCTTCGAGAAGAAAAAGAAGCACAAGGCCCATGTAGCCACTTGGAGCGATGAAGAGTCTTCAAGTGATGAGGAGCAAGAGGTTGCTAATCTTTGTCTCGTGGCCTATGAAGAGGATCCTTAGGTAACCTCAAACTCATCTAATGATCTTGATTATGATGAACTATTTGAAGATTATAATGAGTTGCAGGAGGCTTACGATGAATTAGTTTTCAAATATAAAGAAACACTTTTGAAAAACAAGAAAATAATTTCTAATTTGAAAAATCAAAATGATTCTTTGATCATGACTAATTCGAAACTCGAAAAAAAGGTTAGTGATTTAAAAGATAATCAAAAATATTTTGAACAAGAAAATATCGATTTAAATAACCTTCTTTCCGAATTAAAGGATCAACACCTCAATGAGGTAAATGATCTCAAAGCTTCTTTGAACAAGGTTGGGAAACCAAGTTTTGAAAAAGGGCAATCTTCAAAACCCAACCATGTAAAAAAAAACTTTAATGGGTACAAACATGGAGGGCATTCAAGGCCCTATTATGGTAAGAAAGTTAGAAATGTGTCGATTCCTAAAAATGTTATTGCTTCTAACAATGTAAATGAGATAGCCTCTTGGATTCCTAAGGGATCTAAGATTTTGAAAATTAATGTTCATAGACCCAAAAAGATTTGGGTACCAAAAATCAAAGTTTGATTCCATGTTTGTAGGGGGAGCATTGCTACAAGGCCAAAATGACATTTCCAAATTCATGGTTCCTTGATAGTGGATGCTCAAAACACATGACCGGAGACAAGAGTAGATTCACAGAATTAAAGCTAAAGAGAGAAAGACTAGTGACATTTGGTGACAACTCCAAAAGTCAAATTAAAGGAATTGGTTCCGTCGGTAATCACTCTTCTACTCTAATTGAAAATGTTTTATATGTCAATGGTCTTAAACACAATCTATTAAGCATAAGTCAATTATGTGATAAAGGTTTCAATGTTCTTTTTTATTCAAATGGTTGTAAAATTTTAAACATTGAAACTAACAAAATTGTGCTTATTGGTCATCACATAGGAAACATATACATGGTGCATCTATATGACTTACACATTTCTCATGCATGTTTTGTTGCAAATGATGAGCATGATTCTTGGTTATGGCATAGAAAATTAGGGCATGCAAGCATGAGTGTTTTAGAAAAATTGGTTTCAAAAGATCTAGTTAGAGGTTTGCCTAAAATAAAGTTTTCAAAAGATAAAATTTATGATGCTTGTGCAAAAGGCAAACACAAAAGAGTTTCTTTCAAATCCATTAATGACGTTTCATCTAGTAGAGTTTTACAATTGATCCACATGGATCTCTTTGGTTCTATTAGAACAACTAGCTTGGGTGGAAAATCATATACATATGTTTTAGTTGATGAATACTCAAGATACACTTGGGTTTTATTCTTAAGTACCAAAGATGAGGCTTTAGAAAAATTCATCACATTTTCAAAAATTACTCAAAATGACCTTGGTCAAACTATTTCTCACATTTGAAGTGACCATGGAACCGAATTTCAAAATTTAGGTTTTGAGGATTTTTGTAACTCAAATGGTATTAGCCATAATTTTTCAGCCCCTAGAACACCTCAACAAAATGGGGTGTTGAAAGGAAAAATCAAACTTTAGAGGAAATGGCTAGAACCATGCTTTGTGAAAATAATTTGCCAAAAAAATTTTGGGCGGAAGCCACTAATACGGCTTGCTACATCATAAATAGAGTAACGATTAGGCTTATTTTAAAGAAAACTCCTTATGAAATTTTAAAATCCAAAAATCCTAGCATTAGTTATTTTCATCCATTTGGTTGAAATGTTTTGTTTTAAACAATGGAAAAGATAATCTTGGTAAATTTGATGCTAAAAGTGATGAAGCTATTTTTCTAGGATATTCTTTAAACTCTAAAGCTTATTGTGTATTTAATAAAAGAAACTTAGTTGTTGAAGAGTCTATTCATGTGGTTTTCGATGATAACCTCCTTCCGAGGAAGGATTTTTGTGATGATGATGATGTAGGGATTTTTGAAGCCAATGATGGTGGACAAACATCAAAGGTAGATGAAGTTCCAACCAAAGAGGAAGAAGCACATGATCCACCTCTGGAAGCCTTGAGAGGCATGAATCTAGAGGAAAATGAAGTGAGCTACCCAAGAGATTACAAATATGTCAAAGGTGGTGAGATTTTGGGTGATCCATCCAAAGGGGCAACCACTAGATCTTCTCTTAGAAATGTTTGTAATTATGTTGCATTTATCTCATGAATTGAGCCTAAAAATATCAAAGAAGCATTAAATGATGATTTTTGGATATTGGTCATGCAAAAAGAGTTAAATCAATTTGAGAGAAGTAAAGTATGGACACTAGTTGGTAGGCCTAAAAATAAATCTACCATAGGAACTAAATGGGTTTATAGAAACAAACTAGATGAGAGTGGTAACATAGTGAGGAACAAGGCTAGACTTGTTGCTCAAGGTTACACACAAGAAGAGGGAATCGATTTTGATGAAACCTATGCACCCGTAGCTAGAATGGAAGCCATTAGGATGCTTTTAGCATTTGCATGTTATCACGAATTTAAGCTTTTTCAAATGGATGTAAAAAGTGCATTTTTAAATGGTTTTATTAATGAAGAAGTGTATGTAGAACAACCACTCAGTTTTGAAGATCCAAATTACCCAAACCATGTTTTTAAACTTTCAAAAGCTTTATATGGTTTGAAACAAACTCCTAGAGCTTGGTATGAAAGTTTGTCAAATTTTCTAGTTGAAAAAGGTTTTGAAAAAGGAAAGATGGATTCTACACTCTTCATAAAAAGAAATGACAAAGATATATTAGTAATTCAAATTTATGTTGATGATATTATTTTCGGATCTACTAATGAGTTTCTTTATCAAGAGTTTGCTAAGTTGATGCAAGGTGAGTTTGAGATGAGCATGGTGTGGGAGCTTTCATTCTTTTTAGGGCTCCAAATTAAACAAAGGAAGGACGGCATCTTCATCAATCAAGCTAAGTACATCAAGGACATGCTCAAGAAGTTTGGTTTAGAGAGTGTGAAACCTCAAGCCACACCAATGAGTTCTTCCACAAAGCTTGACAAAGATGAAGGAGGTAAGTGTGTAGATTTAAAGCTTTACCGCTCTATGATTGGATCTTTTCTTTATCTTACCGTAAGTAGACCTGACATTATGTTTAGCGTTTGCTTGTGTGCTAGATTTCAAGCTAGTCCTAGATAATCATACCTTATAACCGTTAAGAGAATCTTTAGGTACCTTAGAGATACACCTTGTTTAGGTCTTTGGTACCCTAGAGAGTCTTACTTTAACCTACATGCCTTCTCGGATGCGGATTATAGGGGTTGTAAGATAGATAGAAAGTGCACATCTGGTACATGTCAATTCCTAGGTAGTATGCTCATATCTTCGTTTTCTAAGAAGCAAAATAGTGTAGCATTATCTACCACCGAAGCCGAATACATATCCGTAGGGAGTTGTTGTGCTCAAGTCCTTTGGATGAAGCAACAACTCTTAGATTATAGAATTAATATAGGTACCATCCCCATTAGGTGTGACAACACTAGTGCAATATGTCTCACTAAGAATCTCATCCAACATTCTAGAACCAAACACATAGAAATAATACATCATTTAATTAGAGATCATGTCTTGAAAAATGATGTAGTTCTAGAATATGTAGATACCTTGAACCAATTAACGAATATTTTTCCCAAACCATTAGACAAAGAGCGTTTTTGGTCTCTTAGGAGAGAGTTAGGTTTAACCAACCTCCCTTGACCCTTAGAGCCTCTTTTGGTCTTAAAAATATGCTTAAATTTGTTTGATTGATTGCTTTTTGATTTTGCTCCTATATACATATATGACTGTTGTTAGGGGGAGTATGTATCTATTTATGCTCATACATGATGTTCTCATATCATTTACATGCATTTCAATTCGATTAAAATCAAATTTTTGAGCAACTTGCAGCCAAAATTGACATTTCTGGCACATGCGTATCGATACAGTGTTTCTCGTATTGATGCGAGTCGTTTACAATCGTTTCGGTACAGGTTTACCTGTACCGGTACGTATAGCATATCGAAACATCCTCAAAAACGTTTTGGTACTGGATTCGATATGCCATGTTGGCGTATCGGTACGCGTTCACGCTGGGCACTTTTAAGGGCATTAAAAGGGGGTTTTTAACTTTAACTCAGATACCAACTTTATTTCAAAACCCTAACTCAAAAATCATCTATAAAAACCTCTCAATCCCTTATATTTTCCCACACAACTCTTAAAAATTCTTGTGGGCTTTTAGTTTTTACATCAAACCCAAGCTACAATCATCACGTTTGTGCATCTAAATCACTTCATTCATCCTTAATCTCAACTTCAAGGTATAAACCCTAACCTTTTTCTTTTTAATTTTTGTACATATATATATAATGTTTTTGTACTATAATCATAGATTTAGAACCTATATAGTATAGCTTTCAATATTTTTGTAAAATCTTTTTCAAATCTAATTTTTTTATTCAAATATACAATTATATCGTATAATTTTTAACACTTTTTTCAAGTTTTTCTTTATCAAAAATTCTTTTTATAGTTATATATGTTTTTAAACTACATTGTATAGCTTTTTAACAATACCTTGATTATTAGATTAATTTTTGGATCGAATGTGTTGATTTATGCATACATCGTTTTTTGGTTTGATTTTGTTTTTCAGATTATGGCCCTTAAGAAACGAGCACGAAAGGACATTGCCTCTAGTTCACGTTCTCTGCGTCCTCTTCCCGATAATATTGGTAATAAACCTAATCTTACCCACATTTATCAAAATTGTTTTAATGAACCTCAATTTCCAGACGCCATGGAATATTTTAAAGAATTCCAAAGTTACAAAATTTGGCCCGAGCGTGTTACTTCAATCCCGCTTTTATCCTCCGAAAGATTTAAATTCAAATATCTTCATTTAATGCACGATTGGAAATTTATGAGTTTTTTAAGTATACCCGGGATTTTATACATAAATCTTGTTTTGATCTTCTATTCCAACGCTCGGTGTATTTACAACGAAAAATGAACTTTGGTCAATGCAATTGAATCTTACTTAATGGGTAAGAAATTTCGAATTGAATCAAGTGTTTTAGCAAACTTTTTGGGTCTTGAGGATATAGGAATCGATGATGAGAGTGAGTTGGGACATGTCCTTAGTGGTTCAGTGACCGTTCTTGATGCCCATGACCATATCTTACACCTCATGATCACTTGGTGGTTTCGTCTATCCGGTGGGAAATACTCTACTATCCGCCAAATCAATGATTTTTGGCTTTGAAGCTTTCGTGAGGAGAAGCGACCCAACCTTGCTCAGATTATGTTCTCTGATATCGTCTTTCTTGTCCAACATCGTCATACCACCATGGTTACATCCTTCACATACGGCACGACTTTGAGCTATCTCTTCCATAAGATGGGTATTGATTGTTCATATGATTTTTTAGAACCTTTCACGGATCCCTTGATGAGCGTTCTCTCTGTCACGCCAAGTTCACTTACTACAATGGAGAATGGGTCCGAAACACTAATCTTCCGGGAGGTGTTCAACCCGAACCGGTTGAGGCTCCTCAAGAAGCTCAAGTTCTACAAGCTTCGGTGGCCCAACCAAATCATGATGCTCTCATGGCTTTGCTCGATAAGAAGTTCACCTATTTGCACACCACCATGGACTCCGGATTTGCCACGATCGACACTCACTTCACATCCTTGGAGGAAAGGGTGACGACCATTGAACATCGCCAAAAATCTATGGACATCACTTTTAACGCCTTTCGTGGTGAATGGCGTCAATCCCATGGACCTCCAGCCACAAATGTTGATGAGGATGAAGAAGATAAAGATGATGGAATGGACTCTTAGGCATTTTGCATCTCATAGCATATCATATTAGGATTTAAGTTATGCACCTTTATTTTATGTCTTTATGAACTCCTATGCTTTGTTTTTATTTGGTTTATGTTTTTAGGATTTGAGTTGGATTGAACTATGTTGCTTGAACTATTATTTGAAGTTAAATGCTTATGATGCTTATTTAATTGCTTGGAGTTGTTATTGTTTTCTTGTTCTATCCCTATTACATTGATTTTGATCTAACAAAAAGGGGGAGAAGATTTAAAGAGTCAAAGTTTTATTTATAGCCTTAAATTAAGGGGGAGTTTTCTAAAAGATACTTAAAAATTTTCACTTTGGTTTTGTTATATCAAAAATGGGGAGATTGTAAAATCTATGTTTGATTTTGATATAACAAAGTGTTTAAGGACTAATTTGTAAAAGAAAATAAATTTTTAAGTACTCAAAAGTCTTACAAAATGACAAGGAAAAGTTTTCCAAAGTTATAAACTTAAACCCAAAATATTTTCTAAGTGTTTCAAGCCAAAAATACACAAATACGCCCAGGCGTATCAATACACCCCTTGGTGTTTCGATACGGTTTTTAGCTACTGGAATTTATTTTTGCAAAGAGTACCGATACGGCTTAGCCCGTTTCGATACGGCCTTCATTTGGGTAAATATTTTAAGCGCAGCGTTTCGATACGGCTCACACCCGTTTCGATACGATTTGAAATCTGGGTTTAAGAAATTTGTACCCGTACCGATACGGTACACTATGTTTCGATACGGTTTGAAATATGGGTTTAAGAAATTTGTACTCGTACCGATACGATACACTATGTTTCGATACGGTTTGAAATTTGGATTTAAGAAATTTCAAAACGTACCGATATGGTTTGTCAAGATCTTCAAAGATCTTTGGATTAAATTTTTCGACCGTTGCTTTTCAGTTATTGGAATCCTCAAACTTTAAATTTTGGTTAACCCGTACCGATACGCCCCCTAGGCGTACCGATACACTTTTTCATCCAAGATTCCATAGAGCAAAAATCGTACCGGTACGGCCATTGTCGTTTCGATACGCCCCTATTTTACACTATGAGAGTTTCGATACTGCCTCCCGCGTATCGGTACGCCTATACACAATGGCTATATTTTTGTTGTAACAGGTATCGATACGAGCCTTCGTGTATCGATACGGTTGTTCACCAGACTGCATTTATTGCGGGAAAGATGGTCCCCAACGGCTATATTGATGACTTCAACCACCCAAACGGCTAGAATTCAATAAGAGGGTCTAAATACAAGTCTCCAATGCTACAACAACAACTAATGAACCTAGATTGAACAACATTCAAGTACTCAAGCAAAAATCTAACCCCTGTGTTCTTAAAGTCAAATCCTTGTACCCAACTTGTGCATTTCATTGTAATCTTTATTTCAAGTTTGGGATTGAGTGTTCTTGTAAATTGGGCAAATATATACCTTGTGAGGATCTTATTATTTTGCCATTTACTTTTCTTGTACAAGAGTGAATCTTGATCAAGCTTTGGGTAGAAAGCTTTGATCCTTTGTAACGGTTGCCTCCTTAGCCTAGAAAAGGGGAAGATTTCATAGTGAAATTGGTTAAAATCCTTAGTAGAAAGCTAAGGTAGTGGACGTAGACTTTGTTAGAAGGTTGAACCACTGTAAATCATTGTGTCCCATTGTCTATCATTTTCCATTTGCTTCCAAAAATTTTAAATTGCCAATTCACTCCCCTCTTGGCCACTTTCGGTGTTGATTGATTATCCTAACAAAGTCAACTCGAGTTTTAAAATAATTAAGTCATTCTAGATTTAGATCATTTTAAACTTATGTTATTTCAAGTTTAGGTCATTTCGAGTTTGAATCATTTTAGGTTCGGATTATTCAAATTTATCTATCATTTTTGAAGTGGGTCTTTTAAAGTTTAAGGTTCACTCGGGTTTAGGTCGTTTCACACTTATTTTAGATTCAGGTCATTCAAACTTCAAATTATTAATTTTCTTATAAGTGAATCATGCTTGAATTAATTGAATCATGATTTCATGATGAGCTATATTTTAATACACAAACTGTGTAAAATATTTTTTACACAACTCTTCCTAATTAAATTATAAAATCTAAAGTCTAAATATCTAACTCCAAACCCTAAACCACAAATTTCAAACTCCAAACAATGGATCCTAAACCTAAATTTTACATTTAAGCCTTAAAACTCAAACCCCTTACCTTTAAGTTCTAAGATAAATTTTTAAACCCTAGAATTGACAGGCTTGTATAAACCGAAAACAATCGTACCGAAAACGTGGATAAAAATAAATGAAAACCAAAGTCCAATGTGATAGTGACGAGGAAGATGGTTATATTTTCAGGACAGAACACGTGCATCTGGCTGTTATGTCAATCTACAGTATGAACTTGTAGGCTCCATTTATGAGGAACCAAAGGACTGGTCATGTTGTATTGGTTTGAACCATGTTTTTGTGTCAATTCTGTGTTATACGACGCAAATGTTTGCACCTTTAATTCTCCAACTTTGATTTAGCAGTCAACATTGTATTGGACCTCCTACAGATAGATAAACATGAATTTGTTCTCATTTTAATGCCCCACTGAATTGCCTGATGCCAAAACTCCCAAATATGTGTGGCAATGGATCCCTTTGTAATGGTAGTTCATTATTGTTCTGAGTCGGAATTTCGTCTCTCGAATTTTCTTGTGTCATTACAGAGTTTACAGAATAAGAAACCTCCTCAAAGCACGACAAAGCAAGCTCACCAAGAGAGTTTGTGCTTGGTGGGGTTTCGAACTCATGTCCTAATGCATTTAGGACATTCAATGAGCAATATGATATATTTAAAACACTTCAATTTTCTTGGAATAGAATTCTTTTGCCCCTTCAATTTCCTTGGAATAAAATTCTCGCCAATGATTTTACGCCAGGTGTATTATCAATAAAATAAAAAAATTAATAAAATTATAAAAAAATAATTATTAATACATGTGGTAAAATTCATTGGTAAGACATATAAAAAGACACAGAAAAAGAACAAACAGATTTTGTTCTTTCTTGATGGGCTCGCTTTATCAATCATTAAAGTGTTCTTGAGTCGGTGAATCCTCTCTCAACAAAGTTTGGAAGAAAATACTCTGAACTTAAAATAATATCAACTAATTGTTGGAGGTTTAACTGACTACTTGACATATAACACTTCACAAATTTCTTCCTAAAGAGTCGGAATATCTCTCAACAATTATCAAATCCTTCACAAGAAAAAATAAATATTAAACTATCAAAAAGTAAAAATCCAAACTTAAAAAAATAATTTGAATTCAAAATTACTCGAACCAGAACTCAGAAGTGCTTGTTTGCCATCTCTAAAAGCTACTAGACTGGCAGATGAAATAGCTGAACTAAAAAAACAACCAGGGTATAAAGAAAAGATTATCTGAGGGAAATGGACGAGGTTTAATATTAATTCAACAATTATCCCTTTTAGGGATGATCAATTTCCAACAGTTGCTTCTACTTAAAACAAGGAATCTTTTATCCTAAACAGTGCCAAGTTGTCCAAGACAAGCTGTCATTTGATCTCAATACCTAGATCTAATTGCTACCCAGGAAACCAAGCAAGGCATCACTATTTTTGCTTAAATTGTCAGATTATTATTATTTTAGCCCCAGATTTTGAATAGATTTTACAGTATCATCCTAAAAGCAATGCAGCAGTAGATTAAATCTCAAGTTTATTAATTTATATTAGAAGGGGTTTTATAAAAAAAATGTCATGAGAGTTGACCTATCACATAAACATGTGTTTTGCACTGAGAAATCATTTAAACAAAACATAAACTCCCCACATTCATGATACCCCCACATCCCTACCCTTTTGATGTTTTGTAAATGGGAAGAATTTTTGTTATTTTTTTTATCTCAGGGTATTTTGTTCGAATTCGAACTCGCGAATGATTCGTATGGTCCAACTGAACTGGTTGCGAATTTAAACTTTATTCGAAAGAAATACAAAAGAGAATTATTGATAAGAAACTTGAGGTGATTTTTGGCGATTTATCTTTTCTGATTTGGGTGGAGAGCCGCAATAAACAGTGGTCGAAGTGAGGATAATATACTTAGAGGAGAGCTCAGTCGGGTAGAGTCTCATTTAAGGAGGATGACTGATAGACTTAGATGACAAATGTCGAATGTAGACATAACAAATTGACGTCTATTGACTTGTTAGCCTGACGAATATGTGTTTGTGTCATACATTGAACTTGACTGCTGAGGTAGGCGGATTTGACTTTAGTTTTATCAAAATGACTGTTATCCAGAGGTTATGGTGAAGTAGGCTCCGGATGGAAATTTTTGGCTTCCTAAGAAAGATTTCGGAGGGTCTTAATGCGGAACATTTAAAGGCAAGAAGGCTTGGAGGACATCAGAGGACTTTATTGTAGAGAAGCGGGTGTCAGAGACTATATGAGTATAACAAGAATCAAAATCCATCACCTGAATTTAGTGAAGCAAACCCTACATTTCCACATTAGGAACATGCATGCACACCCACAGTCCCATTTGAATTACAATCAGAAACAACTATCTATCAGTTCTAATCATGATTTTCATCAAGGTTTCTGCAAAGTAAACCACAGATGATGAAAGGGTTTCTTTTATATGATGTAATGACAAGGTAAGAAGCATTTGCTTTGTTGAATGATAGGGCGGGGGAAGAAGTACTGGATGACAGTAAAGTCACATGGATAGCCTACATGGATAGCCTACAGAAGAGGGGTACAGTTAGATACTTTCTCTTGTCAGATAAACATATATGTCTATACGTATCAATGTCCCCCTTCTAAAACCAAAGCAATGTCCATTTCCTAACCCTCTCCATTTGTTTTCTTTCTTTTCCCATCTCCTTGGCTGAAGGGGTGAGCATTCGAGCGAGTCGAGTCAAAAAATTTTAAGTTATTCGAGTTAACGAGTCTAATTTGAACTTAACTTGAAATTTTTTCGATTCGAGTTTAGAGAGTTCGAGTAGAGTCGAGTTTTCGAGTCTATGTACAAATCTTAATTGTAACTATTTATAATATTATTATGTTTTGGTTTAAATTTAAACGACTTTCTCTAATAATATAAGATCTACATACGTATAAGTTCGAGTCATTTCATTAAATTACGGGCCTCGTTAAAAACATCATTCTTATCTAGGTAAGGCCAATGCGATACCAAAGATAGCGAAAGGAGAAAAAGTATGCCCCAAAATATATTTTTCTAGTTTAGGGTTTAGGGAAATATTTGATAAATTAAAAATGGACCATTGTAATAACTAAAATTTTGAGGTATAAGGGTTTTTTTGATGCCGGAGTTTTTTTATTTCGAATACATTTTGAAAATATTTAGGGAAAATAAATGTGTAAATTAAAATATCCGGAAAGGACCGGATTAACGGAAATAAAATGCATAAATTAAAATTTCGGAAGCGGACCGGGACGAACAAAATAAAATACATAAATTAAATTGCAGATTTTTAAATGCGAGAAATTAAAAGTGCGGAAAATTAAAAGCGATAAATTAAATGCAGAAATTAAAAATATAAAATAAATAGCATAATATAAAAGATACAAATAAAAAGTACATTAAATAAAATAAAAATGATTCTAGAAAGTAACCATATTGTAAAGAAAAGAAAATTAAAAGGCAAAAATAAAAAAATGAGAAAAAAGAGATGTTTGGACTGAAATAAAACTGAAAATAAAATTACAGGGGTTAAATGTACAATTAGCCCTTGTAATTCAAAAGTGATATTTTCGAGTTATTCGAAAAATCGAATAACTCAAACTTTGAAAATCTGAACTCGACTTAAAATTGAAATTTTTTCGAATTATTCGATTTGACTCGAATAACTTGAAATTAGAAAAAAAATTAATTTTTTTGAGTCGAGTTTTGCTCACCCCTATTCTGCTGTTTTCCCCTTGGAATGTGTGCTCAGAATCTTCCTCTATATTTTCTTTTACCCCTCTCGATTTTCTATTAATTCGAATTCGAATTCGAATCAGGCTGCGTGCATATTAAAAAATGGGAGGGAAATGGGAATCCCTTTCTTTTTAATGGCCTACCATGACAGAGCTGGAAAACCACTCAGTAGCACATGTAGGCTGAATTATTATTATTTTTCTGTTTACTATATGATCCAACAAAGCAAAAAATATACATCCGAATTTACTAAAGTTATGGGAAGAAAGGAAATGTATTATTCAGAGCCAACCAACTCTCCATATTGATTCTTCTGATATGTGGAAGCAAATATGTCCAATTCTATACACCAAATCTACAGCCAAAAAATCCTAGCTTTTCTTCTTTTTAATCAACTTGGTAAGCCAAAAGCTGATGAAAATGCATGAATTTGGTGTTTTTGAATTCAATGGAAGTTTTGCTGCTCGGACCATGGCCAGAACCCTTGCTGTTCATCGACTCCATTGAACATGTTGCAGAAGCTCTCTTCTTGAACCACTTGGTCGAGTTTTAGACATTGAAGGTCTAGTCTTGACGAGCCCTGGAGAAGCTGAGTCATGCTTGTGGGCCTTGGGAAAAGGTGTTTACCGCTCATCAAAGGTGTCCTGGAGATGTCCACGTTGACATCACAACTGTTGTCGCTTCCGTTATGGCTCCATGAACCCTCGTTTTCTTTCTTGATGCTCATGATTTCACTCGAATCTTTGGTTCTCAAAGCCAACAACTACAGCAGGAAGATCAATAAATAAACAAACGAACTTATATTCCTAAGAGTTGCTACTTTCTGAATTCTGACACTGACAACATTAAAATAAAGCAATTCGATGACTTTTATGAACATTTTTAATGTTGGATCAAAATCCTCATACAAAACCTAAGATGATTTATCAACGGGTTGATCCAAGTGGTAACAACTTAGTATTACTTAAGTAAGTCTCGAGTTCGAGACTTTATGTAAGTAGAAAATCTATATTGGGAGACTCGCCAACCAAAACTAGGTGTGCGAAAAAAATCCTGATAAAAAACGTAAGATGATTTACCAACATGGTTTATCCAACTGGTAACCAGTTTAGTATTGCTTAAGTAGGTCTCAAATGAGGTCTTGCATAAGCAAAAAATCTTCGTTAGGAGAATCACCCAAAGTCAGGTGTCAAAGAAAAATCTTGATACAAAACCTAAGATGATTTACCAATAGGGTCGATCCAATTGATAACCAGCTTAAAATTGCTTAAGCAGGTTTCGAGTTCGGCCTTATGTCAACATAAAATTTTTGTTGGGAGACTCACTCACCAAAACCTAGGATGATTAGGGCACGGAACAGAAAGTACCTCAGCATTGAGTTTCTTGTTCTGAGCTTGGAGGGCATCATTGTCAGCCTTGAGAGCTTCAAACTGTTTCTTCAAGGCATCATAATCTTTCTCCAGTTGCTTGGTTTTCCACCTAGCCCTCCTGTTTTGGAACCAAATGGCAATCTGCCTCGGTTGCAGCCCCAAGGCCTTAGCCAGCTGCACTTTCCTATCGGGTTCAAGCTTGTTCCCCAACTCAAAACTCTTCTCCAAAGCCTTCACTTGTTCAAGATTGAGCCTCTTCTTCTTCTCCCCTAGATTTGATCCATCATCTCCATGCACTTCCTCCGACTTGTCCACACCAGAGAATGACATTGATCTCTTCATCATAAACGGTACACCACCGCCACCACCACCACCACCTATAGGTCAAAACAAACAAAAAAACACCCATCAGGCATCAACAAAGAGAAAGAAAGGAGAGAAAATAAGAGAGAAAGAGAAAGGGAGATACCATGGAAGAGCTGAGGAGGGCAAGAAGGGAGGAAATTAAGGGAAGTAGGGGAAGGGAGATGGTCATTGTGGTGATCACCATGGGGTTGGAACATGAAAGCATGAGGAGGGAAAGCCATTGGAAAGGAATAAAGGATGAAGATTTCAATGATTCATGAAGTTGGGGGGGGGGGGAATGGATTATAAGGCCTGAGCTCTCAAATGAGTGTATGATGGATTGAGAGGATATAGGAAGAAGACATGGGAGGGAGGGGTGGTGATGGGTTCAGAGACTGGATGACAGCGATTTTTAGGTTGACAGTGAGACAGAGAGAGGAACATGCACTCAGTAAACGAAAGGTGTGCATTTCTCTCTCTCCCCCTCTCTCTACACATGCTTCTTTATATTACATACAAATTCCTCATTCATACTGTTTAACTGTTGTACAGTTTAAGCCTACCTAACTCTTCAATTAAATTCATATAGGAGTGGTAAATTTGTTTGGACTTATATGGTCCAAAATTTAGAATAGAAATTATCCGGTTTTTTTAGTTTAAGATTTATGGTTAAGATTTAAGGTTTGGATTTAGAGAATTAAAGTAGAGTTTAAGGTTTATAATTTAAGATTTAAAATTTAGGGTTAAAATTTAAAATTTAATTTTTTAACGTTGGAAATGAAAAAGAACAAAAAAATAAAAATTGGTTTAGGGAATTTGGGGCATGGTGTAGGGTTTAGGATTTAGAATTTAGGAATAGGGCTTAGAATTTTTTTTAGCGTTGGGGCACCGAAAAGGGGCAGAGGATTTTTGTCCACGATGAGAATAGAAATCATCTACCTTTTTTGCGCCCTTATTTATGCCCCATACTAAAAATTAGGTTTATGGTTTAGATTTTAGGGTTTAAGGTTAGAGTTTATAGTTAGGTTTAGGAAATTTGGGGTATGATATATTTTTAGGGTGTAAGATTTAAAATTTAAAATTTAGAATTAGAGTTTAGAATTTAATTTTTAATGTTATGGCATAGAAAAAAACACCGAAAATAGGAAGAGTGATAAGTAGTTTATTTAGCTATCGTTTTATCTTTAATTATGCCTGTAATGAGTAGTTCATGTTGTTGATTTGGGTGTTTTTATGCGTTTTCTATGCAGGACTACAATTCTGTAAATTGCACTTAAAAAGACAGCATTCTATAGTTTTATTCTCTGGAATCAAGGCTGAACTAGTGGGCATGAATCTGGGCATGAAGAGTCTGACGTGGCATCCAGTCAGCGGCTTCTAAAAGGTCCAGTCAGCGGCTTCTAGAAGGTCTAGTCAGAGTGGACAGATGAGCGGATCAGCTGCATTTAAAATTTAAATTATAAATTATCTTTTGTTTTTAGGATTTAAACTTTAATATTTTCAAGGATTATC
This sequence comes from Hibiscus mutabilis, assembly GCA_019671005.1. Taxonomy (NCBI): domain Eukaryota; kingdom Viridiplantae; phylum Streptophyta; class Magnoliopsida; order Malvales; family Malvaceae; genus Hibiscus; species Hibiscus mutabilis. Next base: position 40,995,305 of record CM033738.1, read on the forward strand.
TTTTACCATTTCTAGGTTATTTTAGGGTTTCAGAATACTATAAATACCCCTCGGGGGTAAGCTAGAAAATCATCTCCCATTCTTAGTTTGTTCTAGCTTTCTAAATTTTATAAAATTCTCTTCTTTCTTTACGTTTTTATTTTCAAGTTTTTATTTATTTCCTTTTAACATGTCAAGTATGATTTTTACCATAATCATGCTCGGCTAATTTTCCAACAAGCCGAGGGCTTTAGCAACAACTCAATTCCGATCGTGAGAATCAAAAAGCATTTTATAACTTCGAATATATTTCTCAATTTTCTGAAAACTTGGAATTGCAATCGACTTTTCCTTTAAAAATCTTAACACCTTTATTTCAAAAAGTGCTCGTTGGTTTGAATGTTGTTTCGATTTATAGTTAGGAGGAAGGATCGGTTTGTAGCATATTCAACTTCCTATGAACACACTTAGCGACGAATTTGCTAAGGGAAATTGAGATCGGATTCGATTCTCATTGAGATAACATAGTCCGAGTCGGGTTTTTCCAGATTTAAAAACTATTTTATTCTAACGGCGATAGTCGCGGTTAGTCTAGCTAGAAAAGTGAAATTCAAAAATTGGTTTTGGATTATAGGTTTACTGGAGAGAAAAACAAGTTACAAATGTTGGGCCTTGTAGACTGTAACCGGCATTTATCCGAAGTAAAATTCTTATTCAATGATCGATTGGAAATGAGTCAAGCGAAGCCTTATGCTATTTTATTAAATTGATTTAATTCTTGAAATTTATTTCCATCATTCTCGTTTTTACTCTATATTTATTTTCTAGCTCTCTCGATCAAACCCGCCATTTACTTTATTTTCTCGTAACCATCAGAATTAAAACCTCCAGATATCAGAAGCTCCTTAGTCCCTGCGGATCGACCCTTCTTCTCTATTACTACGTTATTTATTTATTTATTTTATTTGAGATTAAGGAATATATATTTGACAATTATGACGTTTGTTAAATTGGCGTCGTTGCCAGGGACTTCGGCAAAGTTACTGATATAGTTTGTTTTGATTTATGACCAGGAAGAATCCAGGAGAACTAGAAAATTTTAAACCGGAGATCGAAGCATTAGCCCGAAGACGACAATCACGAATGCTTCGGGAAAGAAGACAACAACAACGAGAACAACAACAACAATATTTCGAACCAGATCTAGAAGCACCTTCTATCACTAAAACATACTTTGAATACGACAATATAGAACATATTACAATGGGAGACGAAGACCAAACTATTCGAGAACTTGCTGTGGCACCTCAGGAGCAACAACTGTTGTGCATCACATTCCCGAATGGAGAGACACCATTCGCACTAAAGACAAGTTTAATTCATCTCTTGCCGACCTTTCATGGTCTGCCCAATAAAAATTCGTACAAGCATCTCAAGGAATTTCATATGGTTTGCTTAAGCACAAAGCCACAAGGAGTATCCGAAGACCAAATTAAACTCTGCGCTTTCCCTTTTTCCTTAGCCAATTTGGCTAAGGATTGGTTATTTGATTTACCATATAATTCAGTTACTACATGGACTGATATGGCTCGACTTTTTCTTGACAAGTTTTTCCCTGCAGCCAAAGCAAGTGAACTAAGGTGAAGCATCTTAGGAATCCGACAAAAAGATGTCGAATCATTATATGACTTTTGGGAGAGATTCAAGAAATTATGCGCAAATTGTCTACAACACAGACTGTTAGAACAAACACTTCTCCAATATTTCTACGAAAGCCTACTCCCTATGGAAATGAAGATGATCGATGCAGCAAGTGAATGGGAACTTGTAAATATGGATCCAACTACGGCTAGAAATATAATTTCAACTGCGGCTAGAAATTTAATTTCTACTACGGTTGCCAACTCTCAACAATTTCGCCCTTCTAGTGAACCCTTTCGACGAGTTCACGAGGTAAGTACAGTTTTTTTGGAACATAAAATTGACAAATTGGCTGACATAGTTCAATCACTTGTTACAGACAAAAAAGGTAAGGCTAGACTTTGTGGAATATGTACGATGCCAGACCATCCTACGAATTTTTGTCCGACGCTGCAGGAAGATGCTTCTGCACAAGTAAATACGGTAGGTAATTTTCTGGGACCTCCTCAGAGACCTTACAATCCTAACGCAAACACATACAATCTAGGATGGAAGAGTCATCTAGGCTTCAATTATGCGTAAAACCAAAGACCAAATCAAGCATATCAGCCGAGGCCGCCTCCACAATAGCTGTATCAAAAACCAAAGTCATCATTGGAGTCTATCGTCGAACAGTTGACACTATCTCAAGAGAAATTTTAGAATCGCACTGAAGCCCATCTACAAGATTTAGATAAACAAATGAGCCAACTGGCCCAGACAGTAGGGCATCTCGATTCCCAAGAAAAATTATATTCTCAAACATAGCCAAACCCAAGAGAGAATATTAGCTCAATCACTCTCTGAACTGGTACCGTTATCGCACCAAAAACTACGGAGGAAGGTGCCCAAAAGAAACCACAAGCACCATCGCCCACCATACAAGGTACATCCATTTCATCTCCCACTCTTTCCCCCTACACCGTCCCACCCCCTTTTTTATCGAGATTGGTAAAAAGATATAAGCAAGTTGAAGAGAGGGAAATCATAGATATATTCTGAAAACTGGAAATTAATATCCCGCTTCTTGAAGTAATCCGAAAAGTTCCCAGATATGCCAAGTTTCTAAAAGATTTATGCACAAATAAAAGAAGACTTACCAGAATCGAGAAGGTGAATTTGGGGGAACATGTCTCAATTGTTTTCCAACGAAAGTTTTCGCCAAAGTTAAAGGACTAAGGTATGTTCGCTATTCCTTGCAAAATTGGTAAGATTGTGATTAAACGTGCCATGCGTGATTTAGGTGCTTCTATAAATGTTATACATCTTGCCTTGTACAACTTACTTTCTATTGAGCCTTTGAAGGATACAAAAGTGATGATACAGCTGGTTGACTGATCCATAATATACCCAGAAGGGCTCCTTGAGAACGTCTTGGTAAAGGTAAATAAATTCATTTTTTCGGCGGATTTTTATGTCATCGACATGGAAAACGACCGTTCAAATACTTCTTCAGAAATCCTTCTCTGTCGTCCCTTCTTTAGTACGGCAAATACAAAAATCGATGTAAGAAGTGAAATTCTTACAATAAAGTTCGACGGCGAGGTTGTTAAGTTTGACGTTTACAAAGTAATGCGATATCTAGATAATGTTGCTAGTATTAATTTTATTGATATTATTGAGTATGCCGAATCTAACATTGTTGATGATCTATGCAAGGAATTGGAGGACTTTGAAGAAGAGATTAGAGAGTTTGAGAAAAAAAAATAATTGATTCTGATTCATGCTATATACCCTCAAACTCTAAAATTTTGCCTTCTGTATTGCAGGCACCGCAAATTGACTTGAAACAATTGCCGGAACACTTGAAATATACGTTTTTGGGTGAAAACGAAACCTTACCAGTAATTATCTCAAATAAGTTGTCAAAAGAAGAGGAAGATGACTTGGTGACGGTGTTGTGCGCACATAAAGAGGCCATTGGGTAGACTATTGTTGATATTAAGGGACTTAGTCCTTCGACTTGTATGCACAAAATAAAGATTGAAGAAGGAGCGAAACCATCGCGAGAAGGTCAATATCGGTTAAACCCACCAACGATGGAAGTCATGAAAAAAGAGATACAAAAGCTTTTTGATGCCGACGTCATTTATCCGATATCCGACAGTAATTGGTAAGTTCGATCCATGTGGTTCCTAATAAAACCGGAGTGACGGTGGTCGAAAATTCAAGAGGTGAACTAGTCCCTACGCGAGTGCAAAATGGATGGCGAATTTGCATCGATTACAAAAAGTTAAACTTCCTAACTCAAAAAGACCATTTCCCCCTTCCTTTTATAGATTAAATGATAGAAAGATTAGCCGGTAAATCTCATTATTGTTGTCTTGATGGACTTTCAGGTTTCTTTCAGATCTTAGTGGCATCAGAGGACCAAGAAAAAACAATATTTACATGTCCTTTTGGCACCTTCACTTATTGACAAATGCCATTCGGCCTTTGTAACGCCACTGCCATATTCTAAAGATGCATGCTTAGCATTTTCTCAGACTACGTCGAGAAGGGAATCGAGATTTTCATGAACGACTTCACCGTGTATGGTAATTCGTTTAATGAATGCCTTTTGAATTTGACTAATGTACTTAGACGGTGCTTAGAATTTAATCTTGTACTTAATTATGAGAAATGTCATTTTATGGTTGATAAGGGATTAATTATAGGCCATATTGTTTCTTTTAATGGGATAACGGTTGATAAAGAAAAACAGATATTATACGCCCACTCCCTTACCCCACAACTGTGAGGAAAGTCTGCTCCTTTATTGGTCATCAAGGATTTTACCGCAGGTTCATTAAGGATTTCTTGAGGATAGCGCAACCGTTGTGCAATTTGCTTTAGAAAGATCAAGCCTTTGATTTTAATCAGAAATGCCAAGCATCATTAGATATATTTAAAGAAAAGCTTGTATCAGCATCGATTGTTCAAACGCCAAATTGGGACTACCCCTTTGAGCTCATGTGTGACGCGTCGGATACGAGCGTTGAAGCTGTCCTTGGTCAAAAAATCGACAAAGAGCCTCACGTCATAGCCTACGTATCTCATACCTTGGATTCAGCTCAGAAAAATTATTCTACAATTGAAAAAAATTATTTGCTATAATTTTTGCTTTAGAAAAGTTTAGATCTTATCTGCTTGGCCCTAAAATTACTATATTTTCTAATCATGCAACCTTGAGATATTTAATGAGCAAAAATGAAGCGAAGCCAAGACTCATCTGATGGATTCTGCTTCTTCAAGAATTCAATTTATAGATCAAAGACAAAAAGGGGTGCGAAAATCTAGTAGCTGATCACTGAGTCGTATTCCCCTCTCCATATCCGACCCGCCGATTCATGATAAATTCCCTGAGGAAAGCTTGATGGTGGTGCAGAAAAATACCCCATGGTTCACTGATATAGTCAATTATTTGGCTACAAGTAAGTTACCATTAGATTTACCGAGAGCTAAAGTTAACCGAATAAAATGAGAGTCTCGACTTTATATTTGGGATGATTCATACCTTTGGAAGCACTGCTCAGATCAGGTAATTCAGTGGTGTGTCACCGAAGATGAGGTAAACTCGATTCTTAAATTTTGCCATTCTTACTCTTATGTCGGTCATTTTGGACCAAAGCGAACTGCCCATAAAATTCTTAAAAATGGTACCTTTTGGCCTAACATCTTTCGTGATTCTTATTTATTTTGTAAAACTTGTGAAAGGTGTCAACGCGTGGGAAACATCAGTCGCAGAAATGAAATGTTGCTCAATCCAATTCGTATCTGCGAAATTTTTTATGTTTGGGGAATTGATTATATAGGTCCCTTCATCTCTTCATTTGGAAATACTTACATAATTATTGTTGTAGATTATGTATCTAAATGGGTAGAAGCTAAGGCTACCCGAAATAATAATGCTAAACCAAGGTTAAATTTCTAAAAGATTTTTTTTCCAGGTTTTGCACACCGCGGGCGATAATAAGCAATAGAGGAACTCATTTTGTCAATCGAATAATTGAAACCCTTATGAAGAAATTTGGAGTAACTCAAAGAATTGCCACGGCTTACCATCTGCAGACAAATGGGCAAGCGGAAGTGTTGAATCGTGAAATTAAAACAATACTTGAGAAGATCGTCAAACCAGACCATAAGGATTGGAGTATCAAGTTGATCGATGCATTATGGGCATGCCGAACCGCGTATAAAGGACCCATTGGAATGTCACCGTACCGCTTAGTATTCGGTAAACCATGCCATTTGCCGGTTGACCTGAAACATTGCACGTATTGGGCGGTCAAGCAATGTAACATGGAGATGGATGCAATCGTTGAAGCGCGCAAATTACATATTCAAGAACTTGAGGAGATCCGTAGAAACGCTTACGGTAGCGCTCAGATATTTAAAGAGAAAACAAAAGAATTCCATGATCGTAACATTTCTTTTAAATAATTTTCTGTCAGTCAAATGGTTCTACTATTTAATTCCAAATTTAAACTTTTTGCAGGAAAACTTAGATCGAAGTGGCTCAGACTTTTTACGGTAACTCAAGTTTTTCCTCACGGTGCGATCGAAGTCAAAGATGAATCGGGGGCGCAGTTTAAAGTTAACGGCCAGAGGTTGAAACCGTATTATGAGAATGCTCTAATTGGTTTAGTCGAAGAACTCAATTTGGAAGAGCTTGTAGTCTGAATCAGGTCGTCAAGCTAAACGACGTTAAAAAGGGCTAAATGGGAGGCAACCCATTTTATTTTATTGTATTTTATTTTCTATTTTTTTCAATTTTATTTTATTTAATTTAATTTGATCTCATATTTATTTTATTTGAATTTTCAAGTACCCTAAAATATTTTGGATCGAATATAATGCAATCCAAGGGTGTATTCCACGCATGGTTCAGTGGGAGGAGGGCCATTTTACTATGGGTGCATGTTAGCAAAGCTTCCTACCATCTTCAGGTGCATGATAGCCAAACCCACACCTACTCGTCATTTACATTGCTTATCCTAACTATCTTTACCCTTATTTTAAACATTTATTTTTTCTTATTATTTTATCACTTCCCCCTTCAATTTTAAACCTCCCATGGACCCCATGCTTGAATGATAAACCATGTCTCCTATTCCCAAACAAATTCATTTTATTTTTTTATCCTTATTTTTATTCTCATCACTTATCCATATATTTTTTTAATTTTTTAAAAAAACCCTTGGGCCCAAATCTAATTGACCACCCTCTACTTCTTACACACTCACGTGATAACCTAAAAAACCACACCTCTATTAACCCAGCCGCACACTCATTCCTTTCCCCATCACATTCGGTCAACACAATACCTCCAACTCGATCTCTTTCGACCTTGCCAACCTCTCCAGCCAACATGGTTCGAACCCGAGAGTAAGCTCACCGGCTCCTACAAGCACCTCCGGTCAACCTTGCTGGTCAGCAAAGATATGCACCAGTGTTCGTGCTCCTTCCCAGCAACTCTAATTTGCTGCCGGCACCTCCACAGTCTCCTTCCCGTCGTGGCAGAGGGTGACGGCAACAAGCATCTCCGCCGTAAGTACCAAGCAACGCTGATCCCGCACCGCCCCCTTCTCCTCCTCACCGTAGTGGACATCAGCAGCGAGCAAATACCGTTCCACCACCGTCTGACGGTCGTTCCTCCCGCTCGTCACAACACCACAGTACCACCAATATTTCCCATTCACACTCTCGGCAGCAACATTCACAACTGACACCATCTTTCACTTTCTTCCGCTCTATGCTGACCGCCACTTTATCGCACTCAATGCCGGATGTTGCTCCCTCCTATTCCATGCACTCATCCATTTCGGACCAGGCCTACGAGGTAAATTCTGATTCGATTTCCAATCGACCTTTGCTAATGTACCATCCAATTTTTGGCTATACAAAAAATGTCGATACTGGATTTCCTATGGGGGGTCCATGGACAGAGCAACCGCAATCTAGCAGTGAACAGCCTACTTCGCTGTTCTTCGAGGCTAGTTCAGGTGACAGCACTATACCAACTGATGTACCCAATCGCAACGAACGCTCCAAGCGTTATCATCGTGGCCAAACCTATTCCGTCCCGATCGAGGAAGTCTTGCAAGGATACTTGCAATTTGACGATGACTTGACGATGACGAAGTCTTGTGATTTAATAGCGTTCAACATCGTAAGTTTTAGGTTTACAAATATATTCCCTCCCAAACTCTCGATACTTTATATTTGCGCGAATCTGTCATGCAATTTTTTGATGCTATTGGCTGGACCTTATACTCTGAGATTAGATGTAGTACATACTTTGAGTTGGTTTTTGAATTCTACGCTATATTTTCATTTCTGCAAGATCGAGTTGTTACTGCTAATTCGCCGGACGTTGTTTTCTTTTGGTTGTTAGGACAGTATTTTAGGATATCTGTTACGGGTTTTAATTTTACTATGGGATTCGTGACGAATGTCACGGATCAAGGTTATCTAAATGTTTTACTTGAGATTTCGCAGGATTTTGATACTGACCTTGCTTACAAAGGACTTAATGGCCTAGAGGGTTTAACGTTCAATGCTCGCACAACGAAAGGATAGAGCATACACAACCCCGCGCTTCGCTATATTCATCGGCTCTTGGCCTACAACTACTCATGACGTAACGATACTACATCAAATTTAAGTAAGGTTGAACTATTTTTTATGGTGTATGCAAACCAGTATAAAGGTAAACTTGGGCTTTTGGTTCGCCCGCGCTTTCAAGCGTGTTGTACGATCCAATCACCCACTCATCCTCAGACCTTATATTACTCATATTGTATCTCGTCTCTTTCTATTGACTTTTGACATTGCGCAATTCACTTACGCTTTTGCAATGGATGCTTTAGATGCACGATGCTTAGACACAATGTGACTTCTTGCCGACACCCCCAATGCGCCCTATATTGTTCCTCCTGGTACCATTACACCACATAATGAACGCGTCTTCCTTCGGAGAACCGCACCGCAACCGGCACAAGAATAACACCCTCAATCGTACGTGCACAACGAAATCCACGAAGTACACAGTCGGTTCAACTCCATCGAAACCAACATTGCCGAGATTCTGTCTTACTTTCACCTGGGCACATCCTAACGTGGTCGCGGTCAACGTTAGAATGAGGAGTATCTCTTTTCCCTCTCTTATATTTTTTTGTTTACATATTGAGACAATATGCTTTTAGTGGGGAGAAAGAACGTCTGCATCAAATTACCTTCTCTTGTTTATATGCCGAAATTAAGTTGACTTGGTTGAAATCTCTTGTTATTAATCTTGATTTTTTCTTTATTTCTTTGAATACCCTATGAGTTTGTGATCATACTTTAATCGGATTTAGGGTGCATGATAGTAAATGGCAAGATTGGTTTTTTTTTCTGTTAAATTTTGCTTGACATTCCATGAGTTCATTGGTTGATATGTTTCTTGATTCAATGCACAATACACCACCTTGTGAGATTTGAGCCTAAACGAGCATATTTTTTTATTCTTGCTCATTTGTTTGATTGAGTGTGCCGGATTAATTTTGACAAGCTAGAACTTGTAATTAAATACATGTCTAGACTACACATTGAACTGGATGTTTTAATATGATTAGGGCACTTAGGATTAACCCACTTCTCTACCCAAATTGCCTACTCTTTTATATCCACTAGTGAAACATTTTTATGCCTTTGACTTTTTTTCTTTGTTTTACCACATTTGTTAAACTCAAACATTTTTTATTTTTTACCATCTTTTGTTACCCTTGTCGAGACAGAGATTGATTAGGTCCACGAAGAAGAAAAAAGCAAAGGAGAAATGTTACAAAAAAAGAGAAGGTCCGAACAATAATCAAATAGAAGAAGAAAAAACCAAGTTCGAATTGTGCTCGAAAAAAAAGAAAAAAAGAAGAAAAGCGAAAACATTTTTGGTTGTTTGGTTCACTTCTTTGCACTTGCTTACTTTGTTTATTTTGTGGCTTGAACTTCTTTTAGCATCTTTTGTCTTGACATTTAACCCACTTTTTTGCCTTATCCCTACCCCAACCTAAGCCCCATTACAACCTTATTAAAGACCCTTTGATTAATACATCATGTTCATTCCAAGTAGTGGCGACTTAATTTTCGTACAAGCCTATGGTAATGTCTTTCTTAATCTTGGCTTTAAGCGAATCCTTTACCCAAAATACATTGAGCGATAATGAGTGAACTCTTGTGAGGTATTGAATCTTGATACGTTAAAACTAATGGATAATTGGAATGTCTCGGCTTTTGCTTAAACTTGCTACTAGTTGAGCCTATTTTCTTGATTGTCACCTTGTTTCCGATAATTGATGCGATCGTTGATTCATATGGTATTCCTTGACATATTGTGGGATTACGGATTGTAACTTTAGATTTTGAAATATTTGATCAAGGCATGCTTGAGGACAAGCATTGAATAAGTGAGGGAGAATTTGATAAGTAGTTTATTTAGCTACCGTTTTATCTTTAATTATGCCTTTAATGATTAGTTCATGTTGCTGATTTGGGTTTTTTATGCATTTTCTATGCAGGACTACAATTCTGGAAATTGCACTTAAAAATACAGCATTCTGCAGTTTTATTCTCTGGAATCAAGGTTGTACTAGTGGGCATGAATCTGGGCATGAAGAGTCTGACGTGGCATCCAGTCAGTGGCTTCTAGAAGGTCCAATCAGCGGCTTCCAGAAGGTCTAGTCAGCGTGGACGGATGAGTGGATCAGCTGCATTTAAAATTTAAATTAAAAATTATCTTTTGTTTTTAGGATTTAAATTTGAATATTTTCAAGGTTTATCTTTTACCATTTCTAGGTTATTTTAGGGTTTCAGGATACTATAAATACCCTTTCGTGGTAAGCTAGAAAATCATCTCTCATTCTTAGTTTGTTCTAGCTTTCTAAATTTTATAAAATACTCTTCTTTCTTTACATTTTTATTTTCAATTTTTATTTATTTCCTTTTAACATGTCGAGTATGATTTTTACCATAATCATGCTCGGCTAATTTTCCAACAAACCGAGGGCTTTAGCAACAACTCAATTCCGATCGTGAGAATCGAAAAGCACTTTATAACTTCGAATATATTTCTCAATTTTCTGAAAACTTGGATTTGCAATCGGCTTTTCCTTTAAAAATCTTAACACCTTCATTTCAAAAAGAGCTCGTTGGTTTGAATGTTGTTTCGATTTATAGTTGGGAGGAAGGATCGGCTTGTAGCATATTTGACTTCCTATGAACACACTTAGCGACGGATTAGCTAAGGGAAATTGAGATCGAATTCGATTCTCATTGAGACAACATAGTCCGAGTCGGGTTTTTCCAGATTTAAAAACTATTTTATTCTAACGACGATAGTCGTGGTTAGTCTAGCTAGAAAACTGAAATTCAAAAATTGATTTTGGATTATCGGTTTACCGGAGGGAAAAACAAGTTACAAGGGTTGGGCCTTGTAGACTGTAACCAGCATTTATTCGAAGTAAAAATCTTATTTAATGATCGATTGGAAATGAGTCAAGCGAAGCCCGAGGCTATTTTATTAAATTGATTTAATTCTTGAAATTTACTTCCATCATTCTCGCTTTTACTCTATATTTATTTTCTACCTTTCTCGATCAAACCCCTGCCCCCATTTACTTTATTTTCTCATAACCGTCAGAATCAAAACCTCCGAATATCAGAAGCTCCTTAGTTCCTGCGGATCGACCTTTCTTCTCTATTAGTACGTTATTTATTTATTTTATTTGAGATTAAAGAATATTTATTTGAGAATTACGCGGCTTGTCAAATAGGGTTTTTGTCCTACACGATGATTGTTTACTTCATCATTTAATTACGTGATTTGAAGTTTGACTTCCATTCATGAATATAAAATATAATTTATTGCTGGTTATATATCTCTTTACAAAAAAATTAACTCGACATTATTAGGCAGTGAAATATAGACCCTATATAAACCATCTTATCAACGGTGTTTGATGAAATATTTTTATATTTTTAAACTAAGTCAATATTTTTCTTTACCATTTTTTGAGTTAATTTTTTAACCTAATTAATAGTTTTAAGATTTTATATTTGTATATAAACGTACTTCTACATGTGTAATTGAAATATATTTTATGGATAACTACATATTTAGTATCCTATTTATTCTTGTGTTCCTGTTTTAGTATCTCACATTTTTTTGGCAAAATGATATCTAACATTATGTTTTGTTTTTATTTTGTTACCCCGCCGCTAAAAAATTAATAGCATGCTGACTATGAGAGAGAAAAACACACGTGACAAACTGTCTAGGAGAGAGAAAATCACACGTGGCATGTTGCCACATTATTTTCTCTCTCCTAGTCAGCATGCTACATGTTTTTTTTATGATTTTAGTCGACATAGATGCTAACTAGGAGAGAGAAAATAACGTGGCAGCATGCCACATGTGATTTTCTCTTTCCTAGTCAGTCTTCCGTTAATTTTTGAACGACGGGTACCAAAATAGAAACAAAACGTAACGTTAGTACTATTTTGCCAAAAAAATAGGTGAGGTATTAAAACAGAAACGCGGGAATCGGTGGGGTATTAAATATGTAGTTATCCTTATATTTTATTAAGGAAAATTATTCAAACTACACAATTTTTTAGGGTTTATGGCTTTAGTTTAGGGTTTAAGGTTTTAGAAGTTAGTTTTTAAAGAGTAAATATGCATGCTTATGTAAATTTTTTTACACATCATTTGTATCAAAAGATTACACTTTTATTAAAGGAAAATTATTTGATACACAAGTTTTGTAAACTTTAGTTTACACAAGATATAGTTTTTAGGGGTTAGAATTTAGGGTTCATAGATAGAATTTAGGGCTTATGATTTAAGGGTTAGGGATAAGCACCATCAACACTTAAAACATGACAATATTAGGGGTGAGTATTCTATTGAGTCAAGTCTTAAAAAATTGACTTAGTCGAGTTGAGGAGTCCTATTTTATCTTTCAAACTTTATTTGAAAGTTTTTTAGCCGAGTCGAGTTGTATGTTATTTAATAAATCAAATACCGTCTAAAATTATATAATATATTTATAATTTTATTTTTTTAGAAGAAGAGATTTTGAGGAGAGAAAAATATTGATGAAAGTATAACGAGGTCAAGGAATGGATGAAAATAAAGAATTAGCAAAGAGTTGTAGTCAAATGACTAAATTGAATAAAATACAAAGTTGATAGACTACATTACAAAAAGTGAATTTATTTTCAAAAAATGGAATTGAAGTTACATATATATTTTAGTTATTCAAGTCTTATTTTATCATTCAATTTCTATTTGAAAATTTTTAACTTAAGTTTATAAAATTCTATTGGGGTTAAAAAATAATTTTTTTCGAGTTAAATCGAATTTTGTTCACTCTTATACAATACATTAACAACTAATTTTGTCACAACTCAAATACCACTATGTAGGGTGATTGCAAAATCCTATTAAAATAATAGAACCGGTCCAAAGGCGCAAAGCAGAGTAAATCGATAAGATAACCAAATCTCAATCAATTGTCGTCCTTAATTTAGCGGTCAAAGATGGTGTTAGGAGCGGGTAATAGCCTTGTCCCTCCCCTTAAATAATAAAATTATTTTTTAGTCCTTTTAGAAATTGCAAAATTTTGAATTAGTATAATTGTAAAATTATATTTTGGCGCCTAAAAAGATAATTTTATGACGTTGTCTCTTCAATTATTATAAAATTTTAAATTAATACAATGTTAAAATTTTATTTTGGTCTCTTAAAAATCTTATAATTCAACTTTGCCCTCCCAATTTATTTTTTGGCTTCGTCCCTTCTAACTACTATTGATTTATTTATATGTATTTTGTAATGATTAAATCTAACCATAATTATATGTATGGGAGTAAAAAAAAAATACTTTGACCTAAAAAATCGATTGAAATCAACTCGAATCTGAATTGGTTATGACCTGAGGTGATGAAGATCCGAACTCAATCGAGTGCGATTTGATGTTGACCCGAATCGAGTTGGACCATATGATTTTGGATCTGAATCTGACCTGCACCCTACCTGATATGAACTCAAATTCGAAATTAACTTGATACATATCTAATATAACTCGACTTGTAACGACCAGAGATCTGATTTTGCCCGACTTATTGTTGATCCGACCTAAGTGACCCTACATGTTAATTAACCCGACCTGTAAATGAGTTGAGTAAGTGGTACCTTTTATATTCAGTTTAACCCCCAAAACTTTTACGCATTGTTTGGTTGGGTTGTAATTGGCATTTTGTATTATTTAATACGTTTCTATTACGAAACTTACTTTTATATGTGCGTTTGGTAGATGTGAAATTTGATACGACGTATTATTTTATATGCAAATTGGGTGATATTTATTAGAGTGTGGATGTGGTGTTTATTTAACACGTCAGTTTTGTCAATTATACCATCATACAATTTTTCACGTATAGACATCATTGTAAATGTGCTAACCCTAGACAATGATCCCTAACACCCAACCCTAAACACTAAACATCAAACTATAAACTCTAAACCCTAAACAATAAACCCCAACCACAAACTCCAAACCTCAAACCCTAAACTATGAACCTTGAACACTAAACCCTAAGTCCCAAACTCCAAACCATAAACCCTAAACCATAAACTCTAAGCCATAAATCTCAAACCCCAAAAATTGAACAATAAGCTATAAACAATAAACCCCAAATTCTAAATCCTAGACCCTAAACCTCAAACCCTAAACTTCAAACTCCAAAACATGAACTTTAAACCCTATCAGTCTGACTTTAATAGGACACAGATTGACCCAAACTTGTCTCGACACAAGTCAAATTATTTACCTGATCCAACATAACTCAAACCCGATTTGACTAGACCTAAAACCCATCCAAATAAAGATATATTAATTGTATTCGTAATTTCGTTCGAACTTAAATAAATCTGAGACAGATAAGAGAAATAACTTGACTAGCTCTTTTTATAGGAATACATTATATTATTAAAGAAGTTGATCCGAAATCGATCACAATCCATACCATATGATTGTATCAGTTGTCAGTGTAGTAGAAGTTGCAGTGTCACATTAGTTGTAAGCAAAGGTGTGAAATCAATGGCCAAAGTTTCAATAGGCATATGGTAGTTGATTAATGGACAAAATACAATGAGAAAACAATCTTGAGGGTCAAAAATATAAAACTCATCAAATCAAAAATAAAATTTTATTATTTATTACACACCAAGATTTCCTTTCTATCATCTCTCATTGAACCCACCACAAAAAAGAAATGTTTGTAGTAGAACAATCAAATTTCAATTCCAAATTATGGGGGAAATTTCTTAAATCATTCATCATTCAAACATTTTCTCACATCCCCAGTAACTCATCAATGTGAATTTCATTTTTTTTTTCTTTCGGTTCTCTAAGTCTTTGTCCTGATTAATTTAGATTGACCCATGTCGTACACCTGGTTTTAATGGGTAAGTCTCACAACGGGGACTTTTTTGCATATACAAGACCTCGAACTCAAAACATGCTTAGTAATACCTAGTTGCTTACCACTTGGACCAATTGAATTTCAATTTTTTATCTAAAAAATGGTACAATTTGAATGAAAAAAGTTTAGGTAAGCTACTCTAAGATCATTAAATGGTAGGTCCGATTAAATTTTAACCACTAATCAAAAAATCAATTAGGTCATTAAAATTTTAATTTCCTTTCAATTAAGTCATCAATCTTTAATTGTTAATGGAATTATTGACATGTCAGTTAAGCAAATTTGTATAATAATACATTTGATCCTCGTTACTTACATATTATATCAATTTAATCCTAATTTTAATTAGAAATAATTTAATAAACATATTATATCAATTAAGTTCAGTGTTTGATTTGTTGTTAATAAGAATTATATTTAAGTTTAGCTGTAGTTTATGCAAAAAAAAAAAAGTTAAGAAAATATGAATTAGTATGGGAGTCAAGAGGGTTCAAACTTGGACCTTGGAGATATAGGAAAAGAAGATAATTGTTTACAAATAATTTAAAATTTTATATTCTATCCAAATAAATAGTATAAATTTAATGTCTAAAATAATTTGATATGAATTTTATATAAATAAACAAATAATTATTTAATTAGTTTATTTTATTCTCAAATAAAGTGGGAAAATAATCCTTTCTTAGGGTTTGTAGGCTTGATCCACCCAATTTGCATTTTTGTTATAATTTTAAGATGGTGTGTATAAAATGTAAGTTTTGATGAAATTTTAACAAGTTTCGGTGTTGGACCCTTGTGTAAGCATGGTTTAGGCCTGATATAGGGGTGGGGGAATAAAATATAATTTTTAAAGGTGTAGGACAAATTTTTAATTTTTTTTTAAATATAAAGGATAACAGCCCCTCTCATGGACGATTTACCTCCGTCCATGTGTGTAAGGATTCCAAGGTTTGAGTCCAACACTAGTGTATACGCGGTACATATTTGACAAATAAAATGTTACTATGTGTTATCATCGTATTTTTTTAAAAAATGATACGTGCAAGTCGTTGTAAAGTTAAAAAATTTTAAAATATTATATTAACATCGTCATTAAATTTATAACTTTCGGTGATCGGAATAAAAAGATAATATTAATGACACTTTTATCAAAATTAATTTAGTTAAAAATAAAAGAATAATTTAATGATAAATGATATTATTTAACCACATTTTTTAAGGACTTTAAAATTCATGTCAATTTATATATGTGTAATTTTAATGTTATCATATTTGATTGATTGAATTTAGTTCGATAAATATTTCATCGGTACAACGTACCAAAAAAATACATAAATTCGAACATCATGTCCGAAATATGTGGTTTTAATTTTTCTAACAGGCATATGTTGTTTCACTGGCACGTGTGTGAAGAGGAAACCTGGCGACATGAAGAGTGCAGAATCCAAGGAGGGAAAATAATTAAAAATCTGCACCCATATTAGGCGTTTCAGGCTCATTCCAGAAACTTTCATTTATGGTAGATTTTACTTTATAAAATTTTGAGAATTTTGGTTAAATACTAAGATTCATTCATTATTGGATTAATGTCAAACCAAAGTGATTAAATTAATGTTAAAAACCCAAGTTAAAAGGGCAGGAGGTTGACTTTTTGCAAAATATAAACTAATGTTTTATATCTCTATTTTCTAAAACGATATAAAATATTATTTATGCAATTTGAACTCTAGCGACGGATTTGACCTGATACAATAGGTGCGATCATATAAGACTCCATAAAAAAATTTCAAATGAGTTTAATTAAATACTTATAAAGCAAGAGTAAAGGAATAGTCGTGTACTGGTAGTAAAGCACATAGGAAAACAAATGTTATTGTATATCATTAGTTTTTATGTCATATTATATTTATTTTTATTTAAGTATCAGTCTACTACGCACACAACAAATTAATAAATATTTATTTTTTTAATTTAATGATCTTATTTTAATAAATTAGATATGGTCCCTTAAAACTTTAAACCGTCTTTGTCCAATCCTACTTTTGTCGAGCCACGTTAAGAAATCAATTCACTATAATTTCTACAATACGAGAGAAGAAAAAAAATAGGGAAGTGAACCACATTGCAGAAAGAATCAGAACACATTCTCTTTCGTCAAAAATTGTGATCTGAATTTCGTTTTCTTTCTGTTCGAAAAATTCGTGATGACATTAATTTGGTAAAAAATAAAATTCGAGCAAAATAAAGATACGTGGTGGAAACAAAATTGGAGGGAAAAAAAAGTAAGAAAATTAGTTTGAGTAAAATTCTTACGAATTTATACATTTATAATTAAGAAAAATGCCGACGACAAATTTGTATTTTAAATCATAATGAGTCCAACAAAAATTTACACATGATAAAATTTGAACTTAAAATCTCAAAATTCACAAAAACCTTAATCATAACAACGAACTAAGGTCTCATTGACTTTTCTTACTTTAATGTCTGGATTTGAGAATTGTCCAAAAAAACATGTTGTAAAGCTAACTAATCAGAAAATTGGGGGGAGAAAATGAGATTCCCCGTTAATCATAAAGTGAAACATTTGCACGTTTGGGCACCCACCCTTTGCTTAATGCTGATTCTTTAAGCTTCTCATTAACATTTTTTTTCTCCTAATAGCTTGTTTTTTAGTTTTATTTTGGTCGGCAGCGACATCAACCTTAATGCTAGTTGTCTACCGCCGATATTTCGTATCCTTCATATTTTTTATATCTAGCTTTAGTTTGTTATTTTCTTTCAGTTTTATCTTATATTTTTAATAAAAAATTTTTTGTTTAGTTTCTTCTTTTCGCATATTTGTGCAAGTTCGTTTGCCTTTATGGCACGCTTTCACTCTGCTTTTGTGGCACGATTCCTCTGCCTTACGTCACGTTGTTCGCCTGCCTCTGCGGTAGATTTGCGATTGTGCGGAGATTCTCACGTTGCTCGTATTTGATTTGTGATTGTCGGTGTTCTTTCAAGGTTAGATCCCTTTTCGTGGTTGGTTGCTGATGTATTCAGATCTGTTTTACGAAGCAACATGTAAGTTTACTTTGGTTCGCTCGCCACTCCTTCATCACCTCAAAAACGTCTAGTTGGATAGAGACAAAGGAGTACTATTGACGGTTACTGGATTACGATAAATATGGACGTCAGATTCAAAAGAAGGCTTCGAATGTCGTTGCGACTTTGGGTTTCTTTTTATTTTTTTAATGTTTGAGTTTTTGGTGGACATAGTCCCCAAATTCTTCCCTTTGAGTGGTTGCATTGTCAAAATTGTACCTTCTTTTGTTTTAATATAATTCATTATCGTTTTAAGATTAAAAAAACTTCTCATTAACATATCAACATTTATATACATATATTAACATATCAACATTTATATACATATATAAGTATATCTTAAATATGATTATAATATATTAATATATATGAATACAAGAATGAAGCTAGGAATTAAGATTAGGGAACGATATAATTAATCATAAAATGGGAGAAACAAAGTTCAAATAAATTAAAAATTGGAGGTCTAAATAGATAAAAAAAACTCTAAAATCTTTTTAATTAAATTTTTAAAGATTTATGTAGACCTGTCTATGTATAAACATGATACAAATATACGAATATTTAAATTATATAACTTAGAAAAGGGAAAAGTTTTAGGGTAATATGTGCCTTGTTGGCTTTCACTTCTCCTATGTAAAAAATTAAAATTCAACTTGATTTAATTTAACTCAAATCGTAAATTTATAAATTCAACTCAATTTTAAAAATTTTCAAATAAATTTTGAGTTATAAAGTTGTAATTTGAATTACTCAAAACTTTTAGTAATTAGTGGATTATTTTTTAAGTTCGAGTCGAGTCTCACAACTTTGTTTGATATATGTATATCACATATGAAGAAATATGTATGTATGTATGTATGTATAATGTATATAGTTATAGAAAGCTATTTAAATTAGAACCAATTACTACCATAACATTATAAATATCTACAATTAAATTTGAACAGAAATTCAAACAACTCGATTTGACTTGACTCGAATTTCATAAACTCGTTTCGACTAAAAAAAGTTTCAAATAAAGTTTGACTTATAAAACTCATAAACTCGAACTTTTGACTCGACTCAATCAAATGTTTACTCTTAATTATATATTAAAATATACGAGTATGATACAAATATACATATAGTTAAATTATATAACTTAGAAAAGGGAAAAAGTTTTAGGATAATATGCGTCATCAATTCCATTGACGGAGAAATCATTTGTTGGCCTTCACTTCTCCCATGTTAACTTTTATGTGTATCTAACTCTAGGACTACCCACCACAAAGTCATAAACCCTAGTTGCTCATTTTAGATTGGTGTTAGGGATTGTTATACTTATAAGTTAATTACAAACATGAATATAATAATACCTAGAAAATCTCAACATAAATGTAAGAATTATTATATCTAAAGTGTATCCTAATATTTTTTTTCATTTAAAAGAAAAGTGGATCCTACAATGCAATGGTTAATGTGACCTACAACAAGCCCTTCATATGGTTATTTTATTGGGAAATAGGGGGTAGCCTTTGGAATAGGGTGAATCCATGTTTTTCCTTGTTGCCTCTACTCAAAATCTATATTAAACAAACACCAAGCACACTGAATCTTCTCCACATGGCTTCCTCTTCCCATGTGCTTTCCTTCCCCTCTCTCTTTCTCATGGGGTTTTATTATTATTTACTTAAATCAAATCTTTTCTTTATATTAAGTGCTTCTTCTTCAATTCTTCAACCCTACAATTTTTTTTAATGTTATTTCTATAAAAAAACACTTTATTTTATTTAAATCCAATAGGAGACCCACCAACCATCTTAGAGTTCTTATCATTGAAGTTTTCCCCTCACCCCAATATATATGGACGGGTAAAACTCAAATCGATTCAAAAAATTAAACTTTTGAATTTGATTCGAATCGTAATTTCATACACTCGACTTAAAATTTTTTCAAATAAAGTTGAGTTATAAAATCAGACTCAAATAACTCAAAATTTTTATTAATTAGTTGATTGATTTTTAAGTTCGAGTCGAAACCCTCAACTATGTCTGATATATGCAAGGGTGGGAATCGGGTGGGGCGGGGACGATTTTGCATTTCCTACTCCGTCCCCAACACTTGAAGTTACGGTTTCGGGAAAGCCCATTAAATGCTTCGGGGATTTTTTCGTTCCCATATCCTCTCCATACGGATCCCCGCGATTTTCGAAGAATCCCCATCCAAAAAAATTAAACAAAATTACTATTTTACCAACCAAAATAAATGGCCAATTCAGTTTAAAATATAAAGTTTGGATACTTCGATTGGAAGCAGTTACAAGATGATGAAAATTGAAAGGGTGTTGTGTTGGGGAAGATTTAGATGATGGTTTTAGCTTATATCTAAAAACTAAGATAGAAACATGTTGAGAAACTTGAGTGTGGCTAGGTTTGAGAGAAAGTTAAAGTGATAATAATATGGTTAGAATTTTTTTATTAAGATATATATTAGGGGTATATAGATAAATAAGTATAGTTTTTAAAAATCTTCTAAAATATCGGGCATCATTGTGGATATTATTTGGGATCCCCATGGTTATTTATATAGTTACGGTTCGGTTATTCCCACGGTTCGGATATAGCAATCCCCTTCTCTATCCCTATTTGAGCTTCGGTGATAAAAACTTCCCCGTCCTCATCCCCGTTGATGAAGATTTCGATTATTCCCTATCCCGTCAGTTCGAATCCCCATAGTTTTGAATATTTCCCACCCAATTCCCACCCCTAGATATACGTATATGATATAAAAAATATGAAGAAATATATATGTATATCTTATATGGTTATAGAAAAATATTTAAATTGAAACCAATTAGTTCCATAACATTATAAATATTTAGAATTAAATTTAAACAGAAACTCAAACAACTTGACTCGTCTTGATTCGACTTGAATTTCGTAAACTCAACTCAAATCGAAAAAATTTCAAATAAAATTCGAGTTATAAAACATGACTTGTCAACTCAACTAATTTAAATTTTTTTTACTCCACTCAATTGAATACTCATCCCTGCTTATCATTTTATGTTTTAAATTTCATGCTCCATTAAAGGTACCAATTAGTAGGGTTCATGCATGAATTTCAAATTGTCTATATGTTGTATTATGAGTTTTATTTGGATTTTATTTACTATGGATAAATATGGCCTATGGGATAAGTTTCTTTCTATGTATTATTATATTTTTGAGTTCTAGACCTAAAAGTTGAAGCATCTAGGTAGCTTGGGCTATGTATTCATTCAATCATTGCCCTGCTCTAAAACTATTCATCAATCATGGTGTTTGCAATGTGTCATAAAATTTGTAGGCATGTATAGCTTTGTGGCTATGGAGGAAGACAATTGGGGATTTATATATTAGAGAAAACACTAAAGAATGAATGAACAAAGAAGCACTTAAGAAAGGTATATACCACTTGTTATTTCAGTGTTTAAGATAGGTTGGATTAGAATTTTGCATGACTCGACCTCTAGAGTTTTGCTGAAATTTAATATGAGTACTAGGTGTTATTATAAGACGTTAGGTCAAGTTTTGATATTGTAATAAAATAAACTTAGTTAGAAGATATGTCTTTATAAAAAAAATTTACAGTACTTAACTTGATTGGTTAATAAATAAAATACAGATAGTTGTATAAAAATTTTGCAAGACTTGATGTAGAATTATTACAAGGGTAAGAATGCATCATGCAAAAGATCTTAATTTCTTTTTACATTTTATGTATACATATATATTTTTCATGTTTACACACATATATATATTGAATTATGGCTATATGTTTGTTTATCTTTAAAAGGTTGAAATTATTAAAAAATAATTAATAAAAATCAAATAATTAAAGACGAAATAGGAAGGATATAAATAGGAGTGTTTATCGAGCGACTCAAGAGTTGAGTATGTTCAATTCGACCCGAAAATTGTTTGAATCGTGCTCGATTCGATTTTCGATAAGCTCGATAATTTTTTTCTCAACTCGTGCTTGTTAAAAGAACTCATTGTTTGACTCAACTCGTTGCTCATTAAGCTCGGGTAAATAAATAAAGTTTTGGAAATTTAAGCCCAAAGATTTGATGTGTAAATTACTTAGTAAGCCATTGAACTTTTCTAGAGTTTTCAACAAACACTCAATCTTCTCGGAACATAATTTTTTTAAGATGGCCACCAAAATATCATAAAATAAATTAACGAGTTACCCGCAAACTTATTGAGCTTGACTCGACTCGTTAAGATATTGAGTCGAACGTTGAACGAGTTTTAACCGAGTCGAGCTCGAACTGCTTATGAGCTGTTCAACTCAATTAGCATCCTAGATATAAATAAATTCAATATTTACGAAGGTAATAGTGATTTTCAATATTACAAATTCATGATAAAACCTGACGGCGGGTGATGGAGCAGAACATATAAGTATTAAACATCGATGAGTATAAAAATATTTGTCCCGTACCTTCCCGCTTCATTATCGAACCACATATTTATATACAACCTTTTAATCTATATATGAATCATAAAAGGCTGTGTTTTATGGGCTTCTACCAGATATTTTGGGCTGAAGAAGAATTTAGTAATTAGACCTATAACAAGAAATGAAATGTCCACACTAATAATACCTAATGATAGAACTCAATAAGCAGTCGTGAAAAAACAGATGATATTCATTTTAATAGATTATAGTTTAATCGTTTTGTTTGCAAAATGTGTGTTTTGTCAAAAGATTAATGGTATGTATAAACAGATGCTAGAATAATTGAATTCAACAGAGTTGAAGAGCAAGATATTCTAATTCAAAGCTACAACTTTGAGTTTGATTGAGTTTTATTTTTTTAAGTTTGAACTTCAATTAAAATAAAATTGAGCTGTTTAAGCTCGTTCAATTAAATTTATTTAAATAATTAAAAGATAAAATGACAAATTTAGCTCTCAACATTTACATAATCTATCAATTCAATCCCTATTACTTTTTAACTAAATTTGTCCTTCAACCTTTAAAAACAAACATTGTTCTCTTTATTTTAAAGGAAAAGTATGATTTTATTGATATGAATCATACAGAATACATTGGCATGAGCCTCATTAAAAAAACCTCCCTAAATCTAATGGAAGAAAAAGAGTGCGTCATGCCAATGTCGAAACCGCACAAAGTTCAAACCCAGAAACAAGTAACAATATCCTCACTTGCAACACCATAAGCAAAAACTAAAAAATTATCCCACATGAACCAACTATACCACATAGCCAATACCCAATGCTGCATTCTCAAAGTTCAAATCATCTCGACTGTCAACCCCCATGCCAAACAATCATATCCTAGTTGTTGCTGGAAATTCAATTAAGCTTGAAGGAGCAGAATGAGAAGATGTTTACAGTTTTAACTTTAGATATTTGAATATTCAACAGCACCATGAAGATTTTCTACAGTCTCATATGCTTGTAAACATGCCTCATTCACAGGCTACTGCCCCCTCCCTTTTCATACCCTTCTCATCCCTTCGACCGAGGATCCTTCACAATCAATTTCTCTCTTTGCAAGGCCATCTGCGTGTACATTCTTGTCCATGTCAACTAAATTCAATTCCCACGATATATTCCCAACGATTCCTAAGCATTGAGATGCATGTTGGTAAATATACTGCAAATTCAGGGCGTTAGTATTGACTGGTAACTAAATAAAAAATAATGAGAACATAAATTTAGACCGTGTTGTGGTGAATACCACTGCTTTAGAAACAGATTCGCCCTAACCGGTGTAGTTGCTGCTACAGGCGTATCGTCCCTCGAGGTTAGCACAGACTCTTTGAGAGTTTGTACACCCAAACTTTGAAGTGGAGATCGGTGATATTGCTCTTCTTGATCAGAGAATGAGTAAAATACTCAGAGGACAACTCAAATGAACTGTAAAAAGCTTAGAAGATGTTTTTTGATTTTCGGATGATGAAAAAGAGTTGAGGAAGCTCCTATTTATAGATGAAAAAATAGGGGTAAAAGCATAAATTAATTTTCATGATAAGACGGATTTATCCCTGTATTTAAGCCTTTTAAAACACGTTTTAAAAATGTTTCAAAACACCTGTAACAGCTGCTTCAGTGATGAATGAATTTGGACATGAAACTTTCCAGGTTCAAACACGTTTTGAACACTGGATTTCTGTTTAATGGATAGTTGTAAAGACAACACTAAAACATGCTTAATTATCTGTTAAAAACGTTCCAGATAATTGAGCAATTATCCGTTTAGAGAGAATAATCTTTCTAGTGTTCAACATTTTACAAAAGAATTCTTCCAAATTTTTTTATAAAAAGATAGAACGCACGCGGATGTGTCTTCGACACGTGTTAACACGAACAT
This sequence comes from Hibiscus mutabilis, assembly GCA_019671005.1. Lineage (NCBI taxonomy): Eukaryota > Viridiplantae > Streptophyta > Magnoliopsida > Malvales > Malvaceae > Hibiscus > Hibiscus mutabilis. The sequence goes on from CM033738.1 coordinate 41,019,926, forward strand.
GAACCGAGCCGGACGGACGACAGTGCGCGCGTGCGAGGGCCTAGTCCATCACTCTTCAGCAAAGAAGGCTAACAAGGTTCCTTTATAAACCAAGCCTACTATGTTTTCCCACCCAATGTGGGATGAACATTCTCCAACAATCCCCTACAAATGCGAAAGAATGTTTTTTTAAAAACATAGTGATAAAAAATTTGGGTTTAAAAAACCACAAGAAGAGCAATAGCGAGATTAGTTGCTTCAGCATTAGTGAACGTATCTGGAACTAGTACATAGTGATATGAGCGATTCTTCTCTTAGATAAGTGAACAAATCTGGAACTTTCTAAGATAGGGGTAAACTCATAACACACAACTAACCCCTTCATCCACCGAAATCCTCGATGTGTCAGAAAATATACAAATATATATAAGTATACGAATGTAAACAAGTATAGCCATCTGACCTCAGGATTCTAGTAAGTGTATTAGAAAAACAACCCAATGTTTTCCATAGAAGGTGGCTAATACTTCTCACTTACGTAGGTTATTTCATCATGTTTATCTATACTTAAACCACTCAAAAGAGCTATGAAATAATTAAGAGCCTTTTCATCAAGCTCATCCTCTCAAATAAATAGGTGAATTCTTCAAGTTCATTTATAAAATGAACCACCCAAACTCTGGGATAAGAATTCATTAAGAATAAAAACTCAACCTCTTTAATAGGTTAATTCAATAAGTTCTTCTCAATAGAACAACCCAAACTCTTGGGATTGAATTAATTAAGAGTTAAAAATTTATCTTTTCTAGCGGCAAGTTCATTCAGTCCTTCGCTATAGTACTACCCACTCAACACTAGGCTATGGACTTATTAAGAGTAGTTATTCAACCAAAGTCGGTAAATTCATCAAGTCTTTCTCACTAAGGCCACCCAAAACCTGGGCTATGAATTTATTAAGAGTAATATAACTTAACCTGAGCATGTACATTATTCTTCATGGGGATAGGTTGTAAAAATGTACACTATGAGTAATTTTCATGGTTTTGTTTGACCACATTGAACTTGGATAACTAAGTTGGGTATCCACCATGAATTCTTCAACCAACGGGCTTTAGACCCATCCCCGTCGATGAATCTAGAACCAATTTCTGACTTAACCCTTTGGTAAGCGGATCAGCTAGGTTCCTTTCTGACTTCACGTACTCTAAAGAGAGTACTCCGTTCTTTATTAAATGTCTCACTGATTCATGTCTTATGCGAATGTGTCTCTTCTTACCATTGTAAGCTTGGCTCTTCGCCACATATATCGCTACTTGTGAATCACACAACAAGGACACATGAGGAGTCAGTTTTCCCCATAAAGGAATTTCTGCTAACAAATTTCTAAGCCATTCGGCTTCTTGTCCAGCTAAGTCAAGAGCAATAAACTCTGACTCCATGGTAGAACGTGCGATACAAGTCTGCTTAACAAACTTCCATAAAATCGTTGCTCCACCTAAGGTAAAGACATACCCACTCGTGGAGCTTACTTTATCATTATCTGTAACCCAATTATCGTCACAATATCCTTCTAAAACAGAAGGAAAGCCAACAAACTCGAGTTGCCAATCAATAGTACCCTTAAGATACTTAAGTAAACGCTTGAGTGCAATCCAGTGTTCACCACTAGGATTATGAGTATATCTACTTAACTTACTCACTGCATAGGCAATATCAGGCCGAGTATAGTTCATTAAGAACATAAGGCTTCCAATAATTCTAGAATACTCTTCCTGGGAAACACTACTTCCTTTATTCTTAAAGAGACGTATACTAGAGTTATAAGGAGTTCGAACAGGGTTGACATCAAAACTGTCAAATTTCTTTAACACATTCTCAATATAGTGTGTTTGATTTAAAGAAAATCCCTTTACAGTTTTGGTAACTTTTACTCCTAAGATCACATCAACCTCTCCCAAATCAGTCATCTCAAATTTAGTAGACAATAATTTTTTTTGTTTTGTTAATGGATTCAATGTTAGTACTGAAAATCAACATGTCATCCACATATAAACTTATGATGACACAATCAGTTCCAAACATCTTCGAATACACGCATGCATCCGCTCCATTAATAATAGAACCAAAACTCAAAATGGTTTTATAAAATTTCTCGTACCACTACTTAGGAGCTTGTTTAAGGCCATAGAGAGACTTTTTAAGTCTACATACTTTGCCTTCCATACCAGGTGTCTTAAAACATGATGGTTGCTCCATATAGATCTCCTCGTCTATATCTCAATTCAAAAATGTAGTCTTTACATCCATTTGATGTACATGAAACTTATGAATGGATGCGATCGCAAACAAGGCACATATCGTTGAGATTTTTGTCACAGGAGAGTACGTATCAAAGAAGTCAATACCAAACTTCTGAGTGAACCCTTTGACTACTAGTCTTGCCTTATACTTCTAGATTGACCCATCTGGTCTTAGTTTATTTCTAAAGACCCATTTACTATTGATAGGTTTAGATCCTCTAGGCAAGTCAACCAACTTCCAAGTGTGATTAGACTTAATTGATTCTATTTCATCATTAATGGCACTTCTCCAAAAACTAGCATCAATTGAACATATAGCTTCATTATATGTTTTTGGATCCTCATCTAAAGGGAAAGATTGAGCTATAGGTTCATTTATAGTGTCTAAATCACTTATTTCTATAATAAAGGAAGTTATGAAATCTGGTCCAAAGGTAGTAGCTACCTTTTGTCTTTTACTTATTCTAGGCTCTAATTCAAACTCTAAAGTCTCTTTGGCATAACTACTAGAAGAAGCAGGAACGTGACTTTCTCTTTGTGTCTCAACATTTAATCTAGGTTTTTAAAAGGAAAAGAATCCTCAAAAAATACTGCATCCCTAGATTCACAAATTGAGAAGTCACTTAAAGACATAAACCTGTATACGACACTATTCGTAGCATACGCTATAAACATTGTATCAACGGTTTTAGGACCGATAGTGGTCTTCTTAAAGTTAGGAAAACCTACTTTTTCCAAACACCCCCACACTTTTAGGTATTGCAAATTTGGTGCATAACCTTTCCACAATTCGTATGGAGTGCAGTCTAATTTCTTATGAGGCACTCAGTTCAATATATGATTGGCCGAGAGAATGGCTTTCCCCCATATGTTATCAGATAACCCAGAACTTATTAACAAAGAGTTTATCATCTCTTTTAAAGTTCAGTTTTTCCTCTCAGCAATGCCATTCTATTGAGGAAAATAAGGAGTAGAGGTCTCATGTATTATGCCATTCTTCTCACACACCTCTTTAAAGAAATTAGATCCATATTCACCACCACTATCGGATCTAACACGTTTTATTCTCCTATCAAGCTGATTCTCAACTTCTGCCTTATAAATAAGAAATAAGTTCTTAGCTTCGTCTTTAGTTCTAAGGAGATAAACCTTTGTATATCTAGAATAATCATCTACAAAGGTGATGCAGTAGTGTTTTCCTCCCTTACTTTCACAGTTTTTAAAGTCTGCTAGATTAGTATGTATAAGTTCTAGAGGTTCAGATCTACGTTTAGAGACTGTTTTAAAAGTAGGTTTAGTATGCTTAGCTTCTACACAAATTTCACATTTGTTAAAGCTATTATCTTCTAGATTAGGTATTAACTTCATTTTTATTAGTTTTTTAAGTGATTTTAAGTTCACATGACCTAATCTAGCATGCCACATATCAAGAGTCTCAACAGTATAAGCAGAAGTAGTGGCTTCATTATTCTCATTAATCTGGGTTTCGATTACAAATAAATTATTTTGTAAAATACCTTTCCTTATTCAGGAAAGTATTAGTTTATCTGATTTGAAAACTGTCTTAACGCCCGCCTTATTCAATAATCCACCACTAAATAAATTTCTTCTTAAGGCGGGAACATATAAAACATTTCTTAAAGCTAAAGTTTTAACCGAGGTCAGTTTGAGCAAAAATTTCCCTTTTCCAAGCACGTTTGAGCTGCTAGAGTTTCCCATGTAAACTTGCTCTCCCTTGTCTACAGTTTCGAACTCAGTGAACAACTCATTTTTGGCGCAAAAATGTCTTGAAGCGCCAGTGTCTACGACTCACTCGGTGTTGTTCTCCACCAGATTCACTTCTGAAACCACTTCTGCAATGACATCATTGACATTCTCTGCAATGTTAAGTTGTGGTTGATTCTGGCGATCAGACCGCTGTTGACACTGGTAGGCTTTATGACCAGGCTGCCCACATACATAGCAATTGACCATTTTGCCCTGGGCTTTGTCTTTTCCTAGCTTCTTGAAGCTGGTAGCCTTATTGGGTTTGGTTTTCTTTTTCTGGTTTACCTTTTTGTTTGGTTTGAATTTAGAACCTGAGGCACCACCAGACTCGACCAGGTTAGCTTTAAAAGAAAACTGACTAGAGTTGGAAACCTTATCTTTTAACTAGATTGCCTCCTATATCTTTATATGGGCCACCAGTTCCACAATCGTCATATCTCTGTTTTTGTGTTTGAGAGAATTACAATAGTCGGACCAGGATTTGGGCAACTTCTCGATCAGGATGTTGGCTTGCAGCACCTTGCACATTTTCATTCCTTCAGAAAGAATGTTGGACACTAGTTTCTCGTAGTCATGTACTTGCTCCATGATCGGCTTTTCGTCCGTCATGTAGAATTTCAGCCATTCGTCACCACATATTTTTTTATTCTAGCGTCGTCGGCTCCGTACTTCATCTCGAGAGTATCCCAATTCAACTTGACACTCTTCTATTTATGAAACATATCAAAAAACTTGTTTGACATGTAACTAAGAATATGGCCTCGAACCGTCTTGTTGTCCTTTTGGAACATGTCATTGGACACTTGAACAGCTGTGAGATCTTCGTTAGTAATGATCGCGTCCGCAACATCAAAAATTGGTTGTGATGGCTGTGGATTTACCAGCATGTAGTCGAGGTCAAGTTGTTCAAAGAATATTATGATTCTTTGTGACCACCTCTGGTAATTAAACCCGTCCAGCGCGTCGAGCTTAGAAAGGTCAGGAACCAGCTTGCTCGATAGGTTCGTCATTTGCAGTAAGTAATATGTTTCTAAATTGTTGGTAAATATACTACAAATTCAGGGCGTTAGCACTGACTGGTAACTAAATAAAAAATAATGAGAATAGAAATTTGGATCGTGTCGTGGTGAACACCACTGCCTTAGAAACAGATTCGCCCCAACCGGTGTAGTTGCTCCTATAGGCGTATCGTCCCCCGAGGTTAGCACGGACTCTTCGAGAGTTTGTACACCCAAGCTTTGAAGTGGAGATCGGTGGTATTGCTCTTCTTGATCAGAGAATGAGTAAAATTCTCAGAGGAAAACTCAAATGAACTGTAAATATCTTAGAAGATGTTTTTTGATTTTCGGATGATGAAAAAGAGCTGAGGAAGCTTCTATTTATAGATGAAAAAATAGGGGTAAAAGTGTAAAATTAATTTTCATGATAAGATAGATTTATCCCTATATTTAAGCCTTTTAAAACACATTTTAAAAACATTTCAAAACACCTGTAACAGCTGCTCCAGTGATGAATGAATCTGGACATGAAACTGTCCAGGTTCAAACACGTTTTGAACATTGGATATCTGTTTAATGGATAGCTGTAAAGACATCACTAAAACGTGCTTAATTATCTATTAAAAACGTTCCAGATAATTGAGCAATTATCCGTTAAACATTCACATAATTATTCCCTTAATTACAGTATTAATGTTTAGAATTTCAAGCTATTCGAACATATTATAAATACCACAGGTTTAGAGAGAATAATCTTTCTAGTGTTCAACATTTTACAAAAGAATTCTTCCGAATTTTTTATAAAAAGATAGAATGCACAAGGACGTGTCTTTGAAACGTGTTAACACGAACACGAATGCGAAAACGAACCGAGCCGGCCGAACAGCGGCGGCGCGCGCGTGTGTGGGAGCCTTGTCCATCACTCTTCAACAAAAAAGGCTAACAAGGTTCCTTTATAAACCAAGCCTACTATGTTTTCCCACCTAATGTGGGATGAGCATTCTCCAACAATACAATGTCTCTAAAGGAGAATGTAGTTATCGAGGGATTTAGTAGCCACGACACCACATTTTTACAATCGGATTCCACCACTAAAATTACAGTTTCAGTCCATTCAGACTTGACAAAGAGAGCCACGGCTTTTTTAATTGCCAATAGTTCAGCCGATGGAGGGTCAGCGTATCCAATTGACTTAGAAAACTCCATTAAAATTTTCTCCGAGTGGTCTCTAAGAATGCCTCCAATGTCGGCAAGACAAAAGCTCTCACTTACCGCGCCATCCATAATAAACTTGAGTACGCCTCTTTTTTTTAAATGGCTTAAAGTTCTAATAGTGTTGATGTGGGGCTTTGAATGAGAGTTTTCATGCCAAATGATACTGATTATTTCATATGCCACGCTAACAAATAATTGAACAGTTTGTTCACGGATTCAAAAAGTGTTTTCCTTGGTATAGAATGGTGTATTTTCTCAATGATTTTATATAACACCCCCTTCCCGGTTAGGTAGGATTTCGGGTCAAAAAACGTTACCAATGAATAATACGGTGATCGGTGTATCAAAATTGTTGTCTTAGACTATAAACAGTGAGTTAATAACATTCAATCGATGCAATGCTTGACTATAATCAATGCAAACTCATTCAAATTTTGATTAGGGGCCAATTATTAACTTGTACAAGTTTAAGTACTAACTTGTAATTCTTGTAAATTTTAAGGACTTATCAGTAATTAGGGTTACTAATGTGAAATTTCTTGCTTGATTATCTTGCATACAAAGTTTCAGAGGTTTTGGAACCTATTTGCACATCCAATTAGACCCTACAAGAATCAGTGACCTTTTTGTAAAATTTCCAAAACCAGTAACTAATTTACATGTATCAGTACCGGTACTCAAGAGGCCGTTCTCGTACGCCCCTTAATTATTTTCTTTCGAACCTAAATCCAGTATCGGCATGCATCATACAATATCGGTACGAGGATTCAGTGTCTTCGCATCGATACAGGACCATTACCGTACTGGTACGCAATCCCTAAATTCCCAAATTGACTCGTCAACGGGTATTGGTACGACACTGCCCGTACCGGTACCCGTGCTACAGTAAAAATTCAGTGTTGATTTGGCGTATCGTTACCCTTACATTAGTATCGGTACGCCTTATAGACTTATACCAATTTTGCATATCTGTACCAGTATGACACCACCTGTACCAGTACTCCTGGGTCAATATCGCCCAAAAAATACCTTGCAGTACCGCTAAGACACCACCCGTACTGGTAAGCCTGTACCTGTAATGTCACATTTTATCTGGTTTTATCCAATTTAAGGGTCTTAACCATGTCCAAAGTTTACCAAATTTTACCAGCAAGCTTATAACCACTATTTCTATATGTATGTCAAATTTCATGTCAATACAAATCTATTTACCATGTTTTCCCTTATTGGTGCATCTTAGGCCATTATTTTCAAATTGTCAAAAACACTAACATACCATATGTAATGTTAAACCTATTCAACATGGTGGACCATATATACATCTAGACTCTATGCGACCTTGCTAGGAGTTTAAGGACAAAGTTTACATTACATGCAACTTGGTGACTTGCTTCAAAACGTCATTGCTCTGATCCTCGATCCGACTAACTTTTAACCAGAAAATGCATAGAAATGAGATGCATTAGGCTTACTTAGCCTAGTGAGGTAGTCAACAATAATAACATGTATTTCAATAATATCATGAACATGTATAATAATGTACGTGCATCTCAAATCATGTTTTAACAATACTTGCAATACTTGTTTATTTTCCTTGGATCGACATGTAATGTGGATACGCAAATTCCCAACCAACATCGTCAACAATAAATGGTCAATATTCTCCAACATTGCCAATAAGACCAACACTAACACATCCCGTCAACATCTCCAAATAGAGCCTTAGCTCAAGGACCGTGTCCACTTCGTACCAATGAGCTCATGAATTCTATGGCATGCCAATTGTATCCCATATCCATTCGTATCCAAGGATTCAATACTTAGGCCAATATCAATAACAATAACAATAGCATCATCAATGGTTCAATGTTTCAATAACAATGTTCAATGATCAATATGGCCTTATTTAATGATTCAACGATATCAATGACAATACTAAAATTCAATAAATCAAATATCAATGCAATAAGCTTACCAATGATACCTTTTACGAGGTTACGAGGTAACCATACCTTGAAATCATTGATGAAAATACAATAAACAATGTTAATGAAATCGAAAATGGCACCTAGCCAATCCCGCGGCTACTACTACACTCACCAATACTTCTGAGGCTTTCAAGGCTCTCAGATGACAACTCATTTATTCTTGAGCTTGGTAGAATTGGAAGGATTTGGTGATTATTCACCTTGATTTTCTCGAGCTACAAAGAAATATGAATTACAAGAATTTCAATATCGATTATAGATTCGTAGCAACTTATTAGCTATGAAAACAATAACAAATAGGCTATGATATCACCAGAGAATTTCTAGGTTTCCTTGATTCTTAAACTTGGAATTAAACGTGGATTTGGTCATGGAATCGAAGAATCGATTAAGGGAAATTGCTTACCCGATCGATGACTATGACTTGGAAATGGAAACTTAAAGAAAAGAAAAACTTTAATAAAGCTTTAGTGGATGTGCTTGCTTAAGGGAAGAAGATGGAGATGGTGAAGTGCTTGCTTGAAGTTAACTGGGTAAGTTCTTTCTCCCTCTTTTCCTTTACTAATTTTAATTGTTTAGCTTTCCTTTGGATGAAGAAAGCTTATCCCAACTGACCACGTAGGTGGTGACTAATATTGAGGAGGGGCTAATTGCAAGGTTAGTCCCTCAACTCTTCTTCTTCAATATTTTTGCCCCCAAACTTTCAATTTTCTCAATTTAGTCACTAAAATAGTTTTCAAAGTTTACAATGAGATCCTTAAACAATATCAATACTTAATTGGGATTCAACAAACCAATAATTGAACATTTGGTCAAAGGTCAACACTATAATTTGATTTTTCGGTGCTAGATTTTCAGTTGTTGGAATTGAATTCCGATTAGACCCGGTTTCAGGGTGTTACAACTCTTCCCCTTAAGAAAAAATTCGTCTTCAAATTTTTACCTGAACGAAAAAGATATGGGTATTGACTCCTCATGGTCTCTTCCGGTTCCCAGGTAGCATCTTCCACCTTGTGACTTCTCCACAACTCTTTAACTAGAGGAACGTTCTTGTTTCGAAGTCTCTTGACTTCTCTTACCAATACTTGTACTGGTTCTTCCTCATATGTCAAATTGGGTTGGAGTTCTACTGATTCATGTTCAATAACATGAGATAGATCGGATCTGTAATTGCGAATCATTGATACATAGAATACATCGTGGATCTTACTCAACTCCTGAGATAAAGCTAGTCGATAAGCCACATGACCAATCATTTTAATCACCTCAAAAGGTCCAATGAATCGAGGACTTAGCTTCCCATTTTTGCCAAAACAAAGAATTTTCTTCTATAGAGAGACTTTCATAAACACTTTTTCGCTAACATCAAACTGTATATCTCTCATCTTGAGATCAATATAGGTCTTTTTTCAGTCAAAGACGGCCTTTAAACGGCCATGAATGATTGTAACCCGTTTTTTAGTTTCTCGAAGTAAGTCAGGGCCCAACATCTTACCTTCATCGAGTTCGGACTAACATATGGTGTCCTACATCTCCTGCCATACAATGCTTCATACGGTACCATCCGAATAGACGATTAATAACTATTATTGTAAGCAAACTCGATGAGAGGTAGGGACATCTCCCAAGTCCCTTCAAAATCAATAACACATGCACGAAGCATGTCTTCCAAAACTTGAATTACCCTTTCTGATTGGCCATCAGATTGAGGGCGAACGGTTGTACTGAGATTTACTAGGGTTTCTAGGGCTCCTTGCAATACTTTCCAGAATCGTGAAGCAAAATATGGATCTTGATCAGAGATTATTGACTTAGGTACTCCGTGGAGTCTGATTATTTCCTTGATGTATAATTCGGCTAACTTAGGAAGAGCGTAGTCCATCCTGACAAGTAAGAAATGAGCTGACTTGGTAAAACGGTCAGCAATAACCCAAATAGCGTCATGCTTAGCTAGAGTCAACGGTAAACCACTGACAAAGTCTATGGTTATTTTTTTCCACTTTCATTGGGGAATTTCAATGGACTGCAATCATCCCGTGGGAACATGATACTCAGCCTTGACTCGTTGGCACGTAAGACATCTTGACACAAACTCTGTAATAGCCTTCTTCATACCAGGCCACCAGCACATTTCTCGCAGGTCTTTATACATCTTCATCGACCCCCGGTGAACTGAAAAAGAGCTACAATGAGCTTCCTTAAGAATATCATCACGGAGAGGTTCATCATTTGGTACATAAATTCTATCATAGAAATACAAGAGTCCCTCAGAGTTAAATTTGAAGTCAGGATCAGGATTATTTTGAAGTTTAGAAACGATGGCATGTAATTCAAGATCTTGGTCTTGCAATGACTTGATTCTCATCATAATGGTAGACTGAACTTAAAGTTTTACCACTAAAGGTCGGTGTTTCTGTAACTTGAAATGTTGATAGCTCGAAGAGCTACAATACAATAACAATGATATTGTTGTTATGCATTATTCTATCTCTAATTACTCCTTTGATTAGGTATTGTTTTAAGTTGCTAATGCCTCCAAATGGGACATTTTTGTTCATTTTCCATGTCTCGATGCATAAGATTCCTTGCCCTCTTGCATCATTGCTCCTAACCCTTCATGCAATGCATCACTTGTGCAATTTTGATTTTCTTGGATTCATGAGTCTAATGGCATTATTCTATCTCTAATTACTCCTTTATTGATTGTTTTAAGTTGCATGATTTTTGTTCATTTTCCATGCAGGCATTCCAGAATATTGCTTAAACTCACTGAAATTATGCAATTTTTGATTTTCTGGATTCATGGCTGGATTAGTGGGCATGAATCTGGGCATGAAAGTCTGATTGGAAGCCACATCAGCAGCTTCTAAAAGATGCCACGTCAGCAGCAACGATAGCTTATCAACCGCATATCAGATAACTTATCAGCCGGATTTTAAATTCAAACTTTGGATTTATCTTTTGTAGTTAATTTTAAATAATTTAGGATTTATCTCTTATCTCTTTAGGGTTATTTTTAGGGTTTTAGGCTGCTATAAATACCCTATTTGGGGCAAACTAAAAAATCATAATCTCATTCGCATTCTTAGCTTTGTTTTACTTTTAAGGTTTTATAAAATTCTTTCTTTTCTTTAGTTCTTGCTTTAAGTTTTTTATTTATTTTTCTTTTATAATGCTAAGTATGATTTTTACCATAATCATACTTAGCTAAATTCTCCATAGCCAAGGGCTAAAGTAATGGCTCAATTCCAACGTGAGGATTGAAAAACACTTAAACAATTTCGGGTATCTCTCTTAGTTTTCTAAACTTAATTTCAAAATCAAAATGATTTCAAAACCAAAGATTGACGTTGGTCAGGATGTTGTTTTGGTTAAATGTGTGGGAGGAAGGATCGGCTATTGAAGCACATTCGACTTCCTGGGAACACACTTAGCAAAATTGTTTGCTAAGAGGAAACTGAGATCGGAATCAATTATTATTGAAACGACATAGTCCGAGTCGGCTTTACTTAAACATTTTTGATCTACAACATTGTTGTTGATTAGATCAATTTCCAAAATCGATATCAAAGATGGCACTTGGGTATTCGGTATACAAGGCACAGTCACAAGGATTGATCCTTGAAGACGAGTAACCGATGTGAACCCTGAAGTGAAAAATTCTTTTTCCAATGATCCGAGGACACTGAGTTAGAGAAAAGCCTGAGGCTAATCTTTACCATATTTAATCCACTTCCTAAATTTTGTCTACAATCTCTTATTATTTTTACTTAATTCATAAATCCCCACCATACTTAAATATTATTCAACTCTCTTATTGGCTCACCGATTGAACAAACATAAATCATGAAGTTCTCTTAGTCCCTGTGGGATCGACCCTTACTTCTCTTTTACTACGTTTGAATTCCTTTATTTATTATCTGAAAAGAAGGAATTATTTTGACGCGAGAACGACGCGTGTCAAATTGGCGCCATTGTCGGGGACTACGGCGAAGTTACTAATTATTTTTGTTTGATTTATGACCAGGAGGAATTCGGGAGAGCAAGCAGATTATAACCCGGAGATCAAAGCATACGCCCGAAGACTACACGCCCAAACACTTCGGGAAAAAAAGCAAAGACAACGACAAAAACGATTAGAACGTGATCTAGATATAGCATCTGAAGCAGAATCACATTTCGACCACACAACCAAAGAACCAGTTCCGATGGGAGACAACGACCAAACTATTCGACAACTGACTGCGGCCCATGATGATAACCAGCCGATATGCATAACATTCCCGAATGGCGAGACACCATTCGCTCTCAAGACAGGCTTAGTACACCTTTTACCAACCTATCACGGTTTGCCAAGTGAAAATTCACATAAACATCTAAAGGAATTTCACATGGTCTGTTTAAGCACAAAACCACAGGGAGTCTCTAAAAATCAAATAAAACTTCGTGCCTTTCCTTTTTCTCTAGCTGATATTGCTAAGGATTGGCTATTTGATTTACCCTCCAATTCAGTTTCAACTTGGACTGACATGGCTCGCCTATTTCTTGACAGGTTTTTCCCAGCAGCTAAGGCAAGCGAGCTAAGGTGAAGTATCTTGAGTATCCGACAAAAGGATACTGAATCTTTATATGACTACTGGGAGCGTTTCAAAAAGCTATGCGCAAACTGTCCGCAACACGAATTGTCTGAACAAATGCTTCTCCGGTATTTTTATGAAGGTTTAACACCTATGGACATGAAAGTGGTAGACGCAGCAAGTGGATGAGCTCTTGTTAACATGACTCTGACGGCGGCAAGAAGGTAAAAATATCTACTATGACCGCCAATTCACAACGATTTCACCCTTTAAGTGAACCATCTCGACGGGCTCATGAGGTAAGTACAGTTTCGCTGGAAAACAAAATTGATAAATTAGTTGATATTGTTCAATCTCTTGCTGCAGATAAAAGAATTACAGCCAGGCTTTGCGGGATATGTACGAGTCTAGAGCATCCAATGGACTGCTGTCTGATTATACAAGAAGAGGACACTGCGCAAGTGAATGCCATAGGAAATTTTCCAGGACCTCCACAAAGACAATACAACCCCAACGCCAACTCGTATAATCTAGGTTGGAAAAATCATCCGAACTTCAGTTATGCTCAAAATCAAAGGCAAAGTCAACCATATCAGCAGAGACAGCCCATTCAACAACAATATCAACAACCGAAGTCATCATTGGAATCCATCGTTGAACGGTTGGCAATATCCCAAGAGAAGTTTCAAACCCGCACTGAGGCCCACCTACAAGATTTGGACAAACAAATAACCCAGTTGGCTCAAACCGTGGGGAGACTAGAGTCGCAGAGAAGACTTTCTTCTCAAACGGAGTCAAATTCGAGAGAGAATATGAGTGCTATCACCCTCCGAAGTGGAACCGTTGTCACACCTGAAGTCCCAGAAGAGAATGCTGGACGGTCCAAGAAAGGGAAGGAAAAGCCACCCTCCGACGTCCAAGGTACATCTTCATCGTCACCACCACCTCCTCCTCCTTCTCATGAAATCGCACCACCCTTCCCATCAAGATTGATGAGGCGTGACAAGAGAGCCAAAGAGAAGGAAATCTTAGAGGTATTCCAAAAAGTACAAGTCAACATACCTCTCCTAGAAGTAATCCGACAAATGCCAAGGTATGCCCGATTTCTAAAGGAGCTTTGCACCACAAAAGGAGACTGACTGGTCACGAGAAGGTAAACCTGGGAGAACATGTCTCAGCAGTATTTCAGCGAAAGCTTCCACCAAAGATGAAAGACCAAGGTATGTTCGCTATACCTTGCAAAATAGGAAATGTTTTAATTAAACGTGCACTGTGCGACTTAGGAGCTTCAATTAACGTTATGCCCCTTTCTGTTTATAAAATTATTACTAACGAACCTTTGAAGGAAACAAGAGTAATTACCCAGTTGGCTGATCGTTCTATTATTTATCCGGAGGGAGTGCTTGAAAATGTCTTAGTGAAAGTCGATGTTCTGATTTTTCCTGCTGACTTCTATGTCATCGACATGGAAAACGATAGGACGAACACTTGCTCTGAGGTACTTTTAGGCCGACCCTTCCTAAGCACAGCGCATACAAAGATTGATGTGAGAAGCGGTATATTAACAATGGAATTTGATGGTGAGGTCGTAGAATTTGATGTTTATAAAGCGATGAAATACCCAGATCAAGTTGAAAGAATTAATTCTGTCGATATTATTGACCATTTAGTTGATGAATTTGTTGAAACTAATTTTTTCGATAATTTTTACAAGGATATTAAACTTTGCCGTAGAGAGAAAGAAAGGGAGTTTGAACATATTTTATCTATCAATTCTGATTTATTTTTATCTCCCTCTAAAACTAAAATGTTACCTTCTGTTTTGCCAGCGCCAGAGATAGAATTAAAACAGTTGTCGGAGCACTTGAAATATACCTTTTTGGGAGAAAATGAAACCTTGCCGGTGATAATCTCAAACAAGTTGTCCGAAGAAGAAGAGAATGCACTGGTGAAGGTATTGCGCACGTACAAGGAAGCCATAGGATGGACTATTGTCGATATTAAAGGACTTAGTCCCTCGACTTGTATGCATAAGATTAAAATGGAAGAAGGAGCGAAACCTTCTAGACAAGGACAACACCGTTTGAACCAACCAATGATGGAGGCAGTAAAAAAGGAGATACAGAAACTCCTTGATGCAGATGTAGTCTATCCTATTTCCGATAGTGACTGGGTAAGTCCAATTCATGTGGTACCTAAAAAGACCGGAGTAACAATGGTCCAAAATTCCGAAGGAGAGTTAGTTTCAACGCGTGTACAAAATGGATGGAGAGTCTGTATCGACTACAGGAAGTTGAACTCTCTCACTAGAAAAGATCATTTCCCCCTTCCCTTTATAGACCAAATGATTGAGAAATTAGCTGGTAAAACTCATTATTGTTGCCTTGATGGTTTTTCAGGTTTTTTCCAAATTCCAGTTGTGCCAGAAGACCAAGAGAAAGCAACTTTTACTTGCTCGTTCGGTACATTTGCATATCGACGGATGCCCTTTGGCCTTTGTAATGCACCAACCATTTTCCAGAGATATATGCTGAGTATTTTTTCTGACTATGTGGAGAAGTGCATCGAAGTCTTCATGGATGACTTTACGGTATACGGTAGTTCTTTTAACGAGTGCCTTAGTAATTTAACTAATGTACTTAATAGATGCCTAGAATTTAATCTTGTTTTGAATTATGAAAAATGCCATTTTATGGTTGATAAGGGATTAATTTTGGGACATATTGTGTCATCTAATAGAATTTTCGTTGATAAGGCCAAGACCGATATTATACGCTCACTACCTTACCCTACATCTGTGAGGGAGGTTCGTTCTTTTCTTGGCCATGCAGGTTTCTACCGAAGATTTATTAAAAAAATTTCAAAGCTGGCGCGACCGTTGTGTGAGCTATTACAAAAAGATAAAGTATTCGACTTTAATCTTGAGTGCAAAGAATCATTTGATGTACTTAAAGAAAAGTTGACCATGGCACCGATCGTCAAAGCACCAAATTGGGAATATGATTTTGAGCTTATGTGTGACGCATCCGATACGAGCGTTGGAGCTTTTCTTTTACAAAGAATCAGAAAAGAACCACATGTTATCGCCTATGCTTCAAGGACTCTGGACTCGGCTCAAAGAAATTACTCCACCACAGAAAAAGAATTGCTTTCCATTGTTTTTGCTTCAGAAAAATTTAGATCTTATTTGCTTGGAACTAAAGTGATTGTTTTTTCTGACCATGCAGCTTTGAAGTACTTTATGACTAAAAAGGAGGCAAAACCAAGGCTTATCCGATGGATCCTGCTTTTACAAGAATTTAATTTGGAAATTAAAGACAAAAAGGGAAGCGAGAATCTCGTAGCTGATTATTTAAGTCGCATTCCTATTTCTACAGCCAACCCACCAATTAACGATAAGTTCCCGGAAGAACATTTGATGTTGGCGCAGAAAGTGGTTCCATGGTTCGCAGACATGGTAAATTACTTGGTCACAGGTAAATTACCCTTAGACTTGCCTAGATCTGGAATTAATCGACTAAAGCGGGAGTCCCGATATTATATTTGGGATGATCCTTATTTATGGAAGCACTGTTCGGATCAGGTAATTAGGCGATGCGTCGTTGAGGAAGATGTAAATTTTATCCTAGACTTTTGCCATTCTTATTCATGTGGTGGTCACTTTGGACGAAAACGAACTGCCCATAAAATTTTGGAAAGTGGTTTCTTTTGGCCTACTATATTCCGTGTCGCTTACTTATATTGTAAATCATGTGATAAGTGTCAATGTGTAGGGAATTTAAGCCGAAGGAATGAATTACCTCAAAATCTGATTCATGTCTGTGAGATTTTTGATGTGTGGGGAATCGATTACATGGTCCTTTTACTTTTTCATTTGGAAATTTTTATATCATTCTTGCATTTGATTATGTTTCTAAATGGGTGGAAGCTAAGGCTACCCGAAATAATGATGCTAGAACCACTGTTAATTTTTTGAAAAATTCTATCTTTTCCAGGTTTGGCACACAACGAGCGATAATTAGCGATCGAGGAACCCATTTCATCAACATGGTAATTGGCGCGCTCATAAAAAAGTTCAGAGTGACTCAAAGAATTGCCACTGCTTACCATCCACAGACCAACAGACAAGCGGAAGTGTCGAACCGCGAGATTAAAACAATTCTTGAAAAAATTGTTAAACCATATCGTAAAGATTGGAGTCTCAAATTGACCAACGCATTGTGGGCGTACCGGACGGCTTGTAAAGGTCCTATTGGGATGTCGTTGTATCGACTCGTTTTCGGTAAGTCCTGCCATTTGCCGGCTGAATTGGAGCATCGAGCCTTTTGGGAAATTAAGCAATGTAACATAGAGATGGAAGCAATTGGAGAAGTGCAGAAGCTACACATCCAAGAATTAGAGGAAATCCGACGAAACGCTTATGACAGCGCTCAAATATTTAAAGAGAAGACGAAAGAATTCCACGATCGAAGAATATCCTTTAAATCATTTACAATTAACCAAAAAGTTTTGTTGTTTAATTCAAAACTTAAACTTTTTGCAGGCAAACTTCGATCGAAATGGCTCAGCCTATTTACGGTAACTCAGATTTTTCCTCATGTTGCAGTGGAGATAGAAGACAATTCTGGAGCTCGATTTAAAGTAAACGGCCAGAGGTTGAAGCCGTATTATGAGAACGCTCCGGTAGGATTAGCTGAGGAGATCGAATTAGAAGAACATACGCTTTAAAATCGGCTCATCAAGCTAGCGACGTTAAATAAGCGCTGGATGGGAGGCAACCCATTTTTAATTTATTTTGTTTATTTCTTTTCCTTAAAATTTTTCTTAATTTATTTTCTTTCTATTTTATTTTCGCATTAAATCGTTTGTTGCTGATCGTATTTTGTGTCAACTATGTACAGGTTTTGCAAGCATGGAGCACGTTAGCACCTCCCTTTAATTGGTGCACTATAGCCGGCCCCAATTTGAAAAAAAATCAGTATTAAATTTTGAATTTCCCTATCATAATCGGGCAAATTTTGACCCAATCCTTTTCCTTTTTGAAATTCTGTGGGCCCCACTTGTGATAAGATATCACAATCCTTTCCAAATTCAATTTTTACGTTTCCCATACCTAATACTATTCTCATTCTTCCTCAACCGTTTCATCAACCTATCATCCCATTCAACTTTCAACCATATTCCCTTGCTTCGTTTGTATCTTTTCCAATCGACAATGGTGCACACAAGAGATCAAGCCCGCCGGATCACGCCGGTGGTGGCCGCCACCGTTTCATGGTGCCTCCGATGATCGACGTCTCGAGCAGCTTAGACTCGGTGCCACAACCCATCTTCGTACCTCAAACAGCCGCACGCTCGCCACCCCTGAGCCGACACCAACGCCGTCCGACTTTATGATGCCGCCAGAACCAAGCCCCGCGGCCGACATTAATCGGGGAGTATTTTCACCCTCTCTCTCTTGCACTTTATTTTTCCATAATGGGACATTATGATTAAATGAGGGGGTAGAATTAGAAATCAAATTGACTCTCACTTATGCTTTGCGATTTAAATTAAGTTATTTCTTGATTAGAATTGTTGATGACCTTGGTTGCTAGTCTCTTGTTTGATTTAATTTCTTTGCATTTCTTTGTGAATTCAATCTTGTTCTTGTTGAATTTAGGATGCATGATAACATGGCATGACTAATTTATGTAAATTTTTCTTGGTCGTTTCATGAATTTGTTGATTGAATTGGATGCATGACCTAGTTCAATAGACCTTTCGTGTGAGTTTTGAGCCTAATGAGCATATATTTTATTCTTGCTCTTTGTTTCAATTGAGTGTGCCAAACTAATTGATCGCGTTCTAGAACTTGTAACTCGATGCTTGTTGAGACTACACATTTTGATTATGATGCTCTAATATGATAGAGGCATTAGGATTAAACCAACTTCTCTTACCAAACAAAATAGCCTACCCTTTTATTTATTTTCCACTTAGTGAACCATTTTTGAACCTTTAATCCTTTTCTTTGTTTACCGTATCATTAAGCAAAGCCTATTTTATTTTTGTTTTCCTTTCAATTATTTTTGTCACCCTTTTTCAGGACAAGTTGAGGTTATTCCAAAGCGGAAAAAGAGAGAAAAAAAATCAAATTCGAATCAGTTTGAAAAAAACTATGTGCAGAAAAATAAACAGTGCAGTGCAGAAAAAAACTGTGCAGAAAAAAGAGAGAAAAAAACACTGTGCAGAAAAATAAATCAGTGCAGTTTGGTTAGAACAGTGCAGGAAAATACAGCGCAGAAAAATTGCAAAACCGTGCACTGCAGTTCGAATATACGGTGCTGTTCGAACAGTAAAAAAAACAGAAAAAGGGGACAATTCGAATGAAAAAAATGATCGATTTCTTCTCCTCTCTTCGAATAAATTCTTTGGAATAATTTTACTTGTCTTGACTTTTTAAACCTTATTTTCGGCCTTTTATCCTACCCGAACCTTAACCCCGTTACAACCCATTTTAAGTCCTCTTGATTTTTGCATCATTTTTATATTAAGTAGTGGAGATTAGATCTAGTTACAAGCCTATGGTAATGAGTTGATTAGTTTAGGCTCGAGCGATTCTCTTACCCGAAATATTTGAGCGAAATGAGTGAACCAATGTGAGGAGCTAAGTTTTGTATTCTTTGAAATTGGTAGACGATTGAAATGCCTTGGTCGATTTACACTTAATTGATTATGCCATGATTGATTGATCTTGAATTTCAACATTTACTTGATTTAGTTTACTTTAGAAATCTTGGAAATTCTTTGAAATTGGAGTTGGCGACTTAAGGTTTTTAGCATGATAATTGAGAAATGCTTGAGGACAAGCATTGAATAAGTGAGGGGGAATTTGATTAGTGCTTAAATTATGCATTATTCTATCTCTAATTACTCCTTGATAGATTGTTTTAAGTTGCTAATGTGGGCATTTTTGTTCATTTTCCATGCAGGACAGTAGATTCCAGGAATATTGCTTAAACTGTTGAAATTGTGCAATTTTTGATTTTCTGGATTCATGGCTGGATTAGTGGGCATGAATCTAGGCATGAAAGTCTGACTGGACGCCACGTCAGCAGCAACGATAGCTTATCAGCCGCATATCAGATAACTTATCAGCTGGATTTTAAATTCAAACTTTGGATTTATCTTTTGTAATTAATTTTAAATAATTTAGGATTTTTCTCTTATATCTTTAGGGTTATTTTTAGGGTTTCAGGCTGCTATAAATACCCCATTTGGGGCAAACTAAAAAAATCATAATCTCATTCTCATTCTTAGCTTTGTTTTACTTTTAAGGTTTTATAAAATTCTTTCTTTTCTTTAGTTCTTGCTTTAAGTTTTTTATTTATTTTTCTTTTATAATGCTAAGTATGATTTTTTCCATAATCATACTTAGCTAAATTCTCCATAGCCAAGGGCTAAAGCAATGGCTCAATTCCAACGTGAGGATTGAAAAACACTTAAACAATTTCGGGTATCTCTCTTAGTTTTCTAAACTTAATTTCAAAATCAAAATGATTTCAAAACCAAAGATTAACGTTGGTCAGGATGTTGTTTTGGTTAAATGTGTGGGAGGAAGGATCAGCTATTGAAGCACATTCGACTTCCTGGGAACACACTTAGCAAAATTGATTGCTAAGAGGAAACTGAGATCAGAATCAATTATTATTGAAACGACATAGTCCGAGTCGGCTTTACTTAATCATTTTTTATCTACAACATTGTTGTTGATTAGATCAATTTCCAAATTCGATATCAAAGATGGCACTTGGGTATTCGGTATACAAGGCACAGTCACAAGGATTGATCCTTGAAGACGAGTAACCGACGTGAACCCCGAAGTGAAAAATTCTTTTTCCAATGATCAGAGTAAACTGAGTCAGAGAAAAAGCCTAAGGCTAATCTTTACCATATTTAATCCACTTCCTAAATTTTGTCTACAATCTCTTATTATTTTTACTTAATTCACAAATCCACACCATACTTAAATATTATTCAACTCTCTTCTTGGCTCACCGATTGAACAAACATAAATCAGGAAGTTCTCTTAGTCCTTGTGGGATCACCCTTACTTCTCTTTTACCACGTTTGAATTCCTTTATTTATTATCTGAGAAGAAGGAATTATTTTGACACGAGAACGACGCTTGTCAGAGTCAATACTTGCTTAAGTTGATCAAAAATGTGTTGTTGCTTCTCAGTCCACTCAAAAGGGATATCTTTCCGTAGAAGTTTGGTTAACGGTGTTGCTATTATAGAAAATCCTTTAACGAATCTTCTGTAATATCCAGCAAGACTGAGAAAACTGTGAACTTTGCCAACATTCTTCGGTAACCTTTACTCTACTATAGCTTGGATCTTCTTTGGATCGACTTAAATACCTTCTACAGATATCACATGTCCCATAAATTAAACTTGGGTGGGCTAGAACTCCACTTACTGAACTTGGCATATAATTGTTTCTCTCGAAAAGTTTAGAGTACAACACGGAGATGGTCACAATGCTCAGCTTGATATTTGGAATAGATCAATATGTCATCTATGAATACTACCATAAACTTGTTAAGGTAGGGTCTAAAAACCCGGTTCATAAGATCCATAAAAGCAGCCGGTGCGTTGGTTAACCCAAAAAGCATAACCAAGAATTCATAGTGGCCATACCTTGTACGGAAGGCTGTCTTGGGCACATCAAATTCTTTAACTCTCATTTGATAGTACCCAGATCTTAGGTCAATCTTAAAAAGACGGTTACGTCCTTAAGCTGATCAAATACGTCGTTGATTCTCGGTAATGGATATTTATTCTTGATGGTGAGCTGGTTTAACTGTCGGTAATCAATACAAAGGCGCATTGACACGTCCTTCTTCTTGACAGAAAGAATTGAAGCTCCCCAAGGTGAGGAACTTGGTCGGATAAAACTCTTATCTAACAGGTCTTGAATTTGAACTTTAAGCTCGGTGAGTTGAACCGGTGCCATTCGATAAGGTGCAATGGAAACTGGAGCGGTTTTAGGTTGTACTTTAATTCCAAATTCAACTTCACGGGTGGGTGGTAAACCCGGAAGCTCATCTGGAAACATATCAGAAAACTCGTGTACGGTATCTATATCTTGTAACTAAGGTTTTTCCTTGCTTGCAACAGTATATAGCAATGATTTCTTACTTCTAGAGTCCATAAGGGTTACACTCTCCTTGCTAAGACCTTTGAGGTACAATTTCTTCTTTGAACAATCCACTCAAGCTTGATGCTCTCAAAGCCAATCAAGCCTCAAAATTACATCGAACTCATGAATAAGGAGGGCCATAAGATTGGTTGAGAAATGTATCCCTTGTATCATGAAGGGACAATTCTTACATACTAACCCCACTACAACATTATCCCCTAAATGATTGGTTACGGTGATTTTGGAGGCTATAGGCTTAGATTTCAACTTAAATCTTTTAATTAACATAATACTTATAAAGAAATAAGTGGATCCAAGATCAATTAATGCATGAACAGGGTGAGTATACAGTTCAATAGTACCTGCTATAATGTCTGGATCCTCATCCTCATCCCTGCTCCTCACGTGATAAACTTGAGCATAAACTTTAGACTATTGTCAATTAGGAGCTCATGCAGAGCCACCAGGTTTCTAGAAAGCTCACGATACAACTTGTTTCTGCCCCTTACCCTTGAAAGACTGAGTAGGGAACGCAGTAATTACCGGTGCAGAAGACCTAGAAGCATTCATTGGACAATCATTAATGTAGTGACCTTGCTTACCACAAAAGAAACATACCCTGGATTATCACGGCACTGCCCCGCAGTATGCCTTCTTTGACAAAAATTACAAACATGGTACTGTAACTTTCAGCCCAAACTTTCAGTACTCTCAATGGAGGTCGATCTTGCAGCAGATTGGGTCATAGCTTGTGGCTTAGCAAAATTGCCTGATCGGGAAGATTGTTGATGATATTGTTGCTTGAATCCCTATTATTTTCCTTTCTTATACGACAAGGATGGGTGAGAATCATCTCAAGGCCTCTTCTCATATCAAGCCTGCCCACTAAACCTCTGTGACCTCTAGACAGCTTCAGTAGAGATCGCTCAATTCACAAGCTCTTGGAAATATATAATTCCCAAGGTAGTGAACAAGGTTCGAAGTTCATCACTTAACCCAGCTATAAACATTCTACACTTCTCTTCTTCTTTCTTGATATACTTGGCCCCATACTTGCAATACTTACAGAAGTCATGGATGTACTACTCTACCGGCATCCCATCTTGCTTAAGGTGTAGAAAAATATCCCGTCTTTAAGCTAGAGCGGTAAGTCTAGTGGTTTCCCACCAATGCAAAGCCTTGTCTGCCAACAAGGCTAAGGTACACTCGAGCTTATGTTCATTTGAGCACTATAACTGCTTGGTCAGAATTCTTATCGTGCTATCCAGTCAATACTCCACTGCTTCAGGATCCTCATCGGACTTACCTATAAAAGTGGTGGCTCGGTGTTGAGCTAATTTATTAATAGGGGCTCAGCTTACAGAAGTAGCAGCTACAAAGGATTGTGCAGACCGATCAAACTTAAGAGTAGCCATAAACTGTTTGAACATCTCAGTCATGTTCTTATAACACTCGAATTGAACAATCTATAGTACGGGTTTAGGATTTAATGGCTCTTGTGAAGGAATTTATGGATTCAAAGGGTTCATCCCCCTTTTCTCCTCGCCATTTGTCAACGGTATGCTCAACTTCTTTGTGAGCTTTATCGGAGTCAGACATCATGTACTATAAAAGAAAAAGGATCAGATCAATAGCAAGTCACAATATAGAAAAAATAAACTCCTAGGTGGCATATACAATGCGATAACAATACAATAGACTTTAGTCCTATAATCGACTAAACTCTAGCTCTGATACCACAAATGTAATACCCTCTTCCCGGTCTAGTAGGATTTTGGGTCAGAAAGCATTACCGATGAACAATATCGTGATCGATGTATCAAAATCGATGTCTTAGACTATAAATAGTGAATTAATAACATACAATCGATACAATGCTTGACTATAATCAATGCAAACTCATTCAAATTTTGATTAGGGGGCCAATTAATAACTTGTACAAGTTTAAAGACTAACTTGTAATTCTTGTAAATTTAAAAGACTTACTAGTAATTAGGGTTACCAATATGAAATTCCTTGCTTGATTATCTTGCATACAAAATTCCAAAGGTTTTAGAACTCATTTGCACATCCAATTAGACCCAACAAGAATCAATGACCTTTTTGTAAAATTTCCAAAACCAGTAACTAACTTACCTGTATTGGTACCGGTACTCAAGAAGTCGTACCGATACGCCTTTTAATTAATTTTTTTCAAACCAAAAATCGTATCGATATGCATCATACAGTATCGATACGAGGATTTAGTGTCTTCGTATCGGTACGGGACCATTGTCGTACCGGTATGCAATCCCTAAATTCTCAAATTAACTCATCAACGGGCATCGGTACGACACCACCCGTACCAGTACTCGTGCTATAATAAAATTCCAGTGTTGATTTGGCGTATCAGTACCCTTACATCAGTATCAGTACACATTGTAGACTTATAGCAATTTTTCATATTTGTATCGGTACGACACCACCTGTACGGTACGCCTGGGTCAATATCGCCCCAAAAATGCCTTGCAGTACCGGTACGACACCACCCATACTGGTACGCCTGTACCTGTAATGTCATATTTTATCTGGTTTTTATCCAATTTAAGGGTCTTAACCATGTCCAAAGTTTAGGAAATTTTACAGCAAGCTTATAACCACTATTTCTATATGTATGTTGAATTTCATGTCAATACGAATCCATTTACCATATTTTCCCATTATTGGTGCATCTTAGGCCATTATTCCCAATTTGTCAAAAATACTAACATACCATATCTCATGTTTAAACCTATTCAACATAGTGGACCATATATACATACAAAATGGGGCTAAACTAACTTATCTAGGCTTACTTAGCCTAGTGAGGTAGTTAACAATAATAACATGTATTTCAATAATATCATGAACATGTATAACAATATAAGTGCATCTCAAATCATGTTTTAACAATACTTGCAATACTTGTTTATTTTCCTTGGATCGACATGTAATGTGGATACGCGAATTCCCAACCAACATCGCCAACAATAAATGGTCAATATCGTCCAACATCGCCAATAAGACCAACACTAACACATCCCGTCAACATGGCCAAATAGAGCCTTAGCTCAAGGACCGTAGTCTACTTCGTACCAATGAGCTCATGAATTCTATGGCATTCCAATTGTATCCCATATCCATTCGTATCCAAGGATTCAATACTTAGGCCAATATTGATAACAATAACAATAGCAATATGAATAACAATAGCATCATCAATGGTTCAATGTTTCAATAACAATGTTCAATGATCAATATGGCCTTATTCAATGATATCAATGACAATGTTATAATTCAATAATTCATATATCAACGCAATAAGCTTACCAAAGCTTACCAATGATACCTCCTACGAGGTTTCGATGTAACCATGCCTTGAAATCATTGATGAAAATGCAATAAACAATGTTAATGAAATCAGAAATGGCACCTAGCCAATCCCGCAACTCTGACTACACTCACCAATATTTTCGAGGCTTTCAAGGCTCTCGAATGGCAACTCCTTTATTCTTAAGCTTGGTAGAATTGGAAGGATTTGGTGATTTTTCACCTTGATTTTCTCGAGCTACAAAGAAATAGGAACTACAAGAATTTCAATATTGATTATAGATTCGTAGCAACTTATTAGCTATGAAAACAATAACACATAGGCTATGATATCCCTAGAAAATTTTTAGGTTTCCTGATTCTTAAACTTGGAATTAAACATGGATTTGGTCATGGAATCGAATAATCGATTAAGGTAAATTGCTTACCCGATCGATAACTATAACTTGGAAATGGAAACTTAAAGAAAAGAAAGGCTTTACTAAAGCTTTAATGGAGGTGCTTGCTTAAGGGAAGAAGATGAAGATGGTGAGGTGTTTGCTTGAAGTTAACCGGGTAAATTCTTTCTCCCTCTTTTTTTTTACTAATTTTAATTGTTTAGCTTTCCTTTGGATGAAGAAAGCTCATCCCAACTGACCACGTAGGTGGTGACTAATATTGAGAAAGGGCTAATCGCAAGGTTAGTCCCTCAACTCTTCCTCTTCTATACTTTTGCCCCTAAACTTTCAATTTTCTCAATTTAGTCACTAAAACAGTTTTCAAAGTTTACAATGGGGTCCTTAAACAATATCAATACTTAATTGGGATTCAACAATCCAATAATTGACCACTTGGTCAAAGGTCAACACTATAATTTGACTTTTCGGTGTTAGATTTTCGGTTGTCAGAATTGAATTCCTATTAGGCCTTATTTCGGGGTGTTACATTTTAGTTCAATCATTAATAAAATATTTGAATTTAATTTAAATTCAAGTACTAGTTTTGTTATACAAAATGATTTATTCTCACTCAGTGATTTAAGTTCAATCAACGATGTTTATAGAACCAACAACCAGTTGGTCTAGTGGGATGGGACACTAGATCTCTTAAGTAAGGTTAAGGGTTTAAATCTTGACGTTGCGAATGGAGAAAGTGATGTTTATAGAGAATAGGAAGAAATGGGAATAACATTAAGGCTTTGCTTGGTAGAGAGGAAAGAAAATTGGAAGGATGAAAAATTAAAGTGATGGAAAAATGAAAGGATGGAAAATATATATATTTTTTCTTTCCATCGGTGTGCTTGGTTGAGAGGATGCAAAACTAGAAGGAAAATAAGTTTCTTTCCTCTATATTGCTTGGTACAATAGAAAAGTGAGAGAAAAGAAAATTAATCTTTGAAAATTATAATTTATTTTTAATTTTTATAATTTAGTACAATATTTTTAATTTGATTGTTTTTATTCAATTTAGTCCCTAAATTTTTTTATTTAATCTAAATTTGACCCATATTTTTTTCTAATTTTTATAATTTAATCTAACATTTTTAATATAGTTTTATTTTTGTTCAATTTGATCCTTATTTTTTTCTTTAATTCAAAATTGACCTATTTGTATTTCTATTTTTTTATAATTGAGTCCAATATTTTTAATATGGTTTTATTTTTGTCCAGTTTAGTCCATAAAATTTTTATTTAATTCGAAATTAACCTTTATTTGTTTCTAAGTTTTATAATTTAGTCTAATATTTTTATAATCTAATCCCAATAGTTTGATTGTCAATGTAACACCTAATACACGGTACAAACAAATCCAACCTGAATATCGAATGCTACAAATGGCTCATTTGTGGCCTAAAACAAATTAAAAAAAAGCATATTTGATTACATGAAAGGAAGCAATCAACATGAACATAAAGGGGAAACAATTAACTAAAGTCACCCAAGAAAATAAACCTTTAAAAACTTTAGAAAATAAACGATTTAACAAAAAGTCATTTTGGTAATTTTACAAGATTTGAACCCGAAAAAATTCAAAACTTGCAATAAAGTTTAATGTAAGTAGAAACATTGTATAACTCTTTTTTGCTAAAAAGAAGTTCAAATCGAAGCAAATTTAACAAAATCGGGATTTAGGGACTAAAATGTAAATAATTCATAAGTTGGAATTTAAGTTAAAAAATCAATTTCGGGTCCGTTTTAGACTCACTAATTTCAATTAGACTTAATGGTAAATTCGTGTTGAAATCAAATTTGAAATAGAGTGTTAATTGCAAAAAAAAAAGTTGTTTATGGGCCATTTTGAAAACATTCATAAAATACAAGTGCCAGTTTTTCAAAAATTGAAATTTAAACCTTCCTTTATGAAATAAATATCATCATTGACATATAGACCAAGTTTCAGGTTAATTCGAGCTACTTAATTGCAATTATAAAATTAGTGACTAAAATGTAAAGTTTACTATTGTAAGATAATCGACTGAATTATAAAATAGAGGTCAATTCCAAATTAAATAAAATTTTAGGGATTAAAGTGAACAAAAATAAAATCATAGTAAAGATATCAGACTAACTTATAAAAATTAGAAACAAATAGGGTTCAATTTTGGATTAAATAAATATTTTAGGGACTAAAGTGAATAAAAATATTCTTTTATTAATAATATCAAATTTAATAATAAAATAAAAACAAATAAGGGTAAATTTTAGATTAAATAAAATTTTTAGAAACTAAACTGAGTAAAATAAAATAATAATAAAAATATTAGATGAAATCATCAAATTTAATTATAAATATACTTAAAATAAAATTAAAATTTTTTAAACATAGTTTCATAATTTTATTATTAAAGTGGGATGACTTTTACTTTTCTTTCTTATTTTTGACCCAATTTAGAGAGAAAATTATTTGTATAAGAGCAAAGAAAACCACCTCTCCTCATATTTTTTTCTTCTAATTTTTTACTCTACCAAACAACCCTTAAATTTATTTTCTTTCCGATTTTTCTACTCTTCTTTCTCCATTCAACTTTTTCACTCTACAGAAACAAAGTCAAAACGTTTTTAATATAAAATTTGGACTCTGCTTCACTCAACAAAGTAATTGGGTCAACATCAAGAACCAATTTCCTTTCATGACCACAAAGAATTCCTATTCTTAGCCGAGCAGAGTTCAAGCCGTTAGAAATTTGAGCTTGGTTCAAATATAAAATTCACGATTGATTGAGTTTTATTTTTAAATTCCAGTAGTTTTAATTTGGGCTTTGATTTTTTTATTTTATATTAATTTTTTGTTTTAAATCTTTCTAATTAGGACTGTATATGAGACGAGACAGATCGTGAGCTATTGGAGTCCGCTCGACTCAAGCTCTAACTTGGCTCAAGTTCTTAACGAGCCGATAAGAACTACTTGATACCCGACTCAAAAAACTCATGAGCAACTCGAAAAAATAATATATTAAAATTTTAGAGTGGGCTTTCTTTTTTTCCAAATTTTTTTATGGCTCATACATTTGTATTATAATGTTTTGTTGTTGGTTAATTAAAGAGAAAAAATTAGTACGATTTTTAAGATAATTTTATTTTGTTCAGTTTAATTCTTAAAGTTTTTAGTTCATTTAAATTGACCCCCATTTGTTTCTAATTTTTATAATTTAGTCCAATATTTTTCGTATAGTTTTATTTTTGTTCATTTTAGTCACTAAAGTTTTTATTTAATCCAAAATTAATCGCTATTTATTTCTAATTTTTATAATCTAGTCCAATATTTTTAATATATTTTTATTTTTGTTAAATTTAGTCCCTAAAATTTTTATTTAATTCGAAACTGACCCCTATTTTTTCTAATTTTTATAATCTAGTCCAATATTAGGAACCGATTTCAGATAAAATAGACACTTTAGGGACTAAAATGAACAAAAATAAAACTACTTTAAAAATATCAAACTAGATTATAAAAATTAGAAACAAATAGTGGTTAATTTTGGATTAAATAAAAACTTTAGTGACTAAAATGAACAAAAATAAAACTATATGAAAAATATCGGACTAGATTATAAAAATTAGAAACAAAATAGGGGTCAATTTAGAATTAACTAAAACTTTAGGAACTAAACTGAACAAAAATAAAATTATATTAAAAATATTAGACTAGATTATAAAAATTAGAAACAAATAAGGGTTAATTTCGGATTAAATAAAAATTTTAGGGACTAAACAAAAATAAAATCATATTAATCTCAATTACAGTTTGACATGTATAATATTTATGTTAAAACATCATCAAATCTCAAGTTAGTCTAATGGTTAAGCCTTTCCCCTTTGTTCCTTAGGACCTCGATTCAAATCCCCTTAGGTGTAGAATTCTATATATTTTTTCCTCTTACAAAACGGCGACATTTTTGAGTGGTATGAGCATCAAAATAGTCTCACTAAAACGATATCATTTTGGTTCGACGTCCACATCAACCGCCTTTAACTATGTCACCGTTAAGTTAAAGATTTAACGGAGGAGTGACATAAATGAGTCGAAAACTAAAATATAATGTCAAAACTGGGCCAATTAAAAGTTTAGTGGTAAAAACGAGTCAACGCCAATAGTTTGGTAGAATTTGGTGTAATTTACCCAATTTTAAAATGCAGTATAAGGTTTTATGCTTTTAAAGTTATGGTTCGAGCTCGAGTTCGAGCTTGAACCGAGCTCTTAGATAAGTTCGAAAATGTTTTGAGTTCGAGTTTTTTCGAGCTTGAGTCAATCTCCAATTTTTCATTTCGAGTGTGATTTGAACTTCACAATTTTAAGCTCGTGAATTTTTGAGTCGAGCAAAACTAAACTCAGCTTTGAACTTTTCGAGTTCGAGTCGAGCTGAACAATAATCGAGCTCGACTCCTTTCATTTACATCCCTACTTCTTATGTATGACACTCTAATATTATAATCTCACAGTACAACTTTATTTTTCCCAATTTAGAAATTAAGTTAAAAAATTGTCAAATAATATTTACAAGTTGCAATAATCTGAAAATGGAATATAAAAGAATTGCAATTTAGGGTAAGTACACAGCTAAGGTCAATTCTAATCTCAATAAAAATCATACATCGGCAGTCCAAATGTTTAAACCCAATGCGAAAATTGTATTTTATACATGCTTAGTGGAAACCATGAACGTAAACTAGAAGCAACCAGCTGACCGATATTCCACCCAAGAAGCCATGAATAAAAAAAGGTAATCAAACACATTACTTTAGAATTTTTTATTCTAAAAAATAATCATAAATTTACTCATTCATTTTGACAAAAATTTTATATTTTCGATGGGTTAGATTATTGACGTTATTCATTGCCCTAGTGATCTGCACGTATACTTGTACCCTTAACATCAAGGCTTCCCACAACATTTCTAATCTAATTTACACCAATTAATTAATTTTGACATCGTCATCATCATAATAGTTGATTGCACCGAAAGTTTTTAAATTATGACGTTAAAAAATTTAAACATTTCAATTCATCCTGACTCATCCTAAATTGGTCTCTAAACTTTTGAACGAGCTAATTTTACCTTCAAATTATCATTATATACTAATCATATTTCATGTTAATAATCATTGTTATAAAGAAATTTAATATCCATATAAACATTGATGTGCATTGTGTAAAAATATGATGCAATATAAATGGTGATTTGGAGATAGATTGGAACGTTTAAAAGTCTGAGACAAATTTAAAATGAGGGTCATAGTTTGGGGATGAAATTAAAACATTTAATAATAATAATAATATGACAAGTCACCACCAATTGAGAATGATGATCATTACTTGAGGACGTGTGATGTAATTGCACTATTAAATTCTATGCTCCACATTAAAAAATACTAAAAATTAAATTTTAAACTTTAACCCTAAATTTCACATCCGAAACCCTAAACCCTAAAAAATACACCCTACCATTAATTCCCTAAGCACTAATCATAAACTTTAATTTTAAACCCTAAACCCTAAATCCTAATCCCACTTTTTTTAATTGAGGGCATAGAAAAGGGCATAGTTAGAGGGAGGCAATTTATATCCGGTATTTAGACCATCATTAAAATCTTTGTCTAGCACATTTTTAATTTTTTTACGGATATTAGATTATATGATTTTTATTATTAGGCTTAAAGGTCACTTTTGCCCCTGTAGTAGTCCTAATTTATCGATTTTGTTCATATGGTATTTTGGCATCAATTTAGCCCTTGAAGTAGTCGAATTGCATCACCGTTTCTCCCTTGACTGACGGAAGCCAACATTGACCGTTACGGTGCTGACGTGGCAATATACATGTGAAGATGACGTGGTAGATGGACAAAATTGATTTTTCAAGTAAGTTCCAGGGCAAAATTTGATTTTTTTCGTTGAGTACGAGGGCAAAATTGATTTTTTAGGCAAAAAATGAGTAAAATACTAAAATATTAAAATAACATAAAAATTAAAAATATTTTATTAATATATGATTAAAAATAAAATAAAATAATTTAAAATATCTAAAAATAAGTAAAAATTATAAAATTAAAATATCATAAATTAATAAATTATAAATTATTCAATAATTAAAATTTAAAATATTTATAAAGTATTAACAAAATATAAAAGCCTTCATCAACAAAAATTTAGATGATTTTAGTTTTCTTTCTCTTCAAAGAATGTAGGGAAGAAAGAATCTTAAAATAGAGTTAATGTGATTCTCTCAACCGAACAAAAATTCTCTACCCTTTTGGTGCCCCTATCTCTTAATACTAAAAAATTAAACTCTACACTCTAAGTCTAATTTCTAAAGCTATCTCTTAATACTAAAAAATTAAACTCTACACTCTAAGTCTAATTTCTAAAGCATAAATCTTAAACCCTAAAATTTAAACCATTTACAAGATTAAATTTATACACATACTTTTATGTTTCATAGTCACTTTATATTGATAAAATTTTCAATTAAGGTTTAGGATTTAGAGTTTGAGATTTTTAGGGTTTGAAATTTAGAAATTAGAATTAGAGTGTAGAATTTATTTTCAAGTTTTGATTTTTGAATAATTTATAGTTTAATAGCTTATGATATTTTAATTTATAATTTTTATTATTTTTAGCCATATAATAATAAAACATTTTTATATGTTTTATTAATTTTTACATCATTTTTAATATTTTCTTAAATTCGTATTTTTACCTAAAAATTAATTTTACCCTCGTACTCAATAGAAAATCAATTTTGCTCTCAAACTAGGTCGGAAAATCAATTTTGCCCCTTTTCCACGTTATCTTCACACATAGATTGCCGTGTCATCATACGTGGACTCCCACGTCAGCACTGTAACGGTCAACGTTGACTTCTTTCAATTAAGGGCCAAACGATGATACAATTCGACTACTTCATGGGTTATGTAACACCCTGAGTTTTTATTTGTGATAATAAAGGAAGAAAAAAAGGAAAGAAAAGGTTGAATTATTGATTGTGGGGTTTAAACCCACAACCTGTGGCTTTTATGCCACATGGTTCCCAACCAATTGAGCTATAGAAGCTCTTGGTCATTAGCTGCACTAGGTTTATTTTAAACCAGTGCCTTAGGATATCCGAAAATAATAATAAGTCTAAAAATATCTCAACTACCCTAATATGGCTCATTAATTCGATCTACCCCCCAAAAGAATCCAGTTGCAGACTCTTCACCTTTCCTACCACCCAAATTCATTCGACTTCTTCAATCTCGTTCATCGTCCGACCGTAACTGTCACCGCCACTATTAGTGTATTTACCGTCCTACCCCGAGCCTAGTGTCGTCAGCCACGCGCCTGTTTATGCCGCCATTTTCCGTGGGAGATGGTTTGAATATGGAAATAATCTTTTCATCCCTTTTTTTCATATATTTCGGACATCTTCGTCGTTCGTTCAAGACACGACCACTGGATCTGAGCTCATTGCATTGAAACGAGCAAAATCCCTCTAACCAGTCACCAATATAACGCTGGGAGAGGCCTCATCGGAGCTACGCTACTTCCGGCCATTACCTCTCCGTTTTGGTAAGTTTGGTAAGTTTCCAATTAGATTCTCGTTGGTTGAATTAAATGGTTGATTGAGTGGGATGTTTTTGCTCAATTTCCAACAAAAAATAAGCCTTTTAGGGTCATCGATGCTGTCTTCGGTGAGACACCGATGATTTTCTATTCGAGCAAGTGGGTCGGGTAGTATTCGGCCCAATAACCATACTTGACCCAACTAACCTATATATGACCCGTATCCGACCTAACCTACCTGACCAAGTCAGCTCAGTGAGTTAACTCGTCCGAGTCAACTTAGTGAGTCAACTCGTCCGAGTCAACTCATTCAAGTTGACTCAGTTGACTCTGATCATTGACTGTTGACTATTGTGCAATCACTCATTTTTGACCGGGTTTTAGTGTTATTAGTGTTATTTTAATAGTAATATTATTAATATAAAAATAAAAAAATAAAATAAAAATAAAAAATTAATTAAATAAAAAAAAAACAAAAAGTAAAAAAAAAATATGTGGTTTTTGGGTGGTCCACGTCACCCCTTAGGCCTCCCCAATTGCCTATAAATAGAGGCATGGGGAGGGGCAATTGAAGGGGAGAAATGGGATCGGCAGTGGCAAGCCCCAAATAAGAGAGCTTGGCTCTCGGGTAGCCAAGGACCGAGGGCACTGCCCTCGGTCCTAACCGGTTCGATCGGGGTCCTAATTCGGATACCGATCTAGTTAATTTTTGGAGAGGTCGAGGTAAATCTCGGTGGGGTTCAGTCGGGGTTCGTCATTCGAGCTCCTAGTTATATATATTTTCTTTCCTTTTTATTTGTGTTGTAATTTTTATGATTTAATGAAGTAGTAGTTAATTTAAAATTGTACTCTTTTTTATTTTGTATGTTTATTTTGTTTTAGATTAGTATTTATTATGTTTTATATTAATATTTTATTTATGTTAGATTCGTTTTTATTTATGTGTTAGATTAATATTTATTTGTGTTTTAAATTAATGTTTTATTTATGTTAGATTAGTTTGTTCTTTATGTGTTAGATTAATAATTATGAATGTTTTAGATTAGTATTTTATTTATGTTAGATTAGTTTTTTATTTTTGTGTTTTAGATTAATATTTATGAATGTTAGCATTTTATTTATGTTAAATTTGTTTTTATTTATGAGTTAGATTAATATTTATGTATGTATGTTTTAGATTAGTATTTTATTAGTATTCTATTATGTTATTATTTATTTGTATTGTATTTAAATTATTTGCCATATTTTATATTTTGCTCACTAAGTTTGCATATCGAAATATATAATGTCAACGCGGTGTCCTTTTTATCTGAGCGTAAACGGGGCCAGTATCAGGCGTAGTGATAGTGGTTGGGCGTTTACTCTCGGATAACAGGACCTTTAAAATTTACCTACACTTATAACCAAATTTTAAATTAATCGTCACTTTAATCCGGAAGGTCTAATTAATAAATCGGTAATTATTAAAGTACCAATTTTGGGCGGTGTGGGGGTGCTAATCCTTCCATATCCGTAACCGACTCCCGAACCCAATAGTTTTCAAATCTCTGGTTTTATGGTGTCCTGCCTACCTAAGTGGCCGGTTGTGACTCCAATTTATAAATAAAACGTGGTTTTTTTAAAACCCCACAGAATAAATATTTTAATACCCGAAAAACCACAAACACTTCGAAAACTCGTTTTTAGCGAAACGGACATCACTACAGATGGCGACTCCGCTGGGGATATTTTTTGTTTTTTAACAAAATAAAGAGAGTCAAGCTTTTTCAAATAATTACCGCATTAATAATTTTAGAAGTTCCGGATTAAAGTGACTATTAAATTAATATTCGGTTGTAATTGCACGTTTATTTTAACGCATTTAAAATTTGGCATATAAACCCATTTTTTAAGTGGGGGGAAAACGCTAATGTTTTCGTGGAGATATCGTTCTCTTGTGTAGGCCTAGCAAGTACCTTCGGGGCTCGAGTACCTTATGCTTTCGTAAGGATATCGTTCCTTTGTGTAGGCATAAGCGAATGGGTCCCCTTGAATTGAACCCGGTTGAAAGGAGCCTATAATGGGTGATGATCGGGGGCCTTGCTACTCTTAGTAGAGGACAACAAGGACAGTTCAGGTACCTCCTAGAACCAAGACTGCATGTAGAGAATATATAGAAACCCACCCCTTTAGAGCCATGCGGATAACCTTAGGCGTTTTAGACGGGATAAATAGGGTTGTTTTGTTTGTTTACCTTGTTTAATTTATCTTTTATTTATGTATTTATTATTTTTATCCGGTACTAACTCATTTCTTTTTGTGTTTTATTTTTATTTTTATTTTACACATACTTTTGTTGCATTATCATTGCATCCACATTACATAGAGAAGTTGATTCAAGTGGTTTGCCCGATTAGAAAATATTTCATCATGGAAAAAAGGACGACATCGATCCAGTCGTGCGACATTGGTCTGAGATTGATCAACAGATCCGATGTAACAATTTGACGAGCAAGCGTGTAGTGCCAAAGTATACACACGAGACCATGATGGTGGACATACAACGAGTTACAAGGTGTGTGAATGACTTAGCTACCGAAGCTGCGACTCTCCGACCTTTCGTAACCCCAGACATGGAAAAACAACCAAGGTTTATCAAGTTGCTCAGAGCTATCGAGGAGTTAGGAGGTAGAGCTAAGGCTTATGTTTAAAACTTTGTTTTGTAATTAAGACTTTTTGTAATAGGGACTCCTTTTGTAATGTGGACCCTTTTTGTAACTTGGACCCTTTAGTTCCCATGAAAGTCATTCGAAAGGGTGATTACCAGCGGAATCAACGCCTTTATTTGCATTCATGTTGCATATCATGACATGGTGTTGATTCAAGAACAATTCATTAAAAGGATTTCAAAATAGAAAAAGTCGGCTTTGCCGGAAACGATAATGTTATAGTATCAAGTTAGGCCGAGCAAAGACCAATCGAGAAAGAAGACGGTACGATAGTAAGGCACGTGCGACGCAGAAGATTCAGTCAGGGCTGCAGAACCCCAATTTTAAATCTTCACATTTAACCCTTTTGTAAAAATCTCAGATTTTAATTTAACTCCTTTAAAAAATTTGAAAATATTATTTTGCTTTGAATCTTTTTCCTCCTAAAACTTTCAGAATAATAATAATAACAAAAAAGAAACCTAAAAGTTTTATTTTTTAAGTAAGTTAAAATTTTTTGATAATAAAAAAGGGGAAATTTTTAAACCAAATGATCCTTGAAAATTTTAATTTAAACCCCCAAAAGTTTTAAAGTACTCCCCTAGGATCGATAGAATCCATCCCTGTTTAGACGTACCCAGATTTACAAAAGAAAAGATATTGTTTGATGTCCTTTTCAGAAGCCACAAAAATAAAGATCATGACGTCACGAGTCCATGGAATAGAATAAGAGGAGAATACGGAGTCATCCATCATCCTGAAGACGACGTCGAGACGTGGAGCACAGGTTTTGCTCCCCGAAGTCAAGGTCTCCAGAATAAATCCAAGTGTTTCCTGTAATTCATTATTAATTTCTTACAAACAGACATTTTCTCCATTGAAAGATTTTTAAAGACTGTTCGAGAATCAACACCGCATTTGCATGCATTCTCGCATTTATAGGGTATTGATTCCTGAAGTAGTTTCTTAAATCTCAGAAATCGTTCATATTGGCAAAGTGTTGTCTGGTCAGATATTAGAGGGCATAGATCCAGGGTTTTGTCCCAGAACAAGATCGAAGACAATAGAAGAGGAACCATCTGAAGAATTTAGGTCAGACACGGTAAGAAGACACGGTACTGGTAATGAGCAAAGTAAAGTGCAAGAGTTGAAAGAAGCAAGGGGAAGAAGTGATGAATCAGATTAAGACTTTGACGAAAGGTAAGCGATCCATCGAACCGAAAGAAGAACCGATTAAGGATCAGAATAGAAAGTGAGATAGTCAGAATTCTACCTCTAAGCCAGCTAAATACGACAAATTGAACCCTTTTGTGATCCGCATCAATAAACAGGCGGAAGGTATGTCTGAGTCGGGCTTTCAAAAAGTAGAGCTTGGTCCAGAAGAAACCCGAGAAGCAAGTAATGAAAATAAGTATATCTCGATTCCTGTGAGGTACATCGAACTACTCCTAATGTTCATCGAGAAGAGCCTTATTACCTCGGTGAAGTCTCTAGCGAAGAGACCGTCTTATCTGAGACATTACGACACACGTGCTAGAGGCAGTTACCGTTTAGGAAGTTTGGGTCACAGTACGGAGGATTGCGGGGCCCTGAAGAACAATTTCAAGATCTTATCGCGATGAGAATTTTGGGTTTCAAAGACGGAGTTCCCCAATTCTATAATAAGCTAATAATCACCAGAGGGGCAAAGTCAAGGAATAATCGATATCCAGGACAAAGTTCAAGTAATGCCGAAGTGGGTCACTCAAGCGAGTTAAATTTGAAGATCGGAGATAGGAGCATCCCAGGAGAGGGATATTCTTTCGAGTTCAGCCAGCTCAGATAAGAGAGAGATAACTTTGATAAAATTGAATTTGCAGAATGATCACCAGAAGCTCTACTGAGTGTTTAAGAATATCAGATTGGGTCACCTTTAAAGAATAGATGAAAGGTGTTGTTCAGTTGAAGGACAATTCAGAATATTAGAAGAAGAGAAACTAGTCAAGCGAGAATCAAGTCAGGCTGTTATCAGGTAAGTTTGAGGAAATTGGGAATAGGTACGACAGTCTCCAAAGATGAGCTACAGAATAACTTAGCCATTAACAAGAGTTTTAGAAATAAGTTTATGACAGAGCAATGACAATTCAACACTCTTCAGTTGGAAAGGGCAACTTCCAAGCTACGAAAGACTAAGCAGGGGATAGATGAAGACCCGAAGATCGATATTAATCGAGTAGGTAAGGCGGCTCAACAAGGTGGCAGGCTTAGTCAGAACATGGACCAAGTGTTGGACTACAGAAGGCAAGCTGACCGGACTACTGGATGAAGTTAAGAAAGTAGACACTGAAGCTTATTAGTAACTGTAAATATCTAATATCTGATATAATGAAACCTTTTGACCTCAATGAATGTCGTTCTATAGGGATCACTTTTGGAATCAATACCTTACTGCATTCATGTTTATATTTTAGGATTGCATTGCATTGCGTTGTACAGTCATGGCATATTTTACATAACATTATCATTACCTTGCATAAAATTTTTGGGGGTAATCCAAAGAACAATTAGAGTTTTATCGTGAATAAAAGAATTGAACACACTCAAAAAATCAAGATTCGAGCAGTTAGAAGATGGACTCGAGAGAAAAAGAGAAAAAAAAGAAGTTTGATGCCTTTAATGCAAGAAAGCTCTGTTTGAACCCTAGTTTGGTCGTTCCTCTAGATTCTAAAGATTCCCAGATTTGCGCATGATAACGGAACAAGATGCCCCAAGATTCACTCGACCATATTCTGCAAAAAGATGGAGGGCTGCGTTGAAAAATTACCGATCCACTACTTCCCTGACAGTCTAGCAGGACCTACCGTGACATGATATGCTTTGGACCCAGTACCAAGTCGTCAGTATCTCCAGGGTACGAAGATGAAACCTAATGAAAGCTTCAAGAAATGTGCTTTGAGGTTTCTGTGTTTAGCGACCCAGGTGTAGCCTCTCGTAGATGAAGAGGAGAGTGACTTCCATGCCACCTTTTTTTATTTCTTCTTTGATAAGGTGCTCGGGAAAATGAATGCCAGCTTTGAGGACTTCATGACAGTCAGAGAGAGAATCAAACATGCACTCCAGGACCTAAGTTTAACAAACAGACATGCCTAGGAGTAGAAGGAAAGAAAGAGATAAACGGATACCACTTTCGAAGGTTCGCGTGATCGTAAGAGAATATGACAGGCAGATTCCTCCAAATCACCGAGAAAAATTCCTCGAACAAGTACATATTTAGAGATATTCGGAGTATTCCATCTCGTACATATGGCCTTATCTGATCAAGGGTTAGTACCTTACCTCCGGGCCGATAAAGATTACGACAAGCTCATCTACTCACAGTTTTGATCCATACAGTGCATGTGAGTTCTACACTAAGGCACCGAGGCATGAAACCAAGAAATTTGGGGTCCTTAATAGAAGAAATCAAGAAGGTGGTTGACGAGGGAGTCATGACAAGAATTGATCCAGCAAGTAAAAACAAGAGAAGTGGCACAAGCCTACACTACCTTGAAAGGGCCGGAATGAGTTAATACACTGGAGATAGTTCAAAGGTCCCTACGGTTTTCTCATCATTTCACAAAGAAATTCTCAACAAAAAAACTCATTGTTTGTCAGAATAACAAATCACATTTTTTACATTTTTTGATTCTTTAAACATTTTATTTTTATGGGGTAGTTTTTGTTCTCCCATATGCATATACACGCATTTTTGAATGGACATGTGTATATATCATTTCTATACCAGGTCCTCGAATTTTGAATGCAACAGCACATTTGCTTTAGATCCAAAGATCAACTCTAAGTTGCATATATTTAGAAGAGATTGAATGTTGTGGGGATACTGTAAATATGAGTATCTGCTAGTTTACTTAGGCCAACAGAGGAACAAAGCGAGTATTTAGACAATGGACATTTCCCATTTTAAGAATTTATCTTCTCAGGCACTTGTCATTTAAGATCCTTGAAACGAGAGTTGACCCTAAACCGCTACCCCTGAAGGCATTCTCAGGACATTTGTGAATTTGACAACGAATGATATTCTTTTACTTTACCAGAAGACAGAGATGAGTCCAGACAGATTGGATACGAAGATCAAAAAATCATCAGAAGAAAGTGGTTGAAAACAAGGATATGTCCAAACGAAAAACCAAAGAAAAGAAGAGAAATGGTAATCAGAAGGCCGAAGCAATCCAATCGAGTAAATATCAGAAGAGCTGCAGAGAGGCAAGTAACTTCGAGCAGAAGATATCATCGATACCCAGTATAGATATGTGTTGATTCGATGATACATTTATAGAGTCGAATAAGAAGAAAGAGATTCAAGGCTAAAAACCCAAAATGGGTAGTCTAAAACAAAAAAACAAAACAAAACAAAAAGAAAAGAAAAGAAAAAAAAAGAAAGAGAGAGAGAGAAAAAAATAGAAAAAAGAAAAGGAAAAGGAAAAAAAAGAAAAAGAAAGAAAGAATATTGTATATGCTTCACACACAGATCAAACAATACAAGAACGAGACTTCAACTATGAGCAAGAGACACAAGGAATCCACATTTCAAGTAAATATCAGTTTTGAAAATTAGTATAGAAGCTCGAATTGAAGCCAAGTCAAGACAAGTCAGCTCGAAGATTGCCAATTTCGAAAAAGGAAATGACCTCTAGGGTGAAAACCCAAAAATAGGCAATCTAGAGTGATCCTGAAAATGAAGAAAAAGAGTAGTCTGCCTGAGCATGCTGGCATCAATATCCAACCAAAATACACTGATCGAAAGGTACAGAAGAAGGAAGTGACCTCTAGGGTGAAAACCCAAAAATGGCCAGTCTAGAGCAAACCAAGAGAAAAAGTGAAAAAGAAGAAAAGAAAAAAAAGAGAAAAGAAGAAAGAAAGAATAACATTTCATCTGGGCGTGCCAATCACAAGAATTCCCAGAAATGTATTCGTAGTCCTTCATTCAAGAAATCTCAGTTTCGAGGAGTATTGGAGGATCAAACATTATTGAACAGAAAACGAACATCAGTACATAGCCAAAATGCAAGGCAGCCTATAGTAAAAAGAAAGAAAATGAACTCTAGGGTGAAAACCCGAAAACAGGCAGTCTAGAGTGATCCAAAAAAAATGAAGGAATAATGAGCATATCCAAGTTACACAAGTACATAAATACTATTTAACTTAACCATAAACCAAAGGCCTACATTACAAGCCCCCAAAGACCATTATGGTCATCCATAGATATCCAAGTTGAATGAGAATGTCTTCAGATTTCATTCCACTTATAAGGGTTAACTTTGCTTCAAGGAACGTCAAACTTCGAACTGCTTGATCGACGCCCAAATGAGGGAAGGATGGGGCATGGTGAGATAGTGAGATTAAGAGAGCCACCTTAAATGGGGTAGAAACTAGGTAGGGTTATTCCTCTCAAAAGCATATTAGACCAGAAGAAACTATACATTGGCATATATCTCCACAATGGTCAAGATCTTCTAAATATGCGCTTCATTAGAGTTGATCTCTGGCAACTTGAAGCAGATGCGCTATGGTGTTTGATATTTCGGGGGCAAACATGTTTTAAAAGGTTTGACATTTTCTCCCAAAGTTTTGATGTTTACCATTTCCCCTAAACATTAGTTTTTAAAATGTTTGGCAATATACTTCGAATTTTGTTTACCATTCTCCAAACATTATTTAAAAAAAAAGTTTGGTCCTTAAAAAAAGAAGAAGAAAAGAAAAAGATGTTTACCATTTGTTCCAAACAATGTTTTCAAAATGTTTGGTATCCCCTCCAAATTGTGATTTTCAAAATGAATGTTATCTTTTCAAACAATCATTATTTTTTGAAATATACGCAAGTAAATTGCCTTTTGCATTACTTTGAAATTGAATGATGATGAGATTTAAAGCATAGGGACCGAGAGTTAGTTTCCGTCAAAATGCTACGAGAAGATCAAGGATGAGCTCAGGGGATAGAAGCATTTTGGCTCACCCTAGTGACTAGAAATAGATCAAGGCTCTGTATGATGGGTCAGAAAATTCAAAGCAGTGAAGCTCTTGGTTGAATGGGGCAACGCCAAGCGAAGAAGATGACAAGGGTTCTTATAAGAATAATATAAGAACCAGAAGATCATTTATGAAGACGAGTGATAACCCCGAAGACAAGAAAGCCTTCCGCAAAAAAGTTTGAAAGCATGCTCAAATGAGGATTTAAGAGCATACAGTGAAGAAGTAAAGAGATGAAGAAATCTGAGGAGCGACCTTTCAGGGTGTAAGACTTTAGAACAAAAAAAGGGTCTGAAAGAAAAAAGAAAAAGAGAGAAAGAAAGAGAGGGAGAAGAAAAAGGAAAAGAAAAAATAAGAAGAAATTGAAGGAAAAAAGAAAAGAAGAAGAAAAGAAAAAGAAAATGAGAAGAGAGAAAAGAGAAAAAGAGGAGAAAGAAAGCATTACATTGCATGCATCATATAGATAGGGGCATGTCAATTTTTGTTTGTTTTGGACAGGTACTTGAAGAATTATCAAAAATTATTAAGAAGTGGATTTCATTAAAGAAAGAAAGTTTGGCAGCCATTTTCGGCGTGAGTC
The DNA here is from genome assembly GCA_019671005.1 of Hibiscus mutabilis. Lineage (NCBI taxonomy): Eukaryota > Viridiplantae > Streptophyta > Magnoliopsida > Malvales > Malvaceae > Hibiscus > Hibiscus mutabilis. The sequence continues at coordinate 41,062,576 of CM033738.1, forward strand.
CCCAAATTTGAAGAAATTTTGGCAGCCATTTTTGGCGTGAGTCCCTAAATTTGAAGAAAGTTTGGCAGCCACTTTCAGCGTGAGTCCCCAAATTTGAAGAAAGATCGGTAGCCATTTTGGGCGTGAGTCCCCAAATTGAAGAAAAATTTCAGCAGTTATAGCAGCATGAGTCCTAGAAGATTGGTAGCTATTTTCGGCGTGAGTCCCCAAATTTGAAAAAGGTTTGGCAACCATTTTCGGCGTGAGCCCCCAAATTTGAAGAAGGTTTGGCGGCCATTTTCGGCGTGAGCCCCTAAATTTGAAGAAGGTTTGCCAGCCATTTTCGGCGTGAGTCCCCAAATTTGAAAAAGGTTTGGCAGCCATTTTCGGCGTGAGTCCCCAAATTTGAAGAAAGTTTGGCAGCCATTTTCGGCGTGAGTCCCCAAATTTGAAGAAAGTTTGGCAGCCATTTTCGGCGTGAGTCCCCAAATTTAAAGAAAGATCGGTAGCCATTTTCGGCGTGAATCCCCAAATTGAAGAAAGATTTCGGCAGCTATAGCAGCGTGAGTCCTAGAAGATTTGCAGCCATTTTCGGTGTGAGTCCCCAAATTTGAAGAAGGTTTGATGGCCATTTTCGGTGTGAGCCCCCAAATTTGAATAAGGTTTGGCGGTCATTTTCGGCGTGAGCCCCCAAATTTGAAGAAGATTTTGGCAACCATTTTCGGTGTAAGTCCCCAAATTTGAAGAAAGTTTGGCACCCATTTTTTGCATGAATCCCCAAATTTGAAGAAAAATCGGTAGCCATTTTCGGCTTGAATCCCCAAATTGAAGAAAGATTTCGGCAGCTATAGCAGCGTGAGTCCTATAAGATTGGCAGCCATTTTCGGCGTGAGTCCCCAAATTTGAAGAAGGTTTGGCGGCCATTTTCGGCGTGAGCCCCCAAATTTGAAGAAAGTTTGACGGCCATTTTCGGTGTGAGCCCCCAAATTTGAAGAAGGTTTAGCAGCCATTTTTAGCGTGAGTCCCCAAATTTGAAAAAGGTTTGGCGTCCATTTTCGGTGTGATCCCCCAAATTTGAAGAAGGTTTGGCAGCCATTTTCGGCGTGAGTCCCCAAATTTGAAGAAAGTTTGGCAGCCATTTTCGGTGTGAGTCCCCAAATTTGAAGAAAGATCGGTAGCCATTTTCGGCGTGAATCCCCAAATTGAAGAAAGATTTCGGTAGCTATAGCAGCGTGAGTCCTAGAAGATTGGCAGCCATTTTCGACGTAAGTCCCCAAATTTGAAGAAGGTTTGGCGGCCATTTTCGGCGTGAGCCCCCAAATTTGAAGAAGGTTAAGCGGCCATTTTCGGCGTGAGCCCCCAAATTTGAAGAATGTTTGGTAGCCATTTTCGGTGTGAGTCCCCAAATTTGAAGAAGGTTTGGCGGCCATTTTTGGCGTGAGCCCCCAAATTTGAAGAAGGTTTGGCAGCCATTTTTGGCGTGAGTCCCTAAATTTAAAGAAAGTTTGGCAGCCATTTTCGGCGTGAGTCCCCAAATTTGAAGAAAGATTGGTAGCCATTTTCGGCGTGAATCCCCAAATTAAAGAAAAATTTTGGCAGCTATAGTAGCGTGAGTTCTAGAAGATCGGTAGCCATTTTCGGCGTGAATCCCCAAATTGAAGAAAGATTTCGGCAGCTATAGTAGCGTGAGTCCTAGAAGATCGGTAACCATTTTCGGCGTAAATCCCCAAATTGAAAAAAGATTTCGGCAGCTATAATAACGTGAGTCCTAGAAGATCGGTAAATTGAAAAAAGATTTTGGCAGCTTTAGCAGCGTGAGTCCAAAAAGATCGGTAGCCATTTTCGGCGTGAATCCCCAAATCTGAAGAAAGGTTGGTAGCCATTTTTGACGTGAATCCCAAAATTTGAAGAAAGATTTCGGCGGCCTTAGCAGCGTGAATCCAGAAAGATCGGTAGCTATTTTAGCGTGAATCCCAAATGTGAAGATAAAGGTTTTATATAGGAAGAATCCACCGCTCCGAGGCTTCTAGAGCCAAAAGTTTTATATAGGAAGGGCTTGCAGCTCTAGGGTGAAGACTAGCAGTTCTATATAGGAAGAACTCCCAGCCGAAGGAATTCACCCATGACACAGAAGGTTTTATATAGGGAAAACCCGTTGTGTTGAAGGCGAAGAGTCCTATATAGGAAGGGCTCCGAGCTTTACTGTCTTAGAGTGAGAGGTTCTATATAGGAAGAACCCGTAGCTCCGAGATTTTAGAAGCTAAAAGTTCTATATAGGAAGGACTGGCGGCTCTAGGGTTTGAAGACTAGCAGTTCTATATAGGAAGAACTCCCGGTCGAAAGAATCCGTCTGTGACGCAGAAGGTTTTATATAGGAAAAACCCGCGTTGAAGGCAAAGAGTTCTATATAGGAAGGACTCCAAGCTTTACCGTCTCAGAGTGAAAGGTTCTATATTGGAAGAGCCCTAACTCCATGATTTCAAGGTAAAAAGTTATATATAGGAAGAGCTTTTAGTCTGAAGGATCTACCTGAAAAAGCGAAAGATTCTATATAGGAAGAGCCTGTAGCTCCAAGATCGGAAGGTGAAGAAGTTCTATATAGGAAAGACTTACGAGCCTGAAGATTCAGCTAAGGAAGAACGACGAGTTCTAGAAGAACACGTGATTCTGAAGCCAAAGACGATGAAGTAGGTCAAAATGAGTGCTTTTGATCTTTGCTTAGTCATCGTTTCACAAGAACAAGCAAAGAGGGGCAACTATAATCACTCATTTTTGACCGAGTTTTAGTGTTATTAGTGTTATTTTAATAGTAATATTATTAATATAAAAATAAAAAAATAATAAAAAATAATAATAAAAAATTAATTAAATAAAAAAAAGCAAAAAGCAAAAAAAATTATGTGGTTTTTGGGTGGTCCACGTCACCCCTTAGGCCTCCCCAATTGCCTATAAATAGAGGCATGGGGAGGGGCAATTGAAGGGGAGAAATGGGACCGGCAGTGCAAGCCCCAAATAAGAGAGCTTGGCTCTCGGGTAGCCAATGTCGACCGGTTCGATCGGGGTCCTATTTCGGATACCGATCTAGTTAATTTTTGGAGAGGTCGAGGTAAATCTCGGTGGGGTTCAATCGGGGTTCGTCATTCGAGCTCCAAGTTAGGTATATTTTCTTTCCTTTTTATTTGTGTTGTAATTTTTATGATTTAATGAAGTAGTAGTTAATTTAAAATTGTACTCTTTTTTATTTTGTATGTTTATTTATGTTTTAGATTAGTATTTATTATATTTTAAATTTATGTTTTATATTAATATTTTATTTATGTTAGATTCGTTTTTATTTATGTGTTAGATTAATATTTATTTGTGTTTTAAATTAATGTTTTATTTATGTTAGATTAGTTTTTTATTTATGTGTTAGATTAATAATTATGAATGTTTTAGATTAGTATTTTATTTATGTTAGATTAGTTTTTTATTTTTGTGTTTTAGATTAATATTTATGAATGTTAGCATTTTATTTATGTTAAATTTGTTTTTATTTATGAGTTAGATTAATATTTATGTATGTATGTTTTAGATTAGTATTTTATTAGTATTCTATTATGTTATTATTTATTTGTATTTTATTTAAATTATTTTCCATATTTTATATTTTGCTCACTAAGTTTGCATATCGAAATATATAATGTCAACGCGGTGTCCTTTTTATCCAAGCGTAAATGGGGCCAGTATCAGGCGTAGTGATAGTGGTTGGGCGTTTACTCTCGGATAACATGGCCTTTAAAATTTACCCGCACTTATAACCAAATTTTAAATTAATCGTCACTTTAATCCGGAAGGTCTAAATTAATAAATCGGTAATTATTAAAGTACCAATTTTGGGCGGTGTGGGGGTGCTAATCCTTCCCCATCCGTAACCGACTCCCGAACCCAATAGTTTTCAAATCTCTGGTTTTATGGTGTCCGGCCTACCTAAGTGGTCGGTGGCGACTCCAATTTCTAAATAAAACGCGGTTTTTTAAAACCCCACGGAATAAATATTTTAATACCCGAAAAACCACAAACACTTCGAAAACTCGTTTTTAGCGAACCGGACATCGCTACATATTGATTGTTAATTGATGACATCAGCACGATGCCAATATTGACTACTGACGTCAGTGTTGACTTTGACCCGAAAAAGTCAGAATTTTCAAAAACCCATATTTTATGTTTTTTGACTTTGAAGTCCATTTCACAAAATTCCAACCCGAAAGCCTCCAAATCTGACCTTGAAACCCAAGCACGCATGAGTTCAGGTATTCAGCTTAGGAGCATTGTGAATAAGGACTAATTATGGGTTATGTTCAATTAAAAGTATTCGAAATTCTTAGTCTTTGAGCTATCGAGGAATGTCAAATTCAGGCTCAGAAGTGATTGAATAGAGTATCAATGATCAATTCATATAGCATAAATTTGAGGTAATACTTTACTACCGCTTGTATGCTTTATGAAACATGATGGTATCTGGCTAATACATGCATGATTATGCTTAAGCGAGTTGTTAGCCCTGTTTAGGACAAATTATTACGAAATATGAGAAGGGTAATCTGATTAAGACCGAGAATTCGAATAAGAAGTTTGATAATCAAGAGGATCTCTAAGTCTAGTAAATAATTAATATTCAGTAAATCTCAAATTCTGATTACTCGTGTTAATGGAATTAATATCTAAATTATTGGTTATGAGATGATGAAATTACCCTTGAGTTGTACGAACGTCAAATATATCCCCAACTATGAAAATGACTTGAAATCTACGCTTGATTTGATAAATCTTTTGCACTATCTGAAACGCTTGAATTATTGAGAAGGATCCTGGTATCATGAATCTAATATAAGAGATAGTAAATGGCTTAAATTTATCTCGAATTCTAGATAAAGCTTGATGATAAAATTTTTAGAAGTGTCATGGAATTCTGAAATTTAACTACATAATCAAATTGACTGAAATTTTCTCAAGCAATGAGATTTCTAAATTATCTGAAATGAGGATATACCTTGGAGTTTTTGAAATGAATAAACTATTCAGAGAGACCGAATGGACTAGAGTGTCTCTGATGACCAAAATGATCAATATATATTTATATATTCGAACACCAAAACTTCTATCGAATAAGATGTCCATGACTTCTAAAATAACTAAATTACTCTCAAGTCTTGGAACAAGTGAATATTCTTGATAAGTCATAATTCAGACAAAAATCTGATAATCCTTAAGGGTTGAGAAAACGAATCTAGAAAGGTTGGTTATCTCAAATACTGCTAAAATATTAGATCAATAATATACAAAGTTTTGTTCGACTTCGCAGTGAAAGACCAATAATGAATATAATGGTGATTGGTTCAGCTTATGATGCAGCTAGGACTAAGGAAAGAACGCTCGTGAGGCGTATCTGTTGAATACTGAGAACCCCAATAATATGATTTATGGTCAAAGCAAATGGTTGTGAAAGTCTGATTAACAGCATGAAGTCACATATATTGTGGGGTCAGTCTTTACCTCTTGAGATGAATTACCAAAAAGCCCTAGGAGTCAAAATAACCCAAAATGCCCTTTTTAACAAATTGTTTGGTAATTTTCGAGTATATTTAAAATTCTGAATAAATCTGATATACCTGAAATCTTGTTTGATCTTGATTCACTCAAAATCTTGAATTTATCTCGATATAACCAAATTTGTGTGTATTAATGGCATACCAAAATTTTCGAATGACCATAAGGTGCAAACTCCTGAGTACTATGATGAAGTCAATAATAATCGAACTCTTTCTAATAAGGTTCTCAATTTTGAAATCAGTCTAAAATGGACTGAAGATTAGTGTCTTCTGGCAGTGATTATCAAGGATCTTTAGGTGTCGATCAAACCGTTTAGTATGTTTCTTGCACATGTATATTCCTTCTAATCTAAAACTATGCCCTTCTCTCTGATTTGAATCATAAATCCTATCTGTCTAAAATTATATCTTTGTGTCTGGTCTAAAAATATACTCTCTGATTTCTGATATTTTGAAAGTATATGTATGATTATTTTTTTATTTTCATTTCATCTGATTTCATTAAACTATCTGATTTGGGGTACTTCTGGGATATGATATGAAGTCTCTGCAGGTTCAGCGCTGGTAATTCCTTATAGACCCAAGGTCGCCCTTTGTGTAGGTTCCGATGCTCTGACTCGGGTAATTTCTTATGGACTGCACCGATTCTGGAAAACAATAGCAAACCAAACCAATAACAGTTTCTGAAAATGAGGGAGCTCCAAAGAATTTTATACAAAAAACAAAAGTTACCTATTTCGGTTGAGAACACCCATAAAATTTCATTCTTTTACTCCTGGGCTGATTGGAAATGTGAATCGAAGCTCTCTTTAGGCAATCACAAAGCACAACCCTTGAACTGTAATTAGGCTTCGAACTTGAACTTGACATCCTTTGGTATAAAACCCTTGAACTTGGAAATATGAATCGAAGAAGATTTAGGGATTTTTCAAATTTTGATTTTAAAAAGGGGGGAAAGGGAGGGAAGGGTGAAATAGGGTTAGGTTGATGGAACAAATGGGCTAAAAGTTATTGTTATATTATTTTTTTATTAAATTAAGTTTATTTTAAATCTTTTGTTATTTTAGAAATTAATTTTCAAAAAATAAAACCATGCCACGTGGCTTTTTCTTACTGGATAACAGAAAAATCTAACGTCCGTGACGGTCAAAACCCAAATTGAGTTACGGAATGTAATGTTAGGCACCGAAGTGGACCAAAAAAACGTTAGGCACCAAACTAAAAAAACGAGTATACGTTGGGCACCTTTCTGACTATTAAGCCTATATAAAACTGCTCAAATTCAATAATTATTGTTCTTTTTATCAAATTATAATTATTGTTCTTTTTAAACTATTCGCCGTTTTTTTAATTGGGTGCTCATATTTTCTCATTCCAATTGTCTATTTATGAAAATCGGTTTCTCTTGTTTACAGGGATGGACTGAAGGGCTAATGGAGGCGGTTGTCCCCTAAAAATTTGAAATTCGTATATGTGGTAAAATATTTTTAATTTTTTTATGTATTTTTTATTAAAAAATTATTTTCGCCCCCTGAAATTTTATAAGTTTACCCTCTGGCGTAAAATTATGTGTGTGTCTCTGTTTGTTTGGTATAACTACTAGTACTCGATTTATTGACTGATTAATTTAGATCAGGTACTGCAGATATTTATCTTGAAGGTAACCTTTTCAATCCAATTTATTTTACTTACAGCGTCAAAATTCAAAACTTTAATTTTATTTAAAGAAAATACACGTCTCACTCCACTAAACTAACTTAGTTTTGTTTTTTTAATAGTAAACTAACTTAGTTTCTTTTATTTTTGGGTAAAGTACACAAATGGTCACTAAACTATCTCTAAAAATACAAAATGGTCATCGAACTTTCAAAAGTTACATAATAGGCATTAAACTTTAGCTTTTGTTACAAAATTGTCACTGAACCGTTAACTGTCGGTAACTGGGAGACGTGACAGTTACAAAAATTTATATAATAACATATTTAATCCTCAATATTAACACATTCAATCAATTTAGACATCAATAATGAGGGTTAAATTAGGAGTAAATTGATTGAATGTGTCAATTTGGAGGATTAAATGTTCTATTATTTAAATTTCTGTAACTGTCATGCCACCCAATTAGCAACAGTTAATGGCTCAGTGACCATTCTGTAACAAAAAATAAAGTTTAATGCCCATTATATAACTTTTGAAAGTTTGATGACCATTTTGTATATTTGGAGATAGTTTAGTGACCATTTGTGTACTTTACCCTTTATTTTTTCTTTTTGCATTAAATAAAGTTTACGTTATGCAATAATGCAGAGGTTAAGAAGGTTGTTATATTAAATATTTCAATAAAAAAAGCCAATGGACTTCATTTGAACTTCCTTTTCCACGCGCTTCAACAGGCAACTGTAACACAAGAACTCATCCGACGATCAATATTTATATTAAATAGTAAGTGAGCGGTGAGATTGAAGCACGTGTAACGCCTCAAAAAGAGAGAGTGGTATTAACATGTAAAACCCGGTAGTGGCTTAACCATTCTATTAAGGGTTTATATTACAAATAAGTACTTAAAGTATACCAACCTTTTCATTTAGGTACCTAAAGTAATTTTTATCAAAATAAGTACCTAAAGTATACATATTTTTCATCTAAGTTTCTAAAAGTTGACACGCGACATTGATTAAAAAATATATTAGGCACTTATTTTGACAAAAATATACTTTAGGTACCTACTTTGGCAAAAAAATATTTTATGTACTTATTTTGACTAAAAAGTATACTTTAGGTATTTTGACCAAAAAAAATACATTTAGGTACTTTATCTAGGTTCCTAAAAATTAACATGTGGCTTGATTAAGAAATATATTAGATACCTATTTTGACAAAAAATACTTTAAGTACATACTTTGACGAAAAAAATACTTTAAGTACTTATTTTGACAAAAAATATACGTTAGGTACTTATTATGACCAGAAATACTTTAAGATCTTAAAGTTATAAACCTTCTATTAATTCTCACGTTTTATTAAATATATTAAATAAAAAATTGATATATTTTAAGTACTTGTGATATAAACCTTCTATTAATTCTCATGTGTTATTGTTATTTACAATAATTTTTTTGCTAACTATAATTAAGATTTTAAAAAATATATTATTAGAAAATTACTAACAAATGTCAAATGTAATGAAGAGCATGAAAAATAATTCATAATCGAATCTTAAAGTTAATATTATTGAAATAAATAATCATAAAATTTAAACACGACAAATTGAAAAATAAAAAAATGATTTTCGAATTACTAAAGATTGTAAATAAGAAATTCGTCAACTAAACCTTTTTTATTCTAAATTTTAATATGTTGAATATTTTTTATTTTTGATTATTTAAGTTAAACAGTTTAGGAAAATAATTAATCAAATAACATTAGTTTTTAATACGTTGTTGGGATTTTTTTAAAAAAATGTTTATTGTTTGAAAAAAGTTATTCTTTAATACCTTCATTAGAATTCAAAATCTGGAACAAAATCTTGAATTATGTCTTTTGAAAAATTGAAAAAATAGTAAATAAACAGAAAAAATTAAGAAATTACTTTATACACCGTCAAGACAGGGGTGTATTCGGTTCGGTTTTTAACAAAATATGAACCGAACCGCAGTCTGCGGTTTTTTAAAAAGAAATTTGAAACCGAATGGTAAAAAAACCGAAATACCAAAAATCGAATTTTGCGGTTCGGTTCGGTTAAAACTCGTGGTTTTAACGGGTTTTTTTCAAATTAAAAAAATAAACAAAACACATAACATATTTTAATTTATCATTAGACACTCCAATATCAATTTATTTTGCCATTAAGAACAAGAAAACACATGTCTTGAGCTCTTGATAAATCTAATATTTCAAATAAAAATAAATTAAAAAATAACGATGATTACAAAACAGACGATCTATCTAAAAAATAAATCACATAAAATATTCATTTAATTAATATCCACTCAATGATTCTACATCACCAACTTAGAACACAAATATGTAGTCTAATATATTGTTTGATTAAAACCAAACTCAAATATTCAACATAGTAAAACAAGTCTTGAATAGTAAATATTATAAAAACATATTCCAATTTGAAACACAATATTCAATCAACTTAATATTATAAAAAATATATCCAAATATTCCAAGAAAATATCTTAAAAACAAATCAAAATATTTCAAGAGACTATCTTTAAAATATATTTGATATGAATCATAATGTATTTTTTAATTTGGGTTAATATGGAATAAACGGGTTCTATATGGAAAACTCGAAACGGAACCGAATTAAGAAGCTTGAGTTTTAAACCGAACCGAAAACCGAACCGCAACATACAAACCCGAACCGAACTGCATAGCCCGGTTCGAGTCGATTTTTCGGTTTTCTCGGTTTCGTTGCTCACCCTTACTGTCAACAAAGTTAAACAACTTTACAAACAAAGTTGAATGAGTGACATGCTACATTTAGAGAATGATTAGTGTGTTATGATTTGAAGTTGTGACTCTATTTAAACATTGTTTGCAAAATTAAAAATTTTATTATCAGTATATCAAATAATATAGGCAAAAAGTTTATAAGCACAAACATTGTCTTTTTAATATTTTTAGGGTGATTATAAGGTAGTATTTGTTCATACTTTTACTTAACTCTTTGATAAGAAACACATACAAAATTGTGCGAATCTAAATCCTCTAAAATAAACATTATATATTTTTGGCTTAACTACAAAATAAGTGCCCAAACTATGTCTCTCTTTTGTAATAGGTGCCTAAAGTATTTTTTGGCTGAAATAGGTGCCTAAACTTTCATTTTGGATGAAATAGGTGCCTAAAGTATTTTTTGGTTGAAATAGGTGCCTAAACTTTCATTTTTGGTTGAAATAGGTGCCCAAGTAGGTGCCAAAATTGACTTTAAAACAAGCCAAAAATGAAAGTTTAGGCACCTATTTCATCCAAAAATAGTTTAGGCACCTATTTCAGCCAAAATGAAAGTTTAGGCACCTATTTCAACCAAAAAAATACTTTAGGAACCTATTACAAAAAAATACTTTAGGCACTTATTTTATAATTTAGCCTATATTTTTTTTATTAAAACCACTCGTTGAGTTCAAAAACACATATTTTTTAATATTAGAAAATGGTATCCCTAAAAAGCATGAAAACCTTTAAGAAATTAAATAACAAGACTTCATTTTTATCTTGGGTAAAGTTCATCAATATTTACTTAACTATGCTTCAATATTCATATTGGTCACCAAAACTTTCAATTATTATAAAATGGTCATTAAACTATTGATTTTATTACAAAAATGTTCACTAAGCCCTAATTGTTGTTAAGTGGGGTGACGTGACAGTTTGAGTAAATTTCTAATAGGACAATTAGTCATTCATATTTATAAATTTGATTAATTTAGTCATAATTTTAAAAATCAATAAATTTAGGCTCATTACTTATAAATTTTATCACTTTAGTTCTACTTTTAATAGAATTATTTAAATATTTTTAATCCAATTCGACGGTGACACATGTCACCATCTGGTTGAAAGAAAATAAATGGAAGACTAATTGATAGGATTGTAAAATAATGGGGCTAAATTTATTTTTTTCGAATTAGGACCAAGTCAATCAAATGTATAAATATGGAGAGCTGATTGTACTATTAAACAATTTTATCCAAACTGCTATGTCACCCCACTTAACAGCAGTCATGGCTCAAATGACCATTTTGTAGCAACGTCAATAGATTAGTGATCGTTTTGTAACAATTAAAAGTTTGGTAGCGAAAATGAATATTAAGATATAGTTTAGTGACTATTTTGATTTTTACCCTTTTATCTTTGTACAACTCAGCCATTTTATTTTGTTTTTCTCATTAAAAGCTCATTTTCAACAAGATTTCTGTTTCTTATTCACCATCTCCCACCAGTTTTTTCCATTTATCATCTCCTTCTTCCTTTGATTTCCTTTCCATTCCCAGTTTCTCTTCCCCCTAAGAAAAAAAAGAAAGAAAAAAAATCCCAAGATCTCTGCAACCCAGTTCTTCTTTTAACCTGATTAATCCAAATTCTCATCTGGGTATCTTCAGTTTTATCTTTTTTGTTCTTATAAATCATTAGATTATATACACTGCTTGTTGTTCTAAATGTAGAAGAAAGTTTCAATTTTTCTCCCCTCTTTTCTGTTCATCCAATCCGATCCCAGAATTTCCCCTGTTTTGTTTTTTTTTGTCTTGTTTTGATGTTATGGGTTGTGCAAGTTCCAGGCAAAAACGATGCTGGCATTGTCGGGCACCCTATTCACCGGTTCCAAGAAGTTACACAATGCACGTTCATCACCCGGCGCAACACAAAGGCGACAGCTACCATGTCGTGGCATTAACATCGACCACATTAGGCAATCTGAAGGTGGAATCAAATCATCAAAACAATAATGTGCCATGTTTGAAAGAGTCGAGGGACATTAATCTCACATCCGAAAGGAAGGGCGCCACTAAACTCAATGGGAGTGTAAAGGAAATCAATGAGAAAAGCAAAAGGTTCTCCATACTTGAAGCTGAAGTTTGGTCCAAATTGATTGAGGACAAGATCCCAAAACTTGTCCCCAAAACTCCCATAAGAACTCCTCCCGGTGAGCCTGAAACAATCAACACATGGGAATTAATGGCCGGACTCGAAGATTTCAGTCCTCGTCCTTCGAGTCATTTCTGGAGCTATTCAGCTAATGATAATGGCATCATTGGCATGGTGCCTGCAAAGCCTATGTGTGTTCCATTTGAAGAAGAAGATGAAAAATCAGATTTTGTTGTCACAGATTTTGATCCAGAAATCATTTCTAGCTTCAAGAAAACACTTGAACAAACGATCGAAAAGGTTCATTGTAAGCTCAACAAGGATAAGGTCATTTTGTATTTCACAAGTTTAAGAGGTGTTAGGAAGACGTATGAGGATTGTTGTAATGTTAGGTTGATCCTCAAAGGCTTTGGATTTCGTATCGACGAACGAGACGTGTCGATGCATTCGGGTTTTAAAGATGAATTGAGAGAGCTAATGGGAGAAGGGTTTCAAGGTGGATTGCCAAGGGTGTTTGTAGGGAAGAGATACATCGGTGGAGCCGAAGAGATAAAGCAAATTGTCACGCCCGTAGAATCTCGTAGTCCCGAACGTGCAGCCTTAGACGCTCTCGAACAAGGCAACGCCTAAGTAAGCCTGACGATCAAAGCTTAAAAGCTAAGACCCTTGCGGAAAACAAAGAACAACTGAAAGAAAATGGCTAAGGAAAGCTTAAGCAAGGAGAAGTGAGTGAATGCTTTGTATATTCCTCAAATCTGAAGTGATTTACAAGTGAGGGAGGGGGCCTCTATTTATAGTTGAACTCCCCTACATTCAATGGCTAAGATTGATTTACATCGACGGTCTAGATCGACCTTATCCTAAAGAAATCTCACTTTTGGGATTCCTTCTTATCACAAACATTATCTACAAGTAAGAGGAGGCTTTGACCGAATTACCCTCCTGAATGCTTCATGGATCTGGGCTGGTTCGGATGGGCTCGGACCCTAAGGTTTGGGCCGTGACATTCTCCCCCACTGGATCTGGCGACGCCCTCGTCGCTCGGTTGAGATGGTACTGACTCACTTGATCCTTGAACTGCCATAGACCCTCGGCTGGTTCCCAACTCCATTCACTGTCGGGAAGTCCCTTCCATTGAACAAGATACTCGTGCCTTGGCCGATGGCCTGGTCGTCGAATGACCCTCTCCGCTTGGATGTCTTCAACTTCATTCTCATAGGAGACCTTTATCCCGACTGGCGCTCGGTGTGACTTGCCTCGATCTAGATCTGACTCATCTCGATGGTATGGCTTGAGTAGACTGACATGGAATACTGAATGAGCTCGGATGTTCGATGGCAACTCCAATCGATAGGCCATGGTGCCTATCCGCTTTACAACTTTGAACGGTCCCTCGTATCTTCGCACAAGTCCTTTGTGTACGGTTGGGTTGCGCAAAATCCCGGTGAGCTTTGCAAGGACTAAGTCACCAACTTGAAAATTCACGTCCCTACGTTTCTTGTCCGCCCACTTCTTGGTCCGTTTTCCCGCCTTGTGTAGACAAGCTCGGGCTAAGTCGTGATGCTCTTGCCACTCCTTGGCAAACTTGTGTGCTGCTGGATTAGGCCCCTCGTACTTGGTAGCGACGGCGTTGGGTGTGAGCGGTTGCTGCCCGGTCACGATCTCAAATGGACTCTGGTTGGTTGCCTCGCTCCGTTGTAGGTTGTAGGAAAATTGGGCCACATCTAGTAGCTTTGGCCAGTCGTGCTGCGTGGCACTCACATAGTGCCTCAAATAGATCTCCAATAATCCGTTCACTCGTTCGGTTTGCCCGTCCGTCTGTGGATGAACACTCGTGGAGAAGTTCAGGCTTGATCCCATAAGCTTGAACAACTCTGTCCAGAATCTGCCCGTGAACCGCGTGTCCCGGTCACTAATGATCGTCTTTGGCACTCCCCAATACTTGACCACGTGTTTAAGGAAAAGACGAGCCGCTTCCTCGGCTGGGCACACCTTTGATGCTGGGATAAACGTCCCATATTTGGAAAACCTATCAACCACAACCATTATACTAGACAGGCCGTCAGTGTTGGGCAAACCTACAATAAAATCCATGGAAACACTTTCCCATGGTCGCTCGGGAATGGGCAATAGCTGCAACAGTCCCGCGGGTCTCTTCATCTCGATCTTGTCCTGTTGGCACACAAGACAAGTCCTCACATAGACTTCAACGTCTTCGCCCATGCGTGGCCAATAGTAGTGCTCCGCAATGAGTGCTAAGGTCCGGCTTATTCCCGGATGTCCCGCCCACTTGGAATCATGACACTCCTTCATGACTTCCTTGCGCAACTCCCCGAACTGAGGCACATAGAGGCGATGTCCTCGAGCATACAGCAAGTCCCCCTCGATCCAGAATCTTCTCGTGGTCCCTTCCTTGGCATAATTAATCAACATTCTGGCCGTTGGGTCATGTGATAGTCCCTCTTTGATGTGCTCTAGCAAGTGTCCCTTCGGCAAGCTCACAACCTCGATGTTGTACCTCCGGCTTAAGGCATCAGCAACGGAATTAACCTTCCCCGGCTTGTACTCCATGGCAAAATCAAATTCTGCAAGAAACTCTTGCCAACGGGCCTGCTTGGGAGACAACTTTTTCTGCGTTAGAAAATAACTGTTGGCAATATTATCAATATATACCACAAACCTTGACCCAAGTATGTGGTGTCTCCAAGTGCGCAAACAGTGTACTACTGCGGTCATCTCTTTCTCATGGACCGTGTACCTCCGCTCGGTCTCATTGAGCTTCCGGATTTCGTATGCAACTGGATGTCCCTCTTGCATAAGGACCCCACCAATAGCAACGTCGGATGCATCGGTATAAACTTCAAAAGGCTTGGTGTGGTCCGGCAACACCAACACTGGCTCGCTCGCCATAGCTTGCTTCAAGTCCTCAAAAGCTTTTTGACAATCGGCACTCCAATCCCACGCCTTGTCCTTCTTCAGCAACTCGGTCAAAGGTGTGGCGATTTTGGAATAGCTTTTGACGAACCTCCGATAGTAGTTGGCTAGCCCCAGGAAGGATCTCAACCCCGTCACCTTCGTTGGCGGCTCCCAATCAACAATGGCTTGAATCTTGGCCCCGTCCATTCGGATCTTGCCACCACCAACAATGTGGCCTAGGAATGGGACCTCCTCTTGCGCAAATGAGCACTTCTCCTCTTTGACGTAGAGCTCATTTTGCCGCAGAACCTCGAA
The DNA here is from genome assembly GCA_019671005.1 of Hibiscus mutabilis. Classification (NCBI taxonomy): domain Eukaryota; kingdom Viridiplantae; phylum Streptophyta; class Magnoliopsida; order Malvales; family Malvaceae; genus Hibiscus; species Hibiscus mutabilis. The sequence continues at coordinate 41,077,980 of CM033738.1, forward strand.
CACATGCCTTAAGTGTTCAACATGCTCCCCAAGTGTCTTGCTATAGACCACAATATCGTCAAGGTAAACAACAACGAATTGATCAAGAAAGGGTTGTAGTACCTTGTTCATGAGAGTACAGAAGGTAGCGGGAGCATTCGTGAGGCCAAAAGGCATCACCATGAATTCATATGAACCGTAGCGAGTCACACATGTTGTCTTCGGTTCATCACCTTCTGCGATTCTAACCTGCCAATATCCGGACCGCAAATCCAACTTGGTGAACCACCTTGCACCACCAAGTTGATCGAACAAGTCAGCTATCAGTGGGATCGGGTACTTGTTCTTCACTGTGAGCTTATTCAAAGCCCGATAGTCGATGCACATTCGAAGCGTTCCATCATGCTTCTTTTGAAAGAGCACCGGCGCACCGTAGGGTGCCTTTAACGGTCGGATATACCCGGCATCGAGGAGTTCCTTCAATTGTCTGCGCATCTCCTCTAACTCGGGTGGAGCCATTCGGTAAGGAGCTCGAGCTGGCGGCTCCGCATTCGGCACAAGATCAATCTCGTGATCCACCTCCCTCTTCGGTGGGAGATGCTTGGGCAACTCGGCAGGCATCACATCCTTGAATTCTGCCAAGACTTGCTTCACCTCGGTTGGGATCTCATCGGATTGGTTTGTCCCATCATGGACTAAAGTAGCCAAGTAGGTGGGTTCCTCCTTGCGCACCCCCTTGCTGAACTGGATGGCTGACAGCATCTTGGCCCCAACTCCTGTCTCTCGTCTCACCGGAACCATGCATCGATGTGCCGGGTCAAGAATGCACAAACAATCGGCAAAGGGAACAGGCAAAGCATTAATCCGGTCAAGTAGGCTAAGTCCAATCACAAAATCGAAGTCATCAAGAGGGATTACCTTGATAGCTTCCTTACCAGTCCACCGGCCAATTTCTAACTTGACTCCCCTTGCTACTCCCGCAATCGGAGTCTCCTTGGCATTCACGGTTTTGATGAACCCACTTGCCTTCTCCACATGAAGGCCAAGTTTCTTGGCAACTGGTTCTGACACGAACAATTCTGAGGCACCGATGTCCACAAGTGCGCTCAACTTTCGACCCGCCACAATGATGTCCACGAACATTAGACCCTTCTTCTTGGAACCCTTCTTGGTCTCCATGGAACTGATGAGGGAATTAAGCATGAGGGCTTCCTTCTCTTCGCCACTCTTCTCTTGAATGGCAGCAGCCTTTGCGAGCAGGGGACAATTCCTCTTGATGTGATTACCTTTACAATTGTAGCAAACGACGTCCCAAGGCTTGCTGACTTTATTGCCTTTATTGGTTGGCTTTTCGGACCCGTCCTTGGCATGCCTGTCTTTGTCTTTCCTCCCGTTGCCTTTGTACTTCGGCTTTTCTTTGAAATTGTCCGACTTCTTATGTTCAAACTCTGCAAGGGAGTCGGCAGCGGCCATCGCCTTGGAAAGATCTTGGATCTCCATTCGATGTAGCTCCATCTTTGCCCAACGTTGTAGCCCATTCTTGAAGGAAAATAGTGCGTCGGTCTCGCTCATGTCCTGGATTTGGAGCCTAAGTTCCGTGAACTTCTTGACATACTCTCGGATAGAGCCGTCATGTTGTAGCTGGCGTAACTTCTCTCGAGCCTCGTTTTAAGCATTCCTTGGGTAGAAGTGCTGCTTGAACTCGAACTGTAACTCCTTCCACGTCTTGACGGGAAGGGTCTCATCCTCCGCTTGGGAGCATCTGTGTCGCCACCATAAGAGAGCGGCATCAGATAAATAAATAGAAGTTGTGTTTACCTTTGTTGCTTCATCATCGATGCCCATGAGTCGGAAATACTGCTCCAACCCCCAAATGAAGTTGTCCACTTCTTGGGCTGCCCTTGCCCCCTTGAACTCCTTCGGCTTTGGCGCATCGATCCTGGGCTTAGCTGCAGGTGCTTCGCCCACCATGCCGGTCAATATGGCATTCTTGTAGAGAGATAGCTCGGCAGTGAGCTTCTTCATCTCCCCCGCATGTTCCGCCTTCATGGTCTCCATTGCACCTTGAAGGGAACGTACATGTTGGTCCATTTTCTCATACATCGCGTTGAGAACTTCCTGGACCTCCTCGGTGACTTCATCTTTGAGTGAGTCCACCTTCTCGAGGCGTGGCTCCGCCTCCTCTTGGAACTCTTGAACATTACCCATGGCTTCCTCCAGGTGAATAACCCTCTTCTCCAACGTTGAGATGATGTCCCTGGAACTTTCACGCTTCTTCCCCGCAACTGCAGCACGAGTATCTCGGTCAGTTGGTGGAACCTCGCAGGTGCTTTGTGGCGCCATTTCTCTCGGTCAGACTAGCTCTGATACCACTTGTCACGCCCGTAGAATCTCGTAGTCCCGAACGTGCGGCCTTAACGCTCTCGAACAAGGCAACGCCTAAGTAAGCCTGACGATCAAAGCTTAAAAGCTAAGACCCTTGCGGAAAACAAAGAACAACTGAAAGAAAATGGCTAAGGAAAGCTTAAGCAAGGAGAAGTGAGTGAATGCTTTGTATATTCCTCAAATCTGAAGTGATTTACAAGTGAGGGAGGGGGCCTCTATTTATAGTTGAACTCCCCTACATTCAATGGCTAAGATTGATTTACATCGACGGTCTAGATCGACCTTATCCTAAAGAAATCTCACTTTTGGGATTCCTTCTTATCACAAACATTATCTACAAGTAAGAGGAGGCTTTGACCGAATTACCCTCATGAATGCTTCATGGATCTGGGCTGGTTCGGATGGGCTCGGACCCTAAGGTTTGGGCCGTGACAAAATGCATGAACAAGGCTCCCTAGGGGAGGCCTTTCAAGGGTGTGAAATGGTTGACAACGACGATGTTGGTGCTTGTGAAGCTTGTGGCGACATCCGATTCGTGCCTTGCGAGACTTGTTCCGGCAGCTGCAAAGTCTATTATGATGAAGACGAGGGTGAAGTAGTAGGAAGTGAAGGTGAAGATGGTGAGTACGGATTCCAACGGTGTCCCGATTGCAACGAGAACGGACTTATCCTCTGTCCAATGTGCCGTGACTAATCCCTGTCATGAATGCGGTCACCGGAATCATCGAATAACGAAGATTACGAAGGTCGATTACGATGAATATCAAATTCATAGAATGTTTATTTTTCATTTCGTTTGTGAATTGTGTTTCTTTTGTACAGTGAGAGTGAGGAGTTCCAATTGGTATAAATATGAGTACAAGGAAGAGGATTAATGTAGTTGTAATAAGCAGGGTTTTTTCATCATAAATACAAATAATGTGCTTTAATTGCTGCTTTACTTATTATGTTTCTTTCTCTAAAAGAAACTTATACTCCCTCTGTTCCAGTAAAATTGTTATATTTGTGTTTTAAAATTGTCCAGTTAAAATGTCACTTTAAAAAAACTCAAAAACTTTTATAAAATACAATTACTTTTCTATCTTTTTTTAGTTTCCCAACAAAGATAAAAGTTAACTTTTTAAAGGTAAACTTGTCATTCAAATTATTTTACACCATACATCTTATATAATTTTTTTTTAAAAATTCCATTAAAAGTCAATATGTGACACAATTAGTGGGACGGAGAGAGTATGACTTAACCAATGAAGTACTATGCTTTTTATATTCATCTTTATTCGATTCATTGGTCGATAATTTATTTAGACTAAATTTTTTAATTTAATTTGTTCTACTCACAATATTAAGATCTAAATCTCTAACATCCCACTCAAGATTATACTTTTGAGGAATGCAATTATAGCTATGTTCTTCACTAACTTTCATGCATTGGTACTTTGCACAAGTACTCATTTTTTAGTAAATTGTTCCACATGGTGTATAATTTGTCAAATGTACAGGAATCTTTATACTCATCTTAAAAGTACAAATCAAAATGCAATCTGAAAAATTGGTAGGATGAACTTTTACCCTAATCTATCAAATGCGTTCATTGAGAAAACTTGTGAAATTTTTTAGTGGTGATGTCAAAGCGAACTGATTAGGGATGGGCATGAGTCGAGTTTTTGGCCAATTCAAAATTGACCTGAAAATAATTACCCTAAATTCGAACCCAATCAGACATCATCTTTAAAAAAACTCGGTCTTATCCGATCCGAAAATTATATACCTAAACCAACCCAACCTATAAAAAATCCAATTTTAGGGAACTATTTGTAAAAAAAAATCAATTTTAATGACTTGATTGTAAAAAAAACATAAAAAGGGAGCACCATTGCAAATATGTATAAAAAAGTACATGAAAAATTACACTATTAATCGTGAATCGGGTTCAAATATTTGTCACCCTAAACTCAAACCGACCTGAAATTACCCTTAAAGAAACTTGACCAGATTTTTTAAGAAAAAACTCGACCCAATAGGTTGAAATGCCCATCCCTGCCTGTAATAGGGCAGGCTGAGGATCATGTGAGATTGTTAAAAGAGTTGGATATTAGCTCAGTGCCATTAATGAGAAGAAAGTACTGCTAACTGACACTATAAATAATAAAATTAAGACCAAGCCCCGATCACTAGACATTAGGCTTAGCTCATTGTTTTGTTTCACATTCATGGGGCCTTCAGCCATAAAATCCCAACAAGCTAAGCACCATTTTGCCCCATCTAATCAATCGTGTTCATGTTTCCAGTTGATACAGATAGAAGAAGATTAGACATTATAGTCTTCTTTTTTTAACAATTTGAAGCTCGATTTAGTTGGTTCGTAACTTTCATTTTTTTAAATTTGAAATTCGACGAGGGAAAAGGAAATTCGAAAGTGTCATAGTTTTATTGGAGGGTATTAAATCATTAAGAAAAATTCTATTAGCTGCCACATCAGATTGATGTTACCCAGTTAACGGTTGAGTGATCATTGGCGGGAAATATAAAGGGGCACAGAACAACAACAGATGGATTCTATTCATATATATACTAGTTATAGTATGAAAAATTATTTGATATGTAGTTTGTGTAAAACTTTAGTTTATATAGTTCTGTTTATCTTAGAGTTTAAGAGTTTAGTTTAGGGTTTAGGTCTTAGAGCCTAGAGGTTAGGATTTAGAATTCAAGAATCGGTATTTTAGGATTAATAATTTATATTTTAGAAATTATAATTTAAATAGAAAGTGTTGGGTAATTTTTTGTTTTTAAAATTTCATGTATTAAAACATAACTCTATGTATAGGCATAATGTCAAAAAATGACACCAATATTTGACTAGATAGTCATTTTGGCCTATATTGTTTTTGAAGCATTTCAACTCTCAACTTTTCATTTTGGATCAAAATGGTTCATACGTAGATAAAATGTTTTAGTCTACTAATGATAGACATCTTGAAATAACTTGACAGAATGACACGTTAGCACAAAAAATAATTTTATATTTATATCATTTTATAAAATTATTTTTTGACTGATTGGGTCATTCTGTCAAGTCAACACATTTGTTTATATTGTATTGTTATGTCAATGTGCACTGACATGTAAGTTTGTCACGTCGTTTCAAGTAATTTATCGTTAGTTGACTAACAATTTTCATCCACATACGAGTTATATTGGCCGAAAAAATATTGAGGGTTAACATGCTTCAAAAAAGAATAAGAGACTAAAGTGACTATCTAATTAAGCGTTAGGTGCATTTTTAGCATTATGCCTATATAATATATAGGAAAATATAAATAAAATAATAAAAATATGTATAATATCTAATGTACTAATTTTTGTTTAGTGTTTAAAGTTTGTTTAAGTTTTAGGGTTTAGAAATTAAGGTTAATGTTTAGAACATAGAGTATAGGATTTAAGGTTTAGAATTTAAAGTTAATGTTTATAATTTAGAGAATAGAGTTTAGGGTTTAGAGTTCAATTTCTTAATGTTTAAGGCGTAAATATGCATGTTTATATAAAATTTATATGCAAGAGTAATTAATTAGTACTTATACTAGTAAATGCTGATGATGAAAATGGGGTTATAGTGGTTTATGACGTCTATTTCTTCTGATTTGGACGGAAAGCCGCATACATAAATAAGAGAAAGGGCGTTGAAGTTGGGATCGGCCTTTCTTTCCTATTCAACTCTCTGGGCACTTTACACTTTTGACTGCTAGATTTTCTCAGTCTTAAATTTGATAAGTGATAATGGATTATTGCGATAAAGTCAGTTGTCAGATAATAGATCAGATAATAGAATCAACTGATAGGTCTAGCAAGCTATGACAGTGTTAGACTCTTACCTCTGAATAGTTATTGTGCTAGGAAATTCTGCGGAGGTATTGAGACCGAGGAGTCCCGGCGGAGGTACAACAATTAACAACATGAGAGCCAAATCCCATGCTAAATGGGGCTTTTCTAGCTGGGATAACTGCTTTACAACACCACTCAATTGCTTAAAGAAATTCACAACTTGTTTCTGGACCACCATGGATGAGTTCTTCGTGCTTCACGCTTCCAATAGAACACACCATGTTGTGTATCCATACACCAGCTCCGAAACCATCATTCAGCAGAAGATAATTCATGTATTCGTATTGTGTTTGCGTTACTTTTTTCATGTTCTGTCCTTGTTTTGTATGGTAACGTAGCTGTATGGACGAGGTCCGCCACGGAATCGAACATGGGAATCCCAATTCCAACAAGTGGTTGAAATGTGATATGCATCAAAGTAAATGAACAAACAATCAAAAAAGATATAACCAATAAACCCCACATTTACATCCATCTAACTTAACTTTCAAGTCATTGCCATTCTACGGAATCGTATACTAGACCGGTATGTAATGAATACGAGTATCTACTATTTTTGCACAAAAGGGTGTTATATGAAACTTAACTTGGTGGTTGTTTATTTCCATGGCTACCCAGATCAGCGGCCGCTTGAGCTGCACGGTTCAACATGCCGGAAACCCAGACTGCTCCCTGGGCAAAATAGCTGCTACTAACTACAGCATTGCTGGCTGCTACAGCGGTTCTCCCGGTAAATCTTGCACCTATTAGCACTGTAGTCCCGGTAACTGATTCCACCAATTTGGTGAAGTCTGAAACATGATACTTCTCATTCACTGATTTTACAGTTTCCATGCTAGCGTTGATCTCATCAGTGAGGCGAATTCTATTGCTAAGCACAGCAAGTTTGGCTGCTGCAGTAGCGGAGACTCGATGCGACTCGTCCAAGTCTTTGGCCTTGACAAGGACATCTTTGCCCAAAACATACCCCTTGGCTAGCATTGTTTTGACAACAGTCACCTCTTCTCCGGGAGAAGAAACAAATGGATGCATATGGTAACCTGCAAAGATAATCGGCGATGTCGAATTGTGCGAAACAACAAACAAGACTACTGCAGAGACCCAACAAACAAATAAGCAAAATGATGAAAGGGCCAACAACCTAAACTTTAAGGATGACTTTAGTTGATTTTTTTATTCAATATTTTTATTTAGGGATGGCAACGGGTCGGATCTGGACCGGATCCAGCTGAACCCAGATCCAAACCCATTTTCACATCCTGGATTCAGACTCGTCCCGGATCCGCGGGTCTAGAAAATAGGACCCAGATCCAACGGATCTCACGGATTCGGGTCCAAAATAGGTCTATTAAAAAAAGACCATTCGACGTATTTTTCAACGTAATAAAACTGTCATTGACTAATTTCACATCACATCTCCAATGGAGGAAATATTAATTTCAATACAACTAGTAACAGAATAAAAAACGATAAACTAAAGTCTCAAAACAAACTCCAACACAATTACACAAATGTCTTTTGAATAACATAAACATTAAAAAATGTAGATCATGAAACATTCCATTGTCGCAAGCCGAGTACCGAACTTCTACCTCCTTAGAGTGTTAGTCTTCATTACTACTTAAATCATCAACATCCTAAAACAAACAACAACCAACCAAAGAGAAAAATTTGTTTAATGAAAATAATATTTGTGAAATTTAAATATTAATATTAAGGTGGGTTTTTTTTCTATAAACGGGTAAACAGGTCCAGGTCTGGATCTTATTGTCAGATCCGGACCCAGATCCGTACTTTAATCACAGGATCCAGATCCATTGGGTTCAAAATTTTAGGATCCAGACCCTATAAAATGAATCTAAATTTATAGATTCGGGTCGAGTCCAAGATCCTTTCCCATCTCTATTTTTATTCCTCGGAAGTTTGACAAAATTGTCCTCTATAAGTTGATTCAGCGGAATAGAACGCTAAACCTCTTAAGCAAAGTTATCAATTCGAATAATAATATTGTACATGAAGAAAATTGAGCTGGAAGATCCCCATAATGAGTATCTATAGTATCTGATTATGTTTAGTTGATCAATGAATCGAATATTTATTGTTATATTAAAAGAAAATTTGGCAAAATTGCTTAAAAAACTTTGATTGATTGATTGATTTTTCTTTTTTCAAGCAACTTTATGTGTATCATGCCAATTTATATTTATATTTCTCTCTTTCCCCGCCTAAATATTTAAATATATTTTTTTAAAAGTTGTTGTGTCCGATGAGAATGTGTCACATGCCATGTTACTATTAATTGACTACTCAATTACCAATTTTATTTCAATAAAAATATATTATATAGATAATTAATGCTTGGCCTACTCAATTACCAATTTTATTTCAATAAAAAAATACTGAAAATGATATCTCTTACATCTAAAATAAATGTTTCTAACTACCTATCTTGATTAGACAAAATGAATTAAGCCGAATTAAAATATTCTCATGTAGTTTTATTACTTTTATATTTTTGTAACTGCACACGACAACATCTTAAATTTGTTTGTGAATTTTTTATTTCATTGATGATAGATAGATAGAATAATTATTTTATTATATATTATATGTAATGTCTTTTAGTAGAGAAATTATATTATGGGTCATTCCTGCCACTTCATTCAGTAGACCAACCAATAAAAATCACCCATCTCATTATTTTTTCCATGTCATATTTTTACCAAGTGAATCTTCACTTGGTAAAAACTGTTTTTAAAATTAATTTTAAGTAAATATGAGTGAAGATTCACTTGGTAAAAAATATGAGATGAAAAAAATAATGAGATAGGTGATTTTTATTGGTTGGTCTCATGGATGACGTGGCGGGAATGACCCATGATATAATTTATCCTTTTAGTATAACCTCTGATATTTGATCTTTTGATCGATTAATCCAATTTTAAAAAAAATTGCTCAACAAATAATATTTTATTAATGAATAAGTAACACTAAAATTTACGTAGTGTACCTCATTAAAAAAATTTCTAAATTTAACAGGAAGAAAAGAGTGCACACAAACGAAGTATTTAAACAATCAAAACAACACCACTAAAAAAATACAAACATCACCTACTACAACTACATATCACACAAGAACACCCAAACCATCCCTCATATCACCAACACAAAACCAACAATTCTCCCACAACTATCACAACACAACAACAATACCGTAAACCGCCAAATCAATAGTAACCCCAATGCACAGAGAAAGGTCAAGAACGATAACCATGCCAAGCAACCCACCAACAACAACAACAATCCCGGAGAACAGCACAGCAAGACCACAATCATCCACCCACTACACAGCAGCCCTCACACATCAATTTGCCACACAATCACCAAACCAAACACCGAATTTGAAACTCTGACATTACTTAAGAGATGTAGCACTTTATATAATATTATATGGAATAGGGATGATGCCTAATATATTATATATTTAATGCATGGCCTACTAATTACCAATCTTTCGAATAAAAAAACTGAAAAAAAGTCTCACATGAGTTTCTTACCGTTGATATGCATGCCCCAGTTTCATTGATGTCTAATATATGTATTATATTATATATTTTTTAAAAAGTGGAATTGTTGCATGAGTTTCTTCATGCTAAGGTAAGCATGATTCATCAAGTAATTATTCATAGATATTTCACTTGATTAAGACATGACTATTATTTCTTACCGTTGCTTTTGTTGGCCTTAAATTTCATCCAGATTCATATAAATTTACTATTATTCTCTTCTCAAAAGATATGTTTAATAAAACATATACTATCACCGTTTTTATATTCCAAGATCTCTTTTTTCATTTTCGATCTAAGATTAATGTCTATCACCTCTATCAGGCGTGAAAACATGTACATGTACATGTACATGTACATATGTATAGTTTAATTTACTGCATAATTTGTTTGAGCTGATATTATACGGTGAACTTCAGGAACGAGTACCGTCGATTATGTTGATCCATATCTCAGTCTTTTCGGTTCAAATCATGTTTAGTTGTTTACCAAAAGATGAACAGGTTTCTGAGACTATAGTACACCATGTTCCAAGTGACTAGACTTCGGATGGGGTATAGTGAGGGGTCGTTTTTATGAATTCAATATTTGCCTGTGACACGTGATCAAAGATTGTACAACAATCAAAGTGAATTCGTTTTCTGATCCACCTTTTCTGTCTTAAATTTATATTTCGGAATCAAATTTTAATTAGATTCGTGTAATCGTTTTGAAGAGAAATTGTTAGTACCTATAAATATCCACCGCCACGTGTCAAAGCCACACAACCAACAACGGGCAAACGGGCTTACGAACAGTGTCATACCAAGGCTCCATGACGTATGGCAAACGTGAGATTGCAGAAAACACCCTGCCCAGAGATCTCGTAACAACGTAACAAGATCGCTGCGGGTGACGATATAAACATACGACATCCCATCATAGCATGTCCAATCAAAACTCCACGACTACTTAGTCGTGACACCTGTCCCAGCAGTATAAATAAGACATACAATGAGAGGAGCGAGGCATCTCCAGACCAAAATGACACCACGAATCACTATAATAAGAGCAATAGGCACGTTCCTACAGGAGACCACCATCCAAATCTCCGTCGGACCGTCGTCTCTAACCCCTGTTGAATTTGACAATCAACAATTGGTGCGGCGAGCGTGGACCGAACACGCGACCTTCAGATTTATCGGTAACCTAAAACCCCTGGAGATGAAAGGAGACGACCAAAAACACTCAGAGAAAGATACAACAGAGGAGCCAACACTGACAACTCAATCGATGACAGTGGCTGGAGAAGATGATATTGCGATGGGGCAACCAGTGCCGGCTGTCGCACAAAAACTACAATAGCTTCAACAGAGTTTTCGACAACAGTTTTGAGATCAACCTCCCCCATGGTTTACAACATGATTGAATATAGCAAATGAGAGGAGCATCCCCGTCGAAAGGCAACAATCAACAATTTTTGGAAATGCAGGAAATGATAAAGAGCATGGAGGAAGCCTTATAGCTCTTAAAACAACAACTCGAGCAGCATCAAAAGTCCATACAGGAGCAGGACAAAAAGCATAGAACCGTGGAAGAGAAAAACAAAAAGTTAATTAAACAGTTATCCAGAAAAATTAAAGGCAAAATGCCCCATGAGGAGCAAGTTTCTCCCCAGTAAGGCGTTAAGGGAGAACAACCTCGAGAGCTGGAGGAGAATTATAAGGATTTAGAAGATATGGACTATAGACCCACAGAAGATAATGAGCAGAAGCTGTTAAAGGCAAAGATGGAGCAACTAGAGAAGAACTTTCAGAGCATCCAGAGCCTTCGACATGATATTTTTCTCGAAACCCCTGAAGGTATAAAAATGAGCCCTTATCTAACAACATCCTAGAACATCATGTATCCACGTCTTTTAAGGTCTCGAATCTGATGTACAATGGAATAGGTGATCCTCGGGATCACCTGTCACACTTTTTAAATCATATGGATTTGTTTGGTGCCTCCGATCATGTTAAATGTTGAACATTTTTAATGACTCTTAAGGATTCAGCTCAAGCATGGTATCTCCAACTCCAGGCGAACTCGACTTCCAGTTTTGATCATCTGGAAAAACTGTTCATGAGCGTTTTTGCCAAATAAGGCATTGAAAAGGTCGTCATCGTACCTTATGCCAGTCATCCAAAAGCCGGATGAATCTTTGCGTAAATTTGTCCAACAGTTTCACGTCGCAACTATGCAAACCAAAGAGGCATCCAATGAGTTCGTAATTTCTGCCTTTATCAATAAAACTTCCCACCAGCACCTAAAGTATAATTTGCTGGACCAACCACTAGTAATGTTATCGGAACTGTATGGAAAGGTTTAGTCGTACACTGCAAACGAGAAGGCAAACAATATGATGGCCTTGGCATGTAATTTACAGCACGAGAACTAGAGATAAGGCGATCACGGCCCCAGATAGGGCAAACCCCCTATCCATCAGGGAATTGGTAGAGGAAACCCGTAGTTCTGCCGCAGACCACAATATGTTTAGAACAGTGGTCTTTCGCAACGGCGTAAATATAAGGATCAACAACACGAGACAACCCAAGAAATGTTGTCCATATATAGAACCTATCATGAATTGATAGAGTTGCCTTTGCAGATACTGCATTAGATTGAACACACAAAAATCTTAAGGCCACCATTACGAATGAGAGAAAGCCAGCGCAAAGAGCATTCTGGGAGACGATGCAAATTTTACAAAGCTTAGGGTCACTTTACAGATGACTGCATACATCAAAAGAATGCTTTTGAATTCACAGTAAGAAGTGGAGAGTTAGAGAGATTATTAGTTTCCCGCTATAGACACATCGAGGATAACATAGAGAATCGGCAGCCCCAGCCGCATGGTGATAAAAAGAACAACTCGGATAACAGGGGCATAATACATATGATAATTAGAGTAGACAAAAAATGAAACCAATCAAGCTCCAAGCGCAGAGTACATATGCAGGGAGTAATGCCAATTTTAATAGGAATAATGAAGAAATCAAAACAAAGAGACCCGCGGTGAGTTTTCTTCTCAAAAAAAGAAGAAGACAATATTCTTGATGAAGAAGGTAATGGCCCTATCGTTGTTATAGCAGGGATAGCGTGTTTTGCTATGAAAAGAATTCTAGCGGATGCGGGTAGCGCTGTAAAAGTGTTGGGCTAGAATACTTTCAACCAAATGGGAATTCTAAATGCAGAATTAAAGCCAGCCAGTCCTGTGTATGGGTTTAGCAACCAGCCTATCGAAGTAAAGTTCTCCATCTGACTCCCTATAACTATAAGAGATGGTGACCAAAAAGCCACACAAATGGCCGATTTTCTGGTCATCGATAATTCGTCCGCGTTCAATGGCATTTTTGGGAGACCCTTGATGGGGAAAGCCAAAATAATGGCAGCCCTTTTCTGCCTACAGGTCAAGTTCCCCACGCCTACGGGGGAAGGCTTTATGCAAGCTGATCAAAAGACCGTGTTGACCCTCAATAGCCTGAACTTCAGAGAGGGGACTGGACAATCTAAGTAAGCGAGTACAAACAAGGTCGATGTGAGACAATGTAGTAGGTACAAATCTTGAAGATAGGGGATTCTTGGATCTCGCGATATATGACACTTGCTTCAAGGTTCATTTCTATGCCTACTACCTTTTTTCCCACTTCTTTTTTATTTTCCATAGTCCCAAATATTTTGTACATAGCATACTCAAGGGAATACATGTATGAAACGAGTAAATTACCTATGAAAAGCTACCATCGTCAGTCACTTTTTTGTATAAAAGCATCATCTCAACGATTGTCGCCTCTTTAGTAAGCGAATAAAAGAAAACAAAGGATCGCTTGGGTGTCAGCCACTTTTAATAAGCGTCTGCCATTTTTAAAAAGCATGCATAAAAGAATCAAATTAACAATTATCGCCTCCTGAGTAAGCGAATAAAAGAAAACAAAAGATCTCTTGGGCGTCGGCCACTTTTAAGAAGCATCTACCGCTTTTAAAAAGCGTGCATAAAAGAATCAACTTAGTGATCGTCGCATCCTGAGTAAGCAAATAAAAGAAAAAATGATCGCTTGGGTGTCAGCCACTTTTAAGAAGCATCTGCTACTTCTAAAAAGCGTGCATAAAAGAATTAGCTCAACGATTGCCGCCTTCTGAGTAAACTAATAAAAGAAACCAAAGGATCTTTTGGGCGTCAGCCACTTTTAAGAAATGTCCGCTACTTTTAAAAAGTGTGCATAAAAGAATTAGCTCAGCGATCGCCGTCTCCTGAGTAAGCGAATAAAAGAAAACAAAGGATCGCTTAGGCATCAAATGCTTTTAAGAAGTGTCTTCCACTGTTAAGAAGCGTTCATAAAAGAATCAATTCAGCGATCTTCGCCTCCTGAGTAAGAAAATAAAAGAAAAAAGGATCGCTTAGGTGTCGGCCATTTTTAAGAAGCGTCTGCCGCTTTTAAGAAGCGTGTATACAAGAATCAACTCAGTGATCGTCGCCTCCTAAGTAAGCGAATAAAAGAAATCAAAGGATCTCTTGGGCGTCAACCACTTTTAAGAAGCACCTGTCACTTTTAAGAAGCGTGCATAAAATAATTAGCTCAGTAATCGTCGCCTCCTGTATAAGCAAATAAAAGAAAACAAAGGATCGGCTGGGCCTCAGCCACTTTTAAGAAGCGACCGCCACTTTTAGAAGTGTGCATAAAAGAATCAACTCAACGATTGTTGCCTCCTGAGTAAGCGAATAAAAAAACAAAGGATCATTTGGGCTTCCGTTACTTTTAAGAAGTGTTTGTCACTTTTAAGAAGCGTCGCTTCCTGAGTAAGCGAATAAAAGAAAAAAAAAAGATCGTTTGGGTATACGAATCATTGTGTTAAACAAATAAATATCTAACCAATAGTAAGGCTACAAAATGTCGACGACGAAACTAAACCTAGTGAGTCATGAGTAATGCATATTGATTTATCACCTCTTTTTACAACAATTTCCAGTTACCTATCTCAATATTACAGAGTAACCTAAAATTTTGTCATTATTAATGAAAATGCTCAAAATTTTGAATTAATATGCAATAATATATGTCCAGAATTCCAATGAATAGTTTCCCTATATGGGGGTAAGATTGCCTGCGGCTAAAAAATACAATATATAAACACGAAGGGATAGATAGTTCCCTTCATAGGTTTGAGATAACTGTAAGACATTTTTATGGTCATCATTTTAGAGAGAAATATTTAAGAGCTTCGCACAAAGTCCAAGGCCAGCAAACAACTAAAGTGGTTCATATTTGAGAAAGGTAAGGGTCGACAGCCGCCTTCAAACAAGTATACATGATAAAGTGACTAATTGCTGAGACAATGTTCGCTAGCCATGTAACACCCCTTCCCGTGACCGTACACCGGACACGAGTCGAAAATGTCACAGCTTTTTAAAACATATCTTTTAACCAAAATCTGGGGTAACTTAAAATTTTTTGATAAAACTTCCCAGTGGTCACCCATCTTAATATTTCTCTAACCTAAGCACACTAAACTTTAATTAATACCAATATAAAATATTTATTCGAGTTTCGATTATAATTTTTTTTACATAAAGTATACAGACACACTAAAATAATTTATT
This sequence comes from Hibiscus mutabilis, assembly GCA_019671005.1. Classification (NCBI taxonomy): domain Eukaryota; kingdom Viridiplantae; phylum Streptophyta; class Magnoliopsida; order Malvales; family Malvaceae; genus Hibiscus; species Hibiscus mutabilis. The sequence continues at coordinate 41,093,409 of CM033738.1, forward strand.
TTACAAAGGGGTTTCTAATAAAATTATTCAATATCTAATTCGTGTAAAATATATCAAATCAGACTATTTAACACCAAACTGTAGATATAATAATCAATTTAAAACAGCTTACGCTATTATAGGCCCTGATAATTATTTTAACAAAATAGATAGATTTACTAAATACATGCCACTATTAAACATACAAAAGACGGATGTCATGATTACCGAAATACCTGTCGATTATCTTCTATACAGAATGATGATGAAGCAAAGGTTGTCATCTACTAATCCCGATCACATACGTATGTAATCACTCATTTTTATCTGGTGTATAAGTATTGTGTTAGTTTAATAATTATTGTATGTATGCGTATTATATGTGATTAATGTGTGTATGAAATATGTGTGATGTGTGTAAGTGCATGCATATTATACATATTATGTATGTGTTAATATTTATTATAGTATATTTGTGTCATACGTGTTTATGTTTTATGTATACATTGTTTGTATGTGTACATTACGTGTATGATTATATGCATGTATATTAGTATGTTACACGTATGTGAGTGTGCACGTGTACGTATGTATGTACTATCGTATTATTATTATTATTAATATTATTGGACTAATGTAAAATAAAATCCAAAACATAAAACTCAAATATTTTATAACAGTCAAGTCCAATATGTATTACAGACCCAAAATATGTTACATGGCCTGATCAGCCCAAACCAAAAACCCTAGAATCATATCTAACACCCCTTTCATCTGTTGCAGCCGTCATCATCTAAGCTGTTGGATTAGAAATTATCCAACGGCCCAGATCAGAAGGAGCCAATACAACTGCCGCGCGTATGATGTACCCGAGGGGACTCTGCACTTCTCACTCGCGCGCAAGATTGAATCCCGACCGTTCAAACTTCAAGAAATCCCGACTGTTGGATCGGATCTGATCCAACGACCAGGAATAAGTCTGACCGGATGACAATGCCAACATACTCTCCCCACGTCAGCCGTACCATCAGCTCCAACCACCACCATGCTCGGGGACATGCGAAGACAGAGAAGAAGAACAAAAAATGGGCTTTTTCAGTAACAAATCAAACAGAAGCATGTACTATATTTTTCTACCAAACAATATCAGAGAAGAGAGATATATGTATCAAAAATGTGTAGAGGAAATCATCAGAGAAAAAAAAATCAATAGCAAAAAAAGAAACCAGAATTTTCTGGTAAAGCTCTCTCTTTTTTTCTTTTGCATGCATCTCTAAAATCACTAACAGGTATATATAAAAAGAGAGGAAAACGAAGAGTTGAGAGTTTACCCAACCACCGTGAATCTTCTCTGGCCAGCGACAAGCCCTTATGGGGTGAGTTGGTTGAGAAGATGATATCCCCGGTCGGATTTTCTTAAAAAAAACAAATACTTTCGTTCGTTTCGGGTTTTCCTAGATCTAGGGTAATAATGGGCTGATCCCTCAGATCCAAGGTTGGTTTCGGGCTTGGATAACAAAGGGGAGTCGTTTGGGGTTTTTTTAGTAGTTGCCGGCACCGGCGAGCGGCGGCTCATACGGCGGAGGCGCGATGGTTTCTGGGAATAGAGGTGGCCGTTTAAAAGGTTGGGCGTTTGAGGGAGAGCTCTCGGTTGAGAGAAATGAGCTGAAGGGAGGGTTATATTTCAAAGGGTAAAAAAATGATGGAAAAAGTAAAAAGGGGGGCTGAAGGTCTGTTATATAGACCAACAAAAAAATGGCATAATCACTTCATAAAGGTCCCCGTGTTTCAGGTTTTTTCATCTAGAGCCTGCCCCATGGTCTAATTGCAACCCCAGTCCCCCTATTCTTTAAAATTATTTCAATTTGGTCCTCAAATAAATTGAAATCAGTTTTTAAATTGTGAAATTACCTCCCTAGTCCTACCGCGTTTTTTGAATTTTTCACTTCAAGCTTGCCCCTTGGGTTTATTACAACTCTAGTCCTTATAAGTTTATTTCAGGCTGTAATTAAGTCCCTAAATCATGTCTTTATTGCTCCAATTTCTGTCATTTCTGTTTCACTTTCTTTCATTCCAGTCCCCTATTTTAATCATTTATGTCCATAATTTTTTATTTTGTGTTTTAGCATGTTATGTTGTTCATTATATTCGTATTGGTTTAATATTATGTTTTTATGATGTGTTATATCATGCTTTATTTCGCTTGCTTGGTTTGTCTATGTTTTTCATGTATTTTGTTTTAGTATAATGAATGTATCATGTATACCTATGATTTGTATGTCCTTTTTGTCCTTTATGTTTCTACGTATTTGTTGTTTTCATCATGTTCATGTATGTCTTTTTTCATATGCATTATCGTACCAATGTGTTTAGCTTCGTCTGTTCGTAACATGTTTTAATGTTAGCTTCTTTATGTTCGTTTGCATTTTAGGTGGCGTGTTAAAAATAGATGATATGTGTCGTATATTAGTGCCATGTTTTTACCTTATTTTAAAATGTCTCATATATTAAGTACTAGTTTTTATGTCCGCTTTTTGCTTTGATTTGTTAGTTTAATACCATGTTACGTGTGCATCATGCATATGTTGCACCTTTATATGTATATATTTGATCTATTAATTTTTGAAGCATGTCTTCTTTTCTTTTAATTTTGGGGTATGCTTTTCTCACTTGTTTACGCTTTTGTTTTTATTGTGATATGTTTTGTTAATCATGCAATGCATTTTGCTATCTTTGTTTAATTCTATGATATCCGTGTTTTATTATTTATTTCGTCTTTCACCATGTCAACGTAAATTGTATGTTTTATAATTTGTTTGCTATGGTCGCATAATGGAATATAAATTGTCAGTGCGGAGCCCTTTTATCCGAGCGTAAACGGGGCTAGTATCAGGCGTAGTGATAGTGGTTGGGCGTTTACTCTTGGATAACGAGGCCTTTAAAATCTACTCACACTTATAACCAAATTTTAAATTGATCATCACTTTAATCCGGAAGGTTTAATATTAATAAAGCGGTAATTATTAAAGTACCAATTTTGGGCGGTATGGGGGTGCTAATCCTTCCCCATCCGTAACCGACTCCCGAACCCCAACAGTTTTCAAATCTCTGGTTTTATGGTGTCCGGCCCACCTAAGTGGCCGGTGGCGACTCCATTTTCTAAATAAAATGCGTTTTTTTATAAAAAAAAAACCCCCACGAAATAACCATTTTTATCCGAAAGACAACAAACACTTCGAAAAACACGGTTTTTTAGCGAAAGAAGACATCGCTACAGATGGCGACTCCGCTGGGGAGTATTTTTGTTTTTTCAAAAACAAAATGAAAGTCAAGCTTTTTGAAATAATTACCGCTTTATTATTATTAGAAGTTCCAGATTAAAGCAACTATTAAATTAAAATTTGGTTATAAGTGCACGTTTATTTTAACGCATTTAAAATTTGGCATATAAACCTGTTCTTTTATGTGGGGGAAAACGCTAATGCTTTCGTGGAGATATCGTTCTCCCGTGTAGGCCCTAGCAAGTACCTTCGGGGCTCGAGTACCTTATGCTTTTGTAAAGATATCGTTCCTTCATGCAGGCATAAGCGAATGGGTCCCCCTAAATTGAAGCCGGTTGAAAGAAGCCTATAATGGGTGATGATCGGGGGCCTTGCTACTCTTAGTAGAGGACATCAAGGACAATTCGGGTACCTCCTAGAACCAAGACTGCATGTAGAGAATATATAGAAACCCACCCCTTTAGAGCCATGCTGATAATCGTAGGTGTTTTAGACGAGATAAATAGGGTTATTTTGTTTGTTTACCTTATTTAATTCATCCTTTTATTTATGTATTCCATCCGGTACTGACTTGTTTTCTTTTTTGCTTTTGGTTTTTTCATACACTATTGCATTTGCATTACATAATGGTACTGGATCAAGTGGTTTGCCCGATCAGAAAGTCTTTCATCATGGAAAAAAGGTATCTTAGGAAAGAAGAGCTTAATTTGTCAGTCAGCATTGGTCAGAGGTCAATCAGAAGGCCCAAGGGGATAGTTTGCCGAGTGAGCGCATATTGTCAGGATACACCTACGTGAGCCTCTAACAAAATGATCTATGAGAGCTTAAAAAGGATATGGGGAGAATGGGATCGAAGACTACAAGACTTATTCTTCGATGGTTACGGCAACATAGTACATTTGGTATATGTCTGAGTCAACCAACCTTTACTCTGAGCAATCGAGAAAAAGTTAGAGAGCTGCAAGTTGACCATCAAGAGTGAAAGATGATCTTTCAGGGGTGCCATTAACCAAGAGAAAGAAAGAGTCAGGCAAGAGATCGACAAAGGCAAGCAAGCAATCATCTACAAAAGAGAAAACACTACCGTTTGGAAGAGGAAATCCATAGGGAGCAGGAATAGACTACTCGAGATACAAAACTTATACAATGACACCGTTTAAAGACTGATTCAGAGTCAAGATCAGAATGTCGAGTTAGAAGGGAGACTGACAGAGGTGAGAGCAGTCCTTTTAGGCCTACCGACGTAAGAATGGTTTCATCAAACTACTAGGAAGAGAACGTAGGAATGGCATGTTATGAGCTCGCATTGAGTCGCTCAAGACAATTGTTCAAAATTACAGGGGGATGATTAGAGTATTCGAAGAAGTTACAGCCGGTGGAGATAACTATTGGGGAAGAAGACTTCGTGATGCTGCCCAGATGGTTCAAGATCGAGACCAGTATTACGCAACCTTGATGGTGGGCATACAAAGAGTTGCGAGACATGCGAATTACTTAGCTATCGAAGCTGAAACCCTCCAACCCTTCATCATTTTAGGCATGAAAGAAGCACCCAGGTTCATCAAGCTGCTCAGGGCTATTGAAAGTTAGGGGATAGAGCTAGGGCTTATTTGTAGGAGTCTATGTTGTAATTAGGACTCTTTTTTGTAACAAGGACCCATTTTGTAATAAAAAACCCTTTTGTAATCTAGATTCTTTAGTTCCCATGAAAGTAGTTCAAAAGGGTGATTACCAGCGGAACCAGTACCTTTATTTGCATACATTCTTGCATTATATCATGTCATTTGCATTTTATATTACATGCATTCATCAGTCTTCACAATAATATTGATAGTGCACATATTGTGGCAGTGGAACTAGAAGATAAGCCGCAACTATTTCGCATCCATACTTTACTCAGTTCCAAAGCAAGCTGATGGAATACAGAGTAGTCAGTCTAGAAAAGGGGCAGAAAGATTTAGAATCACATTTTGATAAAGCCAAGAAGAGTCTCAGTGATCAGATCGCTCAATCGCAAGCTACGATAGTGTTCGACATAACTGCCTTGCTAGCAAAAAGCCTGGGGGAGAAAAGGTTGAAGACGAAGTCACCTAGGAGCCAGAAGGTATATCATCTCACAGCAAGGGTCAACTGACGATGCTAAATCCAGCTAGAAGAGTATACATTGACCCTATTAAGATATCTGCTAGTCTCCAAGCAGAGGTATCTGAAAACCAACCCATGAATATAGAGGCATTCTACGAAGAAGAGGTGCTGGATCTGGACTTGGTCGAGAAAATTAGAAATGAAGTGGAAAAGAAATGGGAAGAAAGATTTAGTCTCGTGGAGGAAAAAGTCAAAGCCATGCAGACTGTAGAGGAACCAAGGAATGATGCCAGCGATATGAGCTTAGTATCCGACCTTGTTTTACCACCGAAGTTCAAAACCCCTGATTTCGATAAGTATGATGGAACTTCGTGTCCTTTCGTGCATATTACCATGTATTGCTAGAAGATGATCGCCTTTGCAAGATGAAAAGCTCTTAATCTATTGCTTCTAAGATAGTCTGACTGGGGCAGCCATCCAGTGGTACAATCAATTAAGCCGGGTAGATATCAAGTCTTGGAAGGATCTTTCAAAAGCCTTCACAGAACAGTAAAAGCATATAACATATATGGCCCCAAATCGATTCGTGCTACAAGGTTTAAGGCAGAAGCCTGATGAGAGTTTCCGTCAGTATTCTCAACGATGGCGAGACGTAGAATCTCAGGTTCGACCCCCGATTCAGGAAAGTGAAATTACTCCCATGATTGTGGATACTCTGAAGTGAGTGTTGTATGATCGGCCGGTAAGCCACCATGCCGCCAACTTTGCAGACTTAGTCATGGTTGGAGAGCGCATTGAAGATACGATTAAGAAGGGAAAAATAATAGATCTTTACAGCACAGTTCCTCAAAAGAAAGAAGACATCACATTTCCTCAAAAGGAAGACGATTCTCATGTTCACATGGTGAGTGCTCGTCCAATCAGTCAGCCCCAGGGTCGTCCTCGCAATCAGTCTTCACGATACGTGAAACCTGCAAAGGTACTACATCATGTCCCTATGACGTACACTGAGTTGCTTCTGATGCTTATCGAAAAGAAGCTGCTAACCCCTGTCCAGTCCAAGCCAAAAGATCCTCCATATCCGGCGGGGTACGATGTCAATGTTGTATGTGATTACCATTTGGGGAGTACGGGCCACACAACGGAAAATTATGGAGCTCTGAAAAATAAGGTCCAAAGTCTGATCAAAGCTGGTCATCTGAAGTTTTAAGGACAGTGATAGATATGAATTTTGGAGAGGTGTTGACTTCCCGGTTAGGTGTTTAACTATATTTCATGTTTTCTCTCTTTCTTTTCAAAAGTAATGCGAAGTCAACTTTACTTTTAGGCCCGAAAAGTAGTAAAGACATTTTGTATGGGCGTATATCTGGTGAAATGATACTTCTATTCGCATATCATTTTTGTGCACATCTAGCAAACGATTTTCATTCTTTGATTCATTTCACTCATCGGTAAGGGTTAGTTTTTGTTTTCAAGTGCATACTCATATTCTTACATATAAAATACATGTATCCGGCTATTGTGTCCTTGTATATCAATCGCATGAGGGACATTGTTTTAACTTACGTGATTGGTTTTGAGCAACCTGCATCTACTAAAAATCAAAGGCTGCGGAGAAGACGAATTTGTAATTACCTTCCGAGTTATTTTTTGGTTAATTGTTAATGACCTCACTTAAGCATAATTTACTGTACGTGGAATAAAAAACAATAAGCATCTCCCACGTTTAAAATGAGTGAAAGAAGAAATCCTAAGAAAAATCACTCCAATGTTCGAAGCCTGGTAATAGGCATGCTCAAAATCTGGTAATAGGTTTGTTCGGATAAGAGTGTGGCAACCTTGGGGCACTCCTCTGAAGCGATAAGATGGCAATGCACCATCTAACAAAGACAAAGAAGAGCAAAAAAACAAAAAGAAAAGAAAATAAGAAGGAAAAAAGAGAAGAAAATCGCTTCATGAGTGATGGTAATATTTTCGTCTCATGACAATGCTGAGTAACTCGGGGTATTGTTGTTTGCTCCATCATTATTCTCAAGCCAAAAGAATGTGATGAGTTGAATTCCCTGAGCAAAAAGAAAATAAGCCAAAAAATGATGATGATCTGATAGGGTCAAACCCAGTCAAAAAAGGAAAAGAGAGAGAGAGACCAAAATAACTCGGAATGTATTTTACATTTTTAGATAACAATTCAGCTTTTGAGGTCCCTTGTATGTAGGACACGCTTGGGGGCAATCGCCTGTAAGTTGTCTCAATGTCATTTTTGCACTTGATACTCAGGGTATATGATTTGACGTATCACTACGGCTGTCGAGATTTTCTGATCAAGCATTAGCCAAAAAAAGTGTTTGTATTGTTCCAAAATTTTGTCATTCATTTCAAAATTCAAAGAATACACGAGCAATTGGCCTCTTTACTTTAAAAAAAGATTTAAAGCCTAGAGACATAGATTCGGTTCCCCATTAGAGTACTTCATTTAAGTTCAAAGACAGAGATTGAACTCAGAGATGGGTTTGGGGGAGTTGGGGCATTTTAGCTCAACCCGATGTTGAGACAGAGAGAGACTCTGCATGATGGGTCAAAGGCAAGAAAGAGTTCGAGTCCAAGATTAGTGGGGCACCATTGTCCGTGAAACAACATAGATAGTTGAAAGAATCCAAGGCAAAATAGACCTGAGATGTCAGATGGTTCGAAATGTTTGGATTAATGAAGAAGACAAATGACTTTCGTGAGTAAAGAGATGATGTTGACCGAGGTCGCTTGACCTGAAAAGGTGAACAAGGAATAAGCAACAAAGTTTTGGGGGCGAAAGCTGCTGGAACATCAGAACGATTAATGATTGTAGTCACATGACGAAGACTACCTAACCAGTAAGTGGTGACTTGAGTATTAAGGTGTCCGAGAAGATTGCGACAATGAGTCATACGTCATTGCATTATTATAAGTCTACATGAATAGGTTGCACCTTTGCATCCCCAACAATCATGAGAATAGCATTTTACATGAACATATGCATCTTTACATCATAAGGTATGCTCATGCATCATCCTTAGTATTCATACAGGAAGACAGACAGATAGTTTCCAAGAAGATGACTCCGACAAAGACTTCATGCACCTCTGTATCGATCCAGAAGACGCGCTTAAGTGTCGCTTTCCTTCCCCAAAACAAAACAAAAAAAACAACAAAAAAAACAAAAACAAAAAGAGAAGAGAGAAACAAAAAAGAAAAAAAGAGACAAAATAAAAGAAAGAAGAAAGAAAAAAGAAAGAAAAGAAAGGAGATCGGTTGACCAGAGAAAATGTCAACATTTTTAAGTCGCCACTCTGACAAATTTCTAGACGGATTGAACCAAGGTATCACTTAAGGTTTTTCTTAAAAACCAAAATTTTTAATGACGTCCTTAAAATCAACTTCTTTAGTTGAATCTTTTCATAAGGATAATTTTCTTAAAACCAACTTCTTTTGTTGGATCCTTTCAAAAGGATAATTTCCTTAAAACCAACTTCTTTACTTGGATCCTTGCATAAGGATACTTTTCTTAAAATCAACTTTTTTAGTTGAATCCTTTCATAAGGATAATTTTCTTAAAACCAACTTCTTTAGTTGGATCCTTTCATAAGGATAATTTCCTTAAAATCAACTTCTTTAGTTGGATCCTTTAATATGGATATTTTTCTTAAAACCAACTTCTTTAGTTGGATCCTTGCATAAGGATGCTTTTCTTAAAATCAACTTCTTTAGTTGGATCCTTTCATAAGGATAATTTCCTTAAAACCAACTTCTTTAGTTGGATCCTTTCATAAGGATACTTTTCTTAAAAGCAACTTCTTTAGTTGGATCCTTTCATAAGGATACTTTTCTTAAAACCAACTTCTTTAGTTGGATCCTTTCATAAGGATATTTTTCTTAAAACCAACTTCTTCAGTTGGATCATTGCATAAGGATGCTTTTCTTAAAATCAACTTATTTAGTTGGATCCTTGCATAAGGATGGTTTTCTTAAAACTGACTTCTTTAGTCAGATCCTTGCATAAGGATGTTTAACCCAAAAAGAAGAAAAACCAACACAAAAAAAGAAAAAATAAAAAGAGAGAGAAAGAGAAAACTAAAGGACAAAAAGAACAGAGAAAGAAGAAAAATGGACAAAAAAGAACAGAGAAAGAAGAAAAAAGAGAAAAAAAGGAAAAAAAGAAGAAAAAGAAAAAAAGAAAAGAAAAATCTAACACAAAGGTTATATAAAGGAGAAGCCTACGTTTTCGAGCCCCGGTGAAAGGCTCCATATAGGAAAAGCCCTAACTCCAGAATCTCAAAGAAGAACCAAAGGTGAAGAAGTTCTATATAGGGAGAACTTATGAGCCCGAAGATTCGGCCGAGGAAAAACAGAGAGTTCCAGAAGAACACGTGATTCTGAAGTCATGAGCAGAGAAGTCGGATAAAAATGAGTGCTTTTGGTCTTTGCTTTGTTCTCATTCCACAAGAACAAGCAAAGAGGGGCAACTGTAATCACTCATTTTTATCCGGTGTATAAGTATTGTGTTAGTTTAATAATTATTGTATGTATGCACATTATATGTGATTAATGTGTGTATGAAATATGTGTGATGCGTGTAAGTGCATGCATATTATACATATTATGTATGTGTTAATATTTATTATAGTATATTTGTGTCATAAGTGTTTATGTTTTATGTATACATTGTTTTTATGTGTACATTACGTGTATGATTATATGCATGTATATTAGTATGTTACATTAATTAATGTTTGCATGTGTATTATTATGTTACACGTATGTGAGTGTGCACGTGTACGTATGTATGTACTATCGTATTATTATTATTATTAATATTATTGGACTAATGTAAAATAAAATCCAAAACATAAAACCCAAATATTTTATAACAGTCCAGTCCAATATGTATTACAGACCCAAAATATGTTACAAGGCCTGATCGGCCCAAACCAAAAACCCTAGAATCATATCTAACACCCTTTTCATCTGTTGCAGCCATCATCATCCAAGTCGTTAGATTAGAAATTATCCAACGGCCCAGATCAGAAGGAGCCAATACAACTGGCGCGCGTGTGATGTACTCGAGGGGACTCTGCACTTCTCACTCGCGCGCAAGATTGAATCCCGGCCGTTCAAACTTCAAGAAATCCCGACTGTTGGATCGGATCTGATCCAACGGCCAGAAACAAGTCTGACCGGATGACAAAGCCATCATACTATCCCCACGTCGGCCATACCATCAGCTCCAACCACCGCCATGCTCGGGGACATGCGAAGACAGAGAAGAAGAACAAAAATGGGCTTTGTCAGTAACAAATCAAACAGAAGCATGTACTATATTTTTCTACCAAACAATATCAGAGAGGAGAGATATATGTATCAAAAAGGTGTAGAGGAAATCATCAGAGAAAAAAAATCAATAGCAAAAAAAGAACCCAGAATTTTCTGGTAAAGCTCTCTTTTTTTTTCTTTTGCATGCATCTCTAAAATCACTAACAGATATATATGAAAAGAGAGGAAAACGAAGAGTTGAGAGTTTACCCAACCACCGTGAATCTTCTCTGGCCAACGACAAGCCCTTATGGGGTGAGTTGGTTGAGAAGATGATATCCCTGGTCAGATTTTCTTAAAAAAATAACAAATACTTTCGTTCGTTTTGGGTTTTCCTAGATCTAGGGTAATAATGGGTTGATCCCTCAGATCCAAGGTTGGTTTCGGGCTTGGATAACAAAGGGGAGTCGTTTGGGGTTTTTTAGTAGTTGCCGGCACCGGCGAGCGACAACTCATACGGCGGAGGCGCGGTGGTTTCTGGGAATAGAGGTGGCCGTTTAAAAGGTTGGGAATTTGAGGGAGAGCTCTCGGTTTAGAGAAATGAGTTGAAGGGAGGGTTATATTTCAAAGGGTAAAAAAAATATAGAAAAAGTAAAAAGGGGGGCTGAAAGTCTGTTATATAGACCAACAAAAAAAATAAATGGCATAATCACTTCATAAAAGTCCCATTGTTTCAGGTTTTTTCATCTAGAGCCTGCCCCATGGTCTAATTGCAACCCCAGTCCCCCTCTTTTTGAAATTATTTCAATTTGGTCCTAAATAAACTGAAATCAGTTTTTAAATGGTGAAATTACCTCCCTAGTCCTACCGCGTTTTTGAATTTTTCACTTCAAGCTTGCCCCTTGGGTTTATTACAACTCTAGTCCTTATAAGTTTATTTCAGGCTGTAATTAAGTCCCTATATCATGTCTTTATTGCTCCAATTTCTGTCATTTCTGTTTCAGTTTCTTTCATTCCAGTCCCCTGTTTTAATCATTTATGTCCATAATTTTTTATTTTGTGTTTTAGCAAGTTATGTTGTTCATTATATTCGTATTGGTTTAATATTATGTTTTTATGATGTGTTATATCATGCTTTATTTCGCTTGCTAGGTTTTTCTATGTTTTTCATGTATTTTGTTTTAGTATAATGAATGTATCATGTCTACCTATGATTTGTATGTCCTTTTTGTCCTTTATGTTTCTACGTATTTGTTGTTTTCATCATGTTCATGCATGTCTTTTTTCATATGCATTATCGTACCAATGTGTTTAGCTTCGTCTGTTCGTAACATGTTTTAATGTTAGCTTCTTTATGTTTGTTTGCATTTGAGGTGGCGTGTTAAAAATAGATGATATGTGTCGTATATTAGTGTCATGTTTTTACCTTATTTTAAAATGTCTCATATATTAAGTACTAGTTTTTATGTCCGCTTTTTTCTCTGATTTGTTTGTTTAATACCATGTTACGTGTGTATCATGCATATGTTGCACCTTTATATGTATATATTTGATCTATTAATTTTTGAAGCATGTCTTCTTTTCTTTTAATTTTGGGGCATGCTTTTCTCACTTGTTTACGCTTTTGTTTTTATTGTGATATGTTTTGTTAATCATGCCAATGCATTTTGCTATCTTTGTTTAATTCTGTGATATCCGTGTTTTATTATTTATTTCGTCTTTCACCATGTGAACATAAATTGTATGTTTTATAATTTGTTTGCTAAGGTCGCATAATGGAATATAAATTGTCAGTGCGGAGCCCTTTTATCCGAGCGTAAATGGGGCCAGTATCAGGCGTAGTGATAGTGGTTCGGCGTTTACTCTCGGATAACGGGGCCATTAAAATCTACTCGCACTTATAACCAAATTTTAAATTGATCATCACTTTAATCCGAAAGGTTTAATATTAATAAAGAGATAATTATTAAAGTACCAATTTTGGGCAGTGTGGGGGTGCTAATCCTTCCCCATCCGTAACCGACTCCCGAACCCCAACAGTTTTCAAATCTCTGGTTTTATGGTGTCCGGCCTACCTAAGTGGCCGGTGGCGACTCCATTTTCTAAATAAAATGCATTTTTTTAAAAAAAAAACCCCACGGAATAAACATTTTTATCCGAAAGACAACAAACACTTCTAAAACACGGTTTTTTAGCGAAAGGGGGCATCGCTACAACGTGTATAACATAAATACACACTGAATATATCTCAGTGAGGCATAGAAATATGTATCATGTAAAATACGGTATAAAATTATTTGTAGTATGAAATAGCTGTATTTGGCAGGATATTTGGTAAAAGCATGATACTCATGTAATGAACATGTACTGTAATAAATTTGTGTTGTAATAAATCTTTACTGAAAAAAAAATCAATTAGCAAGGTTGCTCTGTAAAATCATATAGTCTGTAATGCAGGAATAATCATGTAAGAAATTTGTACTGTAATAATTTTGTACTGTAAAGTCATATAACTGTACTGTAAAATCTTATGGTCCAAGGTAAATATCAAGAGACGAGTAAACGAGTCGTTTACTCCCAGAGTACTAGCCACTTTCCTTAGGTGCAAACGGTGGACACAATTAAGTGCCAAATAACTATGGACACAATTAAGTACCAGATAGACTCTTATGATATACCACAGTATTGTTATACTTAATATTATACTACCAAGGGCAACATTTAAAACAATTCCTGCAAAATGGCAAAAAATCCCAATAACAGTTTATATATTGTAGAACATGTTCATAATGGAGCAGTTCATACATCCCAATTGCAATTTATATCATATCATCAAACCTTTATTTTATTAATCAAATATATGTTAAGCTTTTTAACTTAACTGCCTGCATAAATGCATTTCATGTATTATAGCCCAAAGTACAAAATCTTGTGATGCTATGGTACGCGAGTCATCACGACACCGTAGTTTCTACGACGCCGTAGCATCTGCATCGCCGAAGCGTCTGAGATGAGTACGTACTCGAGGACGCTCTTTGCTCCTCATAATCGCATATTTTGTGCTAACAACACTAAAGTGTTTGAACAACGCCGTAGCGTCTAAGTCAACACCGAAGTCTCTAAACATCACTGAAGTGATTGAAACGCACCGTAGTGCTAGAATGCAGCTGCTATGACTCTATGGATATCCAATTATACCAAAGACTCCCACACTAGTACTTGGGCATAACAATATAATATTTTCACATTCAATATCCAATTCATCAATACTATCATCCATAATTCGATAATGGGCAGTTCATACCCAAATATCTAAAATTCGATTTACTACAATCATTGTATCAATATGCCATTTAATATTTCATGCTATTTGCATAAATAAGCCATCATACATTTTTATTTATACCAAGGCCGACTCATCACAGGTCGTCCTATTTAACATGTCATAAATACATATAATGCACTCACTCATATCACATATATAATAAATAAGTAAAAATGCACTCACCTTGGCCTTGTAATGAAGTCGACTTTATCACTTGATCTCACTCCCGACCTTTTCCTTTCCATTTTTGTTAGTACGGTCCCAATTCGTATCAAAAGCTACATTATAAAATAACATATACCATTTCAAGTACATGTTAGAACATATTCACTCTATATATAATAATGGAAAGTAAATAAAGTAACTATCCATTAAATATATAATTGATCCGATAAAGTTTTTTATATTCGAATCACATTTTTCTCACATTTTACCTTAAGCTTTAAACCTTTACTAAAATACTTATTTTAGTCCCTAAGGAATTTTTCAAGCTTCAAATAGTTAATTTAAGCTTGATCCTTACATTTTTCATCCTTTAAACTTTAAGACCTAAACTTTGAAAAGTTCCATTTTTGGTCCCTAAACATCAAGCCAATTTTTTTTCTTGGTCCCGAAAGGAATGTTTTTGATCCAATTAATCCATTTCCTATTTTCCCACAATTTTTCCTTTACTTTTGCTTAATAGCCGAATTGGTCCCTTGCATTCTACAAATTGTCGTTTTGGTTCCTAAGTGAATACAAGCTTCTATCCACTTCAAAATCAACATCTAAATCACTTAAATAAAATTTTCCAACATAGTACTCTTAAAATACCTAATTGTCACATTTCAACCCTTTGTTCTCTAATTTGTCGAAATAGTCACCAATTTACAATTTAAGGATTCTAGCTTTAAAACTTTGCAATTAGGCCCCCAATCATCAACTATATATCATAATCACCACTTAACATAAAAATCAGAATTTTTCCTCTTCTTATACACCATTGCCAAATTGGTTATCCACTTTTGATAAATTGTCAAAATGGTCACTAGCTCGAATAATCACTGGTTTAGCATTCTAACTTCATTTTCATGCCTCAAACATCACTAACAACAAAAATACATTTCAAACTCCAAAAATCAGAATTAAACCCCTAACTTTAACACCTTGCTGAATTAGGCCTTTAGGTTTTAAATTTAGGGTTTTGATTTCAAACAACAAATCAAGCTTGCTAGATTACTAACTCATCATCACAAACCCTAATTCAAGGTTGGATCCCTAAACCCTAATCTTCTTCAAGGCTACTAAATTGTTTAGGGTTTAAATCATAATTCAAAAACATGAATCCAACATCATTCTTGCTTGATTTCAACATAAAATCGAACATAGATTCATAAAATCATAAAACCCCCAAATTTGAACATAAACCCTAAATTCTTTATCAGATCAAATATCATCAATCAAGCATGAAATACATGAATACTTTACATCAATAGATAGAGATTGAAGAGAAGAACAACTTTGTAGTTCGGAAGATTACCTAAAAATTGAGTTTCAAGGCTTAAATCGAGCTTGTAAGATTTCCTCTTCTTTCTCCTCTTTCTCCACGGTTTGGGAATGAATTTTTGGATGATAACTCTTCATATATCATATATTTATTCCACTTGTATAAATAAAAATGAATTTTTAATTCATTTTATTCCAATTTGCCAAATTGTCCCCCAACTAAATTCATATTTACTAGTTTACCATTTTGTAAAATTCTAACTAAACTTATTTGGATTCCAACCAACCACTATTCATCCATTAAAGAAATCTTAAAATTCCTTCCATGTCCCTTTTGGGTGAAAAGACCAAAATACCCTTTACCAATCAACTTTTTTTTACAAAATTACCATTATAGGCATTTTCAGTCCAAAAAATTTAATCCAAACATTTAACTCTCCAAATATCCATAAAATAATATGCTATAACTCTTACAAAGTCTATGGAATCATCTCTGAAATTTTAGCTTGATCCGATTTATGGATAAATGCCGAGAATTTTATTGGTTACTAAATAAATTCCTTAATCAAAATAAATCATAGGATTCATCCTGAATCGAACTAAAATATTTCCAACACTTGGAAATGAATTTTACAACCTTTCTCTATCATATTGTAAAATATCATGATTTTTCAATTCGATCCGGGTATCCGAATTCCACTTAAACTTTGACTGTGATTTCCCAATAATAGAAATATCAGATCAAACCAGTAATTCCATATTCAGTCCACACCAATAGGTGCTCTATCTATTTATGAAATAAAAAACCTAACTTTTGGGAAATTACAACTTTGGTCCTTTAACTTTTCATATTTCAACTTGTACCATACAAGTTTTGAAAACTTATCATTTGGGTCACTAAACTTTAACCTTGAATTCCCATTCTAATTTTCCTTAGATTTTAACCAATTTTTTGCGAGTATCCTATTTTACTTGTTCTCTATCACATAACACCTTAAAACCTCAGAAATTTCTTTTCTACAGTCCATAATTGAGAAAATCCTAACTTTTGTATTTTTGTCATTTTAGTCACTAAGTAAGCTTTTAAGCAATTATGTTAGCACTAAATGACCGTTAAACAGTACTGTAAATTTTGGGGTATTACAAGCCACCTTCAAGAACACACGCAAATATACGCCGCTCTGTCTAGATAGCTATCGCTATCAAACAAATTGGCAAAAGGAGGTAACACATTGCTATTTATTCATTTTTTCAAATCGCAACATATTCAAACACAAACATTTTTTCGATGCTATAATTTACTCCTCACAAAGTTCTCCGTCACTCGGGGGCAAGAATTCACTTCCAACATTCATGTATGCAAATTCTTTTATTCACTACAAACCAGCGATATAAAAACTATATACACTAAAATACATACTTTATTACAAGTTTTATCTTCAAATTCATAAAAACTAAATTTACAAAATAATCAGGGAAGAAAAAAACCGTTCGCTGCCTGCATATTTTGTCAGTTTACAATCTTAACAACTTTCTAGATTCACTCTCTACCAGTTTTTCATCGCCAAAAGGCACACTCGACATGTCCCACATGGTCATCCTACTTATCCACATATCTAGCATTGAGCGCATGTATATATGCAATAACTGCTGCAAGCTAGATGTAACAGGAATATTGCACCGATTCCAAGAGGAATGTAGATCTCCCTAGCGAACTTGCTGGAGATAAACACAAAATCCCCTAGGGTAAAAGCAAGTTCCTTAATATAGCAGGCAGAGTGCATGGAGATGACAAACGCCTCTCTCATTTTCGACTCCAAAAACTTCTGCTCTGCACCAAGAAGAAAACGGTCAAATTCCAACATGGATTAACCTCCTCGGCAATATGCTTTTTCCTCGCCGCCTCCCCTTAATGTAGCAGCAAATGCCAACATACAATAGTACTCAAAAAAACTCGCAACCAAGATCTTCCTAATATATTGTATGTTGGCCTTTCTTGCTACAAATGGCTAATCATAGCCTTCCGAATGCTATTGTTTGTCGATCCAAGTAGCTTGAACGTCAAAACTAACACTCCCTCAGGATCTATAATGAGCGCTTTCTGCTCACCACTCTTGCTTATAAACATATTTTCTTATCCTCCCCTCAAAATAAAACAAGCAAAACCGTAATCAATGGAGCATAAAAGAGAGATAACCACTCATAAAGCACATTATGAAAATACAAGCCCACAAACTCCATTTATAGCAATAAATAGAAAGGCCAAGCGATGGCATTTCACATTCTTAATTCGAAGGGCTGCAGATATGAGCATTTACTTCCCAGACCTTGAAATCTTAGGTGAATAGCCGAAATCACGCAACTTTTAAACTTTTCATCAACAACTGTGCAGGTAGGCGTATGCACCTGTCATACCCAGTCAGAAGTTTTCTTTCATCATGATCTATTTTGAATTGTCTAAATCATCATGACAACCCAATAGATACCAAGCACAAAAATTAAAACAATAAGAAATAAGCAAATAAACAACACATAGTATCGTATTTCTTAAGTTATCCTTGATTGGCACAATTTTCTCCAATACAAATCCCTCTATACAAAGGAACACATGAGTGGATATGATCTATCCCAAAAATCAACACACACCATTTCGCTATGTTAACTCAGCTAACAATAAAATCATATATATTTAAGTAAGGCAATCATAAAGCAAAGTTATGGACTTACATAAACAGCAGTGATTGCATACACTAAACCACGCAACATTTCTAGACCAACAAAACTAAACAAAAGGTATAAAGTAAGGTATTATGAGATGCGAAGATATTAAAAGCACAAAACAATTCCAAGTGACCTTAGACCTACTATAATCTGCCTTAAAATTTATTGTGCAAAAGGAAAATTACTCAGAACATGCTCCCAAAAACTAATAACAAAGAAATATTCAACCAACTGCAGTACAAGAAGACAATACCTCCACCACTTAATATAAGCATCCCAATTAAAGGTAACAACTAAGCATACGAGAGGGGAATTTTCACCATAATCGTAGCAAAATAAAGTTAGAAACAACATCCCATAAGCAGCTCGTAGTGCTTCACGACAACATTAAAATGCATTACAAAGTTATATAGAAAATAACAAAATATATAAAACAACCCTAAAAAAACTTTCCTTCCGCAGAAAGTAAAAATATATAAAACAACCACTTTGGTAGGCCAGACACCATTAAAAACCAGAGATTCTAAAACATTTGGGTTCAGGAGTCGGTTACGCGTGGGGAAGGATTAGCACTCCCATGACGCCCAAAGATGGTACCGCGTTGATTTAGTGTTGTCTTTGCAAGAAAGTAAAAATTCAGATTTTAACTTAAAATTTAATCCCAAAAAGACGGTCTAAGGAGAGAATTTCCTTATTTATGACAACCGAGGAAGATGACATCTGAATAAGTCAGGACACCAATTCCTAACCAGTTCCCAAAATAAATTGGAAAATATCCCTTAAAAGTTAAATATCACGGCAAAAATAAATACGAGAAAATATGTGCTAAATGAAAATAATAGCATAAATTTTATACTCCACATGTCCCATTAAATTTGTCCCTTATTGACTTTTTTAGTCAAACTTTTTAAACTTTGACTCATCATTATTTGAAATTTATTACTGATAAAAATATGAAAAATATATATTTTATAA
Organism: Hibiscus mutabilis; assembly: GCA_019671005.1. Taxonomy (NCBI): domain Eukaryota; kingdom Viridiplantae; phylum Streptophyta; class Magnoliopsida; order Malvales; family Malvaceae; genus Hibiscus; species Hibiscus mutabilis. The sequence goes on from CM033738.1 coordinate 41,112,543, forward strand.
ACCTTCAATCAAGTAATTTTAAAATATATATTTTAGAAAATTTAATTATTTAAAATATTTAAAGTACTCGTACTCAAATTTTAAAAAAATTGACTTTTAAAAAGTCAATAAGGGACAAAATTAATGGGACGGAAGGAGTATATAAAATATGATATATTATAGTATAGTATCTATGTATTTAAAATATATATATATAACGTATAAATGACATATATATATATATACAAAATATAATATATTACATATAATGACATACAGAATATGTAATGCGTACATTCATAATTATATAATATAATAATAATATACATATAATATACAATGGTATAATTATAATATAATATAAATTACATATTATATGAATATATACAAATAATATATAATAATATTAATAATAATTAACATAATAATAATACTAATAATAAAGTGACTAAATTGTAAAGAATAGAGACTAAAAAACTGAAAAGGGACGAAATTGCAAGGGAACTGAAATTAAAAGGAAAAACATGAAGGATACAAAGGCGGAGGGGCCAGAATAACAATTTTCCCTTTTAGTCAAAAATGGCGCGAATCCTAGGCCGGGTCGGGTCTTATGTGCGGGTCTTAAGATGAAACGACGTCGTTTTGAGGAGCACATATATACCTTTTTTGAACCAAAAAAATCATTTGTTCCTGATATTCAAAACAAATACAACAACTCTTAATCAACTCTATCTTCTCACTCTCTGCCTTACTCTGGTCGCCGGCATTCTCTTCGTCGCAAGCCGTCGTAGGCAGCAGTTCATCGGCGGCGGCTCGCGACTAAAATTCATGCAAAGGGTCCATAGAACTCAGTTTTTTCTCCCCAACACAGATTTAAGGTTAATTTCTCTCGAGTATTATCCTAATTTCCTAGATCTGCAAAAAATTGAAGTGTAATACATGTTTGTTTTTACCTTTTTGATCTTCCATTTTTGGTTTGTAACTTTTTTTCTTATTTTCACTCTCATTTTTCTCTTTGCTTTATATTTGGCTTTGAATGGAATAGAGAAATTTTTTGTGTTTTTTTATTTTGAACTCGGATCCTCTTACATCGATTGCATGTTGGGGTTTTTATACCCGATTTTGATCATAATTTTTTAGATATACTTATTTTTCTCAGATTTGACTATTTCTTTTTTAGACGGTAGGGTATTGGCACAGAAGAGTCAGGGCGGTGGATTAGACATGGATGGAAAAAGTGGGCAATGGTGTCGCACGTGGCGGCACGGGGCAATAAAGAGCCGTGCGTGGCGGCCACGCGTGGGGAGTTGGAAAACCAAGGGACAGTGGCGGCGGATTATGGTTAAAGGTTTAGGTTATTAGGGTTTTGTAATTTTTTAGGTTTTGGGTTATTGGATATGTGTCTGGTATTTGTAATATTGGGTTTGGTTTATATTTGGGTTATTTGAGTTGTAAAGGGTAATGGATATTGGGTATGTTGGGCCAGTTAAATGGGTTTTTATTGGGTATGTAATAATAAAAGGATCTATTTTTTTATTTTTGGTTTAGGGTTTAATTTTGGGTTCAGGCCCTTGTTAAAAAACGGGGTTGGGCCCGAACAAAAATGGGTATTATAGCTGCCCCTCTTTGCTCATTGTTGTTTAATAGGAATAGAGCAAAAACAAAAGAATAATTATTTTTTCGGTCAAGTTTGGGTTCCTTCTCTGGCCACCGTTTTTCTTTAGCTGCACTTGATCTGCTCGGTCGCTCTTTGTAGGAAAAATCTTTAAAACAGGGTGATCCATTGGGGAGATAAAATCTTCAAACTATGGTGATCCATTGGGGAGCAAAATGAGTTCGGCTTGCTACAAATCTGATGACGACACAACACTTGGAGAAAATTTAACCTAGCTGCAACACTGTCGAAGTCTGCAAAACATGATCTAGCTACAACACTAATGAAGAAACAGGATCGAAGGATGAAGGTTCTGACATTTGATCCGACTATAACACCGATGAGGAGACAAGATCGGATGATGAAGGCTCTGATGTTTGATCTAGCTGCAACACTGACGAAGAGATAAGATCGAAGAATGAAGGCTCTGATGTTTGATCCAGTTGCAACATTGACGAAGAGATAGTAACGAAGAATGAAGACTATGATGTTTTATCCAACTGCAACACTGACGAAGTGGCAGAATCTAACATAATTTTTCTTTCTCTTTCTTATTTTTTCTTTTTTCCTTTTCCTTTTGTTTTTGTTTTTGTTTTTCTTTTTCTCTTTTTTTTTGCTTTTTGCTTTTTCTCTTGTTTTTCTTCTTCTTTCTTTCTTTTTTATTAGCTACAACATTAACAATGAGAGGAATTTAAAAGTCAAAAAAATTTAACCAGCTACAACACCGACAAAGAGGCATGGTCTATAGTTAGTAAGGTTGATCCAGCCATGATACCGACAAAGAGGCAAGATCAGGAGTTAGTGAATTTGGTCTAGCTACAACACCAATGAAGAGACAAGACCCAGAGTTAGTAAGGTTTGACCCAACTACAGCACTGACGAAGAGGCAGGGTCTGAAGTTAAAAATTTCAATCCAGCTACAACACCGACGAAGAGGCAAGATCAAAATTTTGGCACATTTGGTCCAACTACAAAATCGAAGAAGAGGCAAGACCAAGATTTGACCGAGCTATAACACCGACAAAGAGGTAAGGTCTAAAGGTAAAAATTTTGATCCGACTGCAACACCAACGAAGAGGTAGGATCAGAACTTTGGCACATTTGGTCAAGCTATAAAACCAACAAAGAGGTAGGATTGGAACTTTGGCGCATTTAGTCCACCTACAACACCGATGAAGAGACAAGGCCATGATTTGAGAGTTCGATCCGCTACAACATCGATGAAGAGGCAAGATCTGGAGAAGAGAGTTTGATTCGCTACAATGCTGACAGAGAGGCAGGATCTTGAGAAGAGAGTTTGATCCACTACAACACTAACGAAGAGGCAGGATCTGAAGAAAAAAGTTTGATCTGCTACAACACTAACGAAGAGACGGGATCTGAAGAAGAAAGTTTGATCCGCTACAACATTAACGAAGAGACATGATTTGGGAGTTTGATTTCGATCAAGCTATAACTCTGACGAAGAGGCATGATTTGATCCGCTACACCATGTCTGAGTTGGTTGATTTAGACAAAATTTTACCTGCTGCACCATCAACGGCAAAGTGAGATCTAGAAAATATAGGATCTGCTGTATCACTAGAAAAGAGATGAGAATCGAAGAAAATTTTTGATCTGTTACACCACCATCAGAGATGAAGAATTTGGATTAAACTGGCCCACGACCACTGACGGAGGCGAGATCGGGAAAAAGTCGATTCTACTACTTCATGGCGGGGAGTCATGACCTGAAAAAAATGAAATATTAGTTAGTAATCTGTTTAGAAAATTTTATTGTTGTTATCTGTATGCAGCTAAATGTATGAATGTGACATAATTTTTCTCGACTCCCAAAGGGGTGTCCCCAACCTTTCTTGGCTTTGATCATATTCCTTTGGAATTATCTTTTCGGGTGTACCCCAAAATTATGTTAATTAAACTTCTTCTGGAATGCTCTTAAAGCGAATTCGAAGCTTGGAGTATATTTTTGCCTTTTTGAAGGGCTTTTATTATTCTCATGAACGAGTTATGTTGCCCCTTAGATCGGGTCTATAAATTTGTTTTTGGTTCATGGCAGCTCATTACTTTTGGCTCAGGCGAAGTACTATGGTCTATGATTGATGTAGTCGTCTAGGGTGCAGAAGTCTGACTCAACATCGAAGGCTCGCTTTCTAAACTCATCGAGGAATGCCCCCAAACTAGGGCCTTGTAGAGGCATGGTGTATGTATGAACACGGAGGTTATTCGAAAATGCCCCTAGATCGGGCTCTTGCATAGGTTTAGTATGGTGCTAGATCGGCCGACTTTGCTTTATCTGGTATTTGCTGGCATTGGGCGTCTCGGGGACTGGTTTCAAAATTTTGAAATGTATGCATGTGAATGCAAGGTGCATGTCCTACATGCAATTTACTGATTCAAAAATGGTTCTCGTGGCTTAACTTCTGAATTCACAGGATTCATTTGCAACTTTGAATGTTGCATTGATATCTAGGGTACTAGACTTTCTCTCGATGACAAATCTTTTTCTAATTAGGAACCAGTGAATCAGTATTTCATGCTTTTGAAGGGCAAAGATTAAAATGTTATAATGGTGTCATACAATTAATGCAAAATGAATGAGTTTAATAAGACGTGATCAAAAAGAGAGAGAAAAATAGGCCAATTTAGATTAAAATGAATGAATAAATTAATGATAAATAAAGTAAAAATTAAAACATGTAAAAATTGTACATAAATAGCAAATAAAGGCATCAAAGCCTAAAAAAGGGACCGCTAAACGAGCAAAATTTCACATGGCTTAAAAAGGTTGGCTCCTATGGCTCACTATATGCGAGTTTTGGTTCTAGAGTGGCGGTACCCGAACAGTCATTAGGACATCGATTCGGGGGAATAAGACCTTTATACCATACGGGGGTGAAGGCCCTACAAAATATAAAGACCGGATTCTAGAAGTGAATTACAGCATCATACAGAGGTGAAGACCCCACGAAGCGTAAGTAATCACTCTCACTTAACAAGGTGAGAGGCGCAAGTAGAAAGCTCATGCATGAATGCTGACTCTCTAAAAAATTGTCCCCAACGGAGTCGCCATCTGTAACAAAGGTTTTTTTGTTTCAAAAATAACGCATTGAAAAAAATATTGTACGACATCAAAGGAGATGACACTCAGAGACCAGGACGACAGTCCCACTAGAATACCATAAAAAAATTAAAATGGCTGGAAAATTTGTGGAAAATAAAAAGGGGAGATGGAGTCGGCACTAACCACTTTGGTAGGTCGGACACTATTAAAAACTAGAGATTCTAAAACCTTTGGGTTCGGGAGTCAGTTACACGTGGGGAAGGATTAGCACTCCCACGACGCTCAAAGATGGTACCGCGTTGATTTAGTGTTTTCTTTGCAAGAAAGTAAAAATTAGGATTTTAACTTAAAATTTAATCCCAAAAAAGACGGTCTAAGGAGAGCATTTCCTTATTTACGACAACCGAGGAATATTACACATGAATAAGTCAAGACATCACTTCCTAGCCAGTTCTCAAAATAAATTGAAAAATATCCCTTAAAAGTTAAATATCATGGTAAAAGTAAATACGAGAAAATATGTGCTAAATGAAAATAATAGCATAAATTTTATATATGACATATGATATATTATATTATAGTATAATATAATATCTATGTATATAAAAAATATATATGTAAATAAATAACGTATATATGATATATATATATATATATGTACAAAATATAATATATTACATATAGTGACATACAGAATATGTAATGCATACATATCATAATTATATAATATAATAATAATAATATACATATACTCCCTCTGTCCCACCAATTTTGTCCAGTATTGACTTTTAAAAAGCCAAAATTTTTTAACTTTGACCACAATTATTTTAAATATTTGAATTAATTAAATTTTATAAAATATATATTTTAAACTACTTGATATAAGGTTTTTAAATCATATTTTTTCATATTTTTACCAATAATACATTTAAAATAATAAATAGTCAAAGTTTAAAAAGTTTGACTTAAAAAAAGTCAATACTGGACATTTTCAGTGGGACAGAGGTAGTAGTATACAACGATATAATTATAATATAAATTACATATTATATGAATATATACAAATAGTATATAATAATATTAATAATAATAATAATAATAAGAAGAAGAAGAAGAAGAAGAAGAAGAAGAAGAAGAAAGTGACTAAATTGTAAAGAACATAGACTAAAAAATTGAAAAATGACGAAATTGCAAGGGAACAGAAATTAAAAGGCAAAAACTGGGAGATACAGAGGCTAAGGGACCAGAATAGCAATTTTCCCTTTTAGTCAAAAATGGCATGGATCTTAGGCCAGGTCGGGTCTTATGCGCGGGTCTTAAGATAGAACAAGTCATTTTGAGGAGCTGGCCTGATATTCAAAAAAATACAACTCTCTCTTCTCGCTCTCTGCCTTAGTCTGGTCGCTGGCCTTCCCTCTGCCGCAAGCCGCTGTGGACCGCCGTTCATCAGCGACAGTGAGTCGCCTCCTTCGGCGACCAAAATTCATGCAAAGGGTCCACAAAACTCAGTTTTTTCTCCCTAACACAGATTTGGGGTTAGTTTCTCTCGAGTCTTATCCTAATTTCCTAGATCTACAAAAAACCGAAGTGTAATACATGTTTTTTTACCTTTTTGATCTTCCTTTTTTGGTTTGTAACTTTTTTTCCTTATTTTCACTGTCCTTTTTCTCTTTGCTTTAGATTTGGATTCAAATGGAATAGGAATTTTTTGTGTTTTTTTATTTTGAACTCGGATCGCCTTACATCGATTGCAAGTTGGGGTTTTTATACCTGATTTTGATCACAAATTTTCAGATATACTTGTTTTTTTTCAGATTTGGCTCTTACTTTTTCAGGTGGTAGGGCGGTGGCACAGAAGAGTCAGGGCGGTAGAGTAAGCGTAGGAGGCGGAAGTGGCCAATAGTGTCGCGCGTGGAGGCCACGGGGTATTGAGGAGCCGTGCGTGGCAAACACGCGTAGGGAGTTGAAAAACCAAGGGGCGGCGACGACACATTAGGGTTAGAGGTTTAGGTTATTAGGGTTTTTTTAATTTTTTAGGTTTTGGGCTATTTGGGTATGGACCTGGTATTTATAATATTGGGTTTGGGTATTTGGATATGGGTTTGGTTTATATTTGGGTTATTTGAATTATAAAGGGTAATGGATACTAGGTATGTTGGGCCGGCTAAATGGGTTTTTATTGGGTATGTAATAATAAAAGGATCTGGTTTTTTAATTTTTGGCTTTTGGTTTTGGTTTTAATTTTAGGTTCAGGCCCAGGTTAAAAATGGATTTGGGTTTGGACCCAAACAAAAATAAGTATTACAACAACAACAACGCGATCATCCAAATAAGAAACTATAACCAAAACTATGGTAGAAGAAACCACCTCATCTTTATACTTCGCAATAAAGTCTTCCCAAAAAGGTCCGATGAGATTCCTCACGTCGAAATCCATGATTACATTACAAAGGACGTCGAAATTAATATCCCTAACATCCAGAGGGCCTTGTGCTAGCTGAAAAATAAGAATAGAGGCATCTCGTAATTTTTCCATTTATTCAATCATCAAAGCAGAAGTGACGTTTGCAACTGCCTTAACCTTCTCCGCTATATGGTCATCACGAGTAGCCTCTAGCACCATATTCTCATTCTTGTGTGATTCTTTAAGCTCAATTAACTTTCTCGTGAAATTTGCAAAATTCTCATTCGTAGCATTTTTGGTCTCTTTCAGTTCCTCCTTGAGACCCTGAATCTCACTTTTGAAACTCTGCTATGTAGTTGTGAACAACTTATTTTTAATCCTTAGAGTGCGATCAACCTCGTTCTCTTTCTTGTAAATTTCCTCTACATGCCTCATGTGTAATTCTTCCAACCGCACCCCGACGTTCGCTTCGTATTTTTCTTTCAGCTCCTTTAAATGGCTAGTTGTAATCACTAATTTTATTCGGGTTATTAACCCATTTTCGTTAATATTTACAATAAAGGGCTTTCGTTTATTTATTCTATATATTTTTATTAACGCTTTATTATTACATATCATATGTTATTATGAGTTGAAAAAAAAGAACACACAAAAAAACATTACTATTATTTTCGATTATTATTTATTAATATCATTATCTATTATCATTAAAAAGCCCAAAAATATTATTATTATTTAGTATTTAGTTATTATTTTTAATTATTATTAAAACAAAAACCAAAAAAATAATATATAGTAAAATAAATAAATAACAACCCAAAGTTTATTAATTTAACAGTCCATTTACATTAAAAAACTCACAAATATATTACATACATTTGGCCCGTTAGAGCCTAGACCACTAAAACCCTAACCCCAACAAAAACCCTAATCTAATGCCCCGCCTCTTTCTTTAGCAACCCTTTTTCCACCGTCAGATCAGGAATAGATATGACGTTCCAGATTAAGGGAAACAGTTCCAGATCTGACGTTCCAGATTAAGGGAAACAGAGACCCCTCATCTGTCTTAATCCGCACGTTCAACCCACCGTCGGCTCTTCAGCTCACACCACATGCAAACGTTTGGCTCTAAGGATGATCCACATGCGTGTGAAGCCCACACACCGACCTTTCAAATCCTTCGTGACCTTTCATTTTCCACATGTGCCAGTCGAACAAACCAACAACCATAGCGGCCGGTTCTTTCTCTCTCTGGTCCCCTCCCACTCGTACGAGGGCCACAACACCTACATACAAGGGACAATTGGACAATGTCGCAACCACATACATTAGTGATTTCAGAAACATGCATGAATACAAACAAATCAAGAGGGCAGCCAATGAGAATTTCCTTGTTTCTATTTCAAAAATAAGAAATTTTAATATTCGGTTATAAGAACCAAAAACCTAACATGTAAAACCAGAGACGGGGATTCGGTAATAAAATAAAAAAATAGAGTTTCAAAGGTATTTTTCTCCCTCCTTTACAATCGAAGCAAACAAAAGGGGAAATAGAGCTTAGGGGCTACCTTTCGTTGATTAAGTTTCTCGGCCTTCCTAGGGATCCTAATGATAGACGCTCCATTCTTTCACCTGGTGATAAACCTCGGCCTCTGAGCCAATCATGGTGAACCGGCAAGGAAGGAGGCAGAGTCATTATTTCAAGGTCAAAGAGGAGGCTTTTAATCTCAGTTTTTTTAAAAGAAGAAGGCTTTGTTTGATTTTCAAAGAACGAGTCTGGTTTGAATAAAAGAGGGTGTTTTCTGGGTTATTTTAGGTTGTCAGTGTAGAATAGCGATGGTTGGCACGACGTTTTCTGAGCTAACTGAAACCCTAGCAGAGCCCTGGTGAGTTTTTGAGAGAGATGGGTTGGCCGATTTTTTAGAAAATGGGAGAAAAAGGTTAGGTGTGTTGGTTTTTTTGGCTTTTATATTCAATGAAAATGAGGGGTTTATTACTTAATAAACCCCTCCACGTTTTTAAAAGTTCACCCAGAGGCCCTTTCGTCTTTTTATTTCCTCCCAGTCCCCTCAAAGTTTTCAAAATATTGTAATTTCGTACCTGATTTCGTTCAGATTCATTATTTTAAAATGGTTTTACTATCTCTAAGCCCCTCCGAGTTTTCAAGATAACTTTCCAGCCCTTTCGCCTTCTAAAACTACGACCGTTGTCCCTAAAACTTTAAAGCATTTTTCATTTTTGCCCTTAATTCGGATTTAATCCGATTCTAAGGAGTTTAATGCCCCATTCATTCCCCAAAAATATATTTTTGTTTCAATTTAACCCCAAATTTCAGTGGTTCAACTCCCCTTTCCCCCTTTTAATTTATTTGGTTTTTATTTTGGTCCATGCATATGCATATTTAATTTTAGCCTCACATTTATTGTGAAATTTATGGTTATATCATGTGGTTTAGTTTATAAGTCTAGATATATGGTATATATGTATATGTAGCTTTATTTGTTTAAACCATATATATGTTGTATGTAATATGTAAATGCGATTATATTTATATTGTTGATATTATTTTTCTTACATAGCATTATTTTATAATATACATCATATGTTACATATACATGTATATTTATATACTTTACTATACTAAACTATTTTATATATATATTGCTTTGTTTTTTTAAATATATCATGTATATTATATTATATTGTTTTTCCCTTCTTACGTAATATATGTATATAATGTATAATATATGGTATGGTATTTTGATATATTTTCTTGTATGGTATGTTATCTTTTAATACTTACGCCTCGTTTTTGTATCATATTTGTTTAATTCCATGCTTTGTTTTTAGCATATTTATTTGGTTCATGCTTATGTCATATTTTTATGTCATCTTGTTCATACATATGCGTGTCTTGTTTAGTATTACATCCGGATATATAAACTGTCAATGTGGTGTCCCTTTATTCGAGGATAAGCTTGGCTAGTATCAAGCGTAGTGGTGACAGTTTTCGCTTATTCTCAAATAACGAGGCCCCTCTAAAATTTACTCACACGTATAACCAAATTTTGATTTAATAGTCACTTTAATTTGGAAAATTTAATATTAACAAAGCCGTAATTATTTATTTTATTTTTATTTCTATGGTACCAATTCTTGGGCGGTGTGGGGGTACCAAAACCTTCCCATCCGTAATCGACTCTCGAACCTGCTTTCAAAACAATCTCTGGTTTTTATGGTGTTCAACCTACCTTAGTGGCCAGTGGCGACTCCAAGTTTTATAGTTTTCAAATATACGAATTTTTAAAGGACTCCCTATTTTCCAAATATTTTTCCTAAAAATGAAAGGAAAACTACTACTCCTTTTTAGCGATCATTTGAAAAAAAAAAGAAAAAAAGGTCGCTACAGCTGGCGGCTCCGCTGGGGAATGGTTTTGGTTTTTTTTATAAAAAAGAGAGCCATGCCATTTTTTTAAAATGGAAAAATATAATTACCACTTTATTAATATCTAAAGTTGTGAATTAAAGTAACGATTAAATTAATATTTGTTTATAAATGCGAGTTTATTTTAACGCTTTTATAATTTGGCATTTAAACTCGTCTCTTTAAGTGGGGGGAAAATGCTAGTGCTTTCGTGTGGATATTGTTCCTCCGTATGTGCCTAGTAAGTACCTTCGGGGCTCGAGTACCCTATGTTTTCGTGGGAATATTGTTTCCCCATATGGACATAGCGAATGGGTTCCCCCGAATTCAACTCGGTTGAGAGAAGCCTATAATGGGTGCTGGCCGGGGGCCTTGCTACCCTTAGGAGGGGACAACGAGGACAGCTCGTGTACCTTCTAGTACCAAAACCGCATGTAGAGAACATAGAAAGCCCATCCCTTTTAGAGCCATGCAGTTAACCTAGGTTTTTAGAAAGGATGAAAATAGGGTTGTTTTATTTAGTGCCTTATTTAATTTTCCATTTATTTCTGTACTTAATGATTTTATCTGGTACTAACTTATTTCTTTTTGTGTTTTATCTTGTTTTGCACATATTTTTGCATCTACATTGCATGACATAAAGGTGTTGATTCAAGTGGTTTGCCCAACTTGAGATCTTTCATTATAGATAAAAAGTATCTCAAGAATGAGGATACCACTTCAACAATGCGACAGTGGTCCGATGTCAACCAAAGGGTTCAAGGTGACAGTTTTCCAGGTAAGCGCATAATACTAGAGTATACCCAAGTGGGCTATAGCAAGATGACCTTTGGGATTCAAAAGAAGTGTGGGATATTCGGTCGTTCTTTCCAAGAATATCATGATCAGAGTGGATTCCTCGAACTTCAGGCCAGTCAATATCAGAAGGAGGTGTTTCAAGTTCCGATCGAGACTTGAAGTTGCAGTTTAAGGTTATTTACTCTTCTTCATGATGCTAGCCGATTGATTCAAGGCCGGGATCAATACAACCTGAATTTAATAGTTCAGACATCAAGATTCATAGCCTATCATGTGAAGACTCTAGTCACGCAAGCCGAAACTCTTTTTCCTTTCAGCTACTCGTAGCCATCGAAGAATTAGAAGTTAGGGCCAAGGCTTATCGATGGAAGTTTTTCTTTGTTTTGAGAACCTTTTTCAATCCAATGAGAGTTGCTCTAGGATGATCACCAATGGAATAAATGCCTTTATCTGCATACATTCTTGCATTTTATTTGTTCCATGCATTGCATAAAGCATATATCATGCATTAGGTAATTAAACAACAAGATTAATTGTGGGGGATTTCGTGACAGTAATTAAAGATTCTGTATTCACACTTCACCCGACACTGAAAAACGCAAATGGAAAAAAGTTTTGCTAATGTGGAAGCCAATTTGAGAAGAGCATTCATCTCAGAAAATAGAAAGAACAAGGGAATGACTTCTAGCCAGTACACCTTTAGAAGTATGAATGGCCTAGTGGCTAGGGTGGATAAGCTAGAACAGCTCCAAGAACTTTTGGTGGGGAATCAAAAGGAGATGATGGCATATATGAAGAAGTTCCAAGAGGAAGCTATAGGGCAAATCAATGAATGGATGGGCATGATGGCTACCATGACCAAAAGAAAGGGTTTGGCGAAATATTCGTTCGTGTAGAAGGAGATCGAAAAGACAAGTTAGAGTTGGGATTACGACTTTATAGCAGAAAAGATTTTGTCTGATGAAGACCAAGCCATCGTCAACCAGTATGAGGTAGTCTGCACTGCTTTCGAGTATCTCATCAAATTGGTGTTGGATAAGATTGAAGATTCTCTCTTAAAAATGTTGTCTTCCCCAACGGATAGAGAACCAGCTTGGAAGCAGTTTAAGAAAATAGATCATGAGGTTAACAACACGGGCACATTCGAGGCCCCTAAGAAGCCGATGATCTCCTCAACCCAGACCATATCCCAGAATGTGCAAGGCTCGAATAGAAAGGAGACTAGAGGTCCCAAAGAGAAGATTAAGAAAAAGTCGTTCACCCCTCTACCGATTTTATACAAGGAGTTGTACTCGCAACTATAAAAGGCCAATTTAGTTCGACCGTGTTTTGTTATTTCTTTAAAACAGAGGCCCCTCGTGGTACGATACCAAAGCACACTGTAAGTACAACGCCGGAGTAGTGGGACACATAATAGAGAATTACCCGGCAATCAATAAAGTGGTGCAAAGCATGTTAAAAGTTTAATTCTTGAAGTGTGAAGGACCTAATGTGGTAATTAATCCACTTCCAAACCACAGAGGTTGGGCCTTAAATGCTCTTGAAGAGGTAGAAGAAAAGATGGTGAAGGTAGGTGTGTCAGAAATTAGGTCCCTTTTAAGTTAGGTTTTCAAACAACTTTCCATGGAAGGTTTGATTGAGCATGGTATAAAGAATACACAAGGCAAGCATAAGGCATTTTGTGATTACCATCAGAAGGAATGGCATGAAATCCAATGTTGTCCAGAATTCAAGCAGTTGGTTCAGTGATTGATGGACCGCAAAAAATTGAATTATTTGAGAAAGTTTGAGTGGTCATGATGAATGACCAGTGTTGCGATGGTCAAGGATTTCTAGTGCATCCTATCCACGTTTTTTAAGTTTTGCCTTAGTCGCTTTTCTTCCATGTTTGCAATTAACTTTGCTACTATTTTCCCGAAAGTTGCAAATACCTTTCTTAAAGGCTTATGTTATTTTTGCCTTTTCCATTTCAATGAAATGATGCATCTTTTAATTAAATATATATGTATATTCTTTCCAACCCTCGTAGATCCCCGGATATCATGTGCATGATTTGGCATTGATTCTAATAATAAGATCAATCAAATGTTGTGATCATGATGAAGTATGATTTCCTGCTTAGTACGCTATGGTCGGTAAAGTGTGAGACGCAAGATTACTACTCCTTCGATAATGTTTGATGATAAGAAAATCTCCTAGGAAAGCCCAATGGAGTGGCTTGAATGTGAGAATTCTTTTAGGAACACATGGATTTTTAAAAAATGATGAAAAAATGAAAAATGAAGTTTTTAAAAGAGAGAAAAGAAAACCAGAAGGGTACTCCGCTATAGCAAAAAGGCTAAATAAGGGCGTTTTGCTCCACTTACTCTAATTGAGTCAAAAGCCTTGGTTGTATGAGTAAGTTTTCAAATCATGACTATGCCGAGTAACTTAGGGTATTGTTGTGTGCTCCATCATTATTCTCGAGACAAAAGACTGTGATGAGTTGAATTCCCGAGAAGAAAGAGAAATTTAAAATTTAAGAAATAAATGAACAATTGAATAAGTCTCGGAGCATCCTAATAGAGATGTGGGGGAGAACAAATCTAATAAGGAGATATGATCCACCTGTTCAATACCCTAGCATCAAAGATAAATCTTTAAAAACACTGATACTATTAAATGCAATCAGAAGCACACATTTTTTCTTAGAGTTCTCAGAATGATATTTTCTGCACTCCATGGGTTAAACAAATTCAAAAACCTTGAACATATTTTGGAAAAAACAATGAGAATGAGAATGAGTAGTTTTCGAACAGATCAAGCAAATACCATAATCGTGATGATGAACCGAGCAATCTAGGAGGAATTTCAAAACTTTAAATATTGCCACAACATTCAAAGGGGAGCTATTGATCACTGGAGGATTGAATCTAAGGCGCTCTTGCATATGATATCTGGGGAATTCTATTCTTTTTTCCTTTTTGTATATTAATCCAAAAAGTATCCTCTATTGAAATGTTAATTAGCAAACCAACATATATATGAAAGGAAAAGAAAAAAGAAAAAAATGAAAAAAAATGAGAAAATATTAAAAAAGGGAAGAAGAAGAAAAAATAAAAAAAGAAGGAAAAAAGAATAGGGTTTCTCTGTATTGTTCCAAGAATAGAGTTTTGAAGTCGGGGTCAAAGGTGTATATGATCGACCTAACACAAAGAAATAACCCGTCAATGATCCTGGAGAGAATAATAGCCAGCCTTAGTATGCTACACGATTCAAAGACCCAAAATGGCATGTTTTCAGCCTACCGTTGAGATAGAAAAAAGATCATCCTGATGGATTAGAGGCAAAAAAATGACAGCTAAACCCAAAGGTGAGATGAGGTACTACTAAGATCAAGAAAGAAGAAGAATGTTTCTCTACATGGCTTCAGGGGTAGAGCTTTAGGTCAAGGATCTACATGGTCGACCTAGCATAAAAAATAATAAAATAATTTATCAGTGATTACGAAGAAAATAATAGCAAGATTTCATATGCTAGATGGTTTAGAGATTTGAAGTAAATTTCTGCAATAACAATAACATTTTTTTGGTTCAGAAAGTGAAGATTGGACCTTGTGGAAGTAATAAATGTTTAAAAGATTTAGGGGCATGTGTTCACCCCATCGTTGATGTAGAAGAAGGCTCGTCATGAAGAGTCATAAAAGACACAAAATTTAAGCCCAAGTGGAGTTGGGGCAATGTTTCAGAATTGAACTTCATGAAATGATAGATTTTATTCTAACTAGTGCAAGTCAGCAATCTCCTTTCAAGATGAGACAAAAGATGAAGATTTAGCAAAGACAAAAGAGCCCATAGAAATTAAGGGTGATCGACCAGAAAGTAAGGGTCTTCCCCCAACAGTTTTAAAAATGACTCCACTCGTGCATCATTTGTAGCTAGACGTCCTTATGTTATGAGCATACTAACTCATACCATCATAGCATTTTATTTATTTTAAACAGGTATTTGAAGATTGATAAAAGATTTGATCTACAGCTTTACAAGAGGAGAAGTAGATCTCAGCAAAGAATCGAGAGTCCTTTGGATTGCATGATTATGATTTCTAAAGGTCTTCCAATCTTTGGTTATTCAGGAGCGGCGAGCATCTTTTTATGCCAAGACGATCTAAACTTGGGGGATTCAGTCGAGGTATTCTGGTGGTCTCTAAGTAAGAAACCACTTTTTTATGAGGTATTCCGATAGTCTCAAAGCGAGATAGCATTTTATAATAAAACTCAGATTTCCCAATTTTATCCTTTCTTAAGGATGTTTTTTTTTAAAACAAACTTCTTAATTCGATTCTTTCTTAAGGATGTTTTTCTTAAAACAAATTTCTTAATTCGATCCTTTCTTTAGGATGTTTTTCTTAAAACTCAAATTTCTTAATTCGATCATTTCTTAAGGATCTCAAATTTCTTAATTCGATCATTTCTTAAGGATGTTGTTCTTAAAAAGAATTTCTTAATTTGATCATTTCTTAAGGATGTTTTTCTTAAAATGAAATTCTCAAATTGATCCTTTCTTAAGGATGTTTTCTCGAAACCAATTTCACGATTCAATCCCTTCATAAGGACACGGTTTTTAGGAAATGAGAATTTCTTAATTCGGTCCTTTCCTAAGAATATTTTTCTCAATTAAAAAAATTCTCAATTCAATCATTTCATAAGGATGAGTTTTCATGAATTGAAGATTCTTTTAATTTGATATTTCCAAAAAAGAAGAAAAAAAAGAAGAAAAGAAGAAAAGAAGAAAAATAAGAAAGAAAAAAAGAAAAAAAAAGGAAAAAAGATAAGAAAAAAGGAAAAAGTGAAAACCCGAAAAGGACGCTTTGAAAAAACCAATCTAAAGTAGAAATCTAAAAAGGCATTTTTCAAGAGCTTGAAAGGAAAGGGCTAAAATGATTGAACTCGTATCTGAGAGGGGATACCACCACTCTGAGGATCAAAAAAAGGAGAAAGCAAAGAGACGGTCGAATTCGATTCAAGAAAGGAACACAACTTCAAGATTTCAAGGTGGAAGGTTCTATATAGGAGGGACCGATATCTTCAGGATTTTGAAGCGAAAGGTTAGATACCCGTAGCTCAAGAACTTCGAGCGAGGAGTTTTATATAGGAAAAACTCACTGCTTCAGGAGTTCGAGGTGAAAGGTTCTATATAGGAGGGACCGACATCTTCAGGATTTTAGAGCGAAAGGTCAAATGCCCGTAGCTCAAGGACTTTAAGCGAGTAGTTTTATATAGGAAAAACTCGCAGCTTCAAGATTTCAAGGTGAAAGGTTCTATATAGGAGAGACCGACATCTTCAGAATTTTAGAGCGAAAGGTTAAGTGACCATAGCTCAAGGACTTCAAGCAAGGAGTTTTATATAGGAAAAACTCAACTTCAGGAGTTCAAGGTGAAAGGTTCTATATAGGAGGGACCGACATCTTCAGGATTTCAGAGCGAGAGGTCAGACGCCCGTAGCTCAAAGACTTCAGGGCGAAGAGTTTTATATAGGAAAAACTCATAGCTCCATGATTTCAGGAAGAGGAAGGGTGAACAGTTCTATATAGGAGGAACTCGCAGCTCAGAATCTTCGGGCAGGGAAGTTGGTTAAAATTAGTGCTTATGGTCTTTGCTTCATTCTTGTTCCACAAGGATAAGCAAAGATGGGCAACTGTAATAAATAATTTTATCTGGGTATTAACTCATTTTCGTTAATATTTACAATAACAGGCTTTCGTTTATTTATTCTATATATTTTCATTAATGCCTTGTTATCATATATCATATGTTATTATGAGTTAAAAAAGAACACACTCACAAAAAAACATTATTATTATTATTCCTGGTTATTATTTATTAATATCATTATCTATTATCATTAAAAAGCCCAAAAATATTATTACTATTATTTAGTATTTAATTATTATTATTTTTAATTATTATTAAAACAAAAACCAAAAAAATATATATAGTAAAATAAATAACAGCCTGAAGTTTATTAATTTAACAGTCCATTTACATTCAAAAAAACACAAAAATATATTACATACATTTGGCCCGTTAGAGGCCCAGACTACTAAAACCCTAATCCCAACACAAACCCTAATCTAATGCCCCTCTTCTTTATTTGGAAGCCCTTTTCTCCACCGTCAAATCTGGAATAGATCTGACGGTAAAGATTAAAGGAAATAGAGGACCCTCATTGCCCTGATCCGCGTATGAAGCCTACCGTTGTCTCTTCAGCTCACATCACGCACCAGCGCACGGCTCTAGGGCTTCTCCACGTGCGTGTGAAGCCCACGCACCTGACCTTCCAGATCCCTCGTGACCTTTCATTTTTCACATGCGCTAGTCGAACAAACCAACAACCACAGCGGCCGGTTCTACCTTTCTCTGGTCCCCTCTTACTCGTACGAGGGCTACAACACATGCATACAAGAGACAATTGGACAATTTCAGATGACAACCACAAGCATCAGAGATTTCAGAAACATGTATGAATACAAACAAATCAAGAGGGCAAACAATGAGAATTTCCTTGTTTCTATTTCAAAAATAAAAAATTGTAATATTCGGTTATAAGAACCGAAAACCTAACATGTAAATCTAGAGTCAAGGATTCAGCAATAAAATAAAAAAGACAGAGTTTCAAAGGTATTTTTTCTCCCTTCTTTACATTCAAAGAAAACGAAAATGGGTAATAGAGTTTAGGGGTTATCTTTCATCGATTGAGTTTTCCGGCCGTCTTAAGGACCATAATGATGGACGCACCATTCTTTTCGCCAGGTGATAAACCTCGGCCTACGAGCCGATCATGGGGAACTGACAAGGAAGGAGGCAGAGTCGTGCTTTCGAGGTCAAAGAAGGGGGCTTTTAATCTCGGTTTTTTTAAAAAAAGAGAAGTCTTTGTTTGGTTTTCAAAGAACGAGTCTGGTTTGAATAAAAGAGGGTGTTTTTTTGGTTTTTAAAGCTGCCGCCGCCGAAAGTTGCGGCCCGCACAGCATTTTTTGGGCTAACTGAAACCATAACAGTGACTTGGTGAGGTTTTAAGAGAGGTGGGTTGGCCAGTTTTTTAGAAAATGGGAGAAAAGGGTTAGGTCTGTTGGTTTTTTGGCTTTTATATTCAAGGAAAATAAGGGGTTTATTAAGTAATAAACCCCTCCGCGTTTTTAAAAATACACCTGGAGGCCCTTCCGTCTTTTTATTTCCTCATAAGCCCCTCAAAGTTTTCAAAATATTGTAATTTCATACCTGATTTTGTTCATATTCATTCTTTTAAAACGGTTTTATTATCCCTAAGCCCCTCTGTGTTTTCACGATAATTTTCCAGCCTTTCCGCCCTCTAAAACTACGACCGTCGGCCCTAAAACTTTAAAGCATTTTTCATTTTCATCCTTAATTTAGATTTAATCCGATTCTAAGCGGTTTAATGCCCCGTTCAATCCCCAAAAATCTATTTTTGTTTCAATTTAACCCCAAATTTCAGTGGTTCAACTCCCCTTTCCCCCTTTTAATTTATTTGGTTTTTTTTCTGGTCCCTGCATATGCATATTTAATTTTAGCCTCGCATTTTATTTCTTTTATAGTCCAGTTCTTTCATTTTATGTGCGATTGTTTTTATTATTTGTTTTTTTATATATCACACATTTATTGTAAAATTTACGGTTATATCATGTGGTTTAGTTTATATGTCTAGATATATGGTATATATGTATATGTAGCTTTATTTGTTTAAACCATATATATATTATGTAATATGTATATGCCTTTATATTTATATTGTTGATAGTATTTTGCTTACATAGCATTATTTTATAATATACATCATATGCTATATATGCATGTATATTTATATACTTTACTATACTAAACTATAATATATATTTCTTTGTTTTTTTAAATATATGTTGCATATTATATTACATTGTTTTTCCTTCTTACGTAATATATGTATATAATGTATAATATATGGTATGATATTTTGATATATATATATATATATATATATATATGTTATTTATTTTCTTGTATGGTATATTATCTTTTAATACTTACGCCTCGTTTTTGTATCATATTTGTTTAATTTCATGCTGTGTTTTTAGCATATTTATTTGGTTCATGCTTATGTCATATTTTTATGCCATATTGTCCATACATATGTCGTGCCTTGTTTAGTATTGCATCCGGATATATAAACTGCCAATGTGGTGCCCCTTTATTTGAGGATAAGCTTGGCTAGTATCAAGTGTAGTGGTGGTAGTTTTTATTTATTCTCGAATAACGAGTCCCCCTAAAATTTACTCGCACGTATAACCAAATTTTGATTTAATAGTCGTTTTAATTCGGAAAATTTAATATTAGCAAAGCGCTAATTATTTATTTTATTCATATTTCTATGGTACCAATTCTTGGGCGGTGTGGGGGTGCCAAAACCTTCCCTATCCGTAATCAACTCCCGAACCTGCTTTCAAACAAATCTCTGGTTTTTATGGTGTCCGGCCTACTTTAGTGGCCGGTGACGACTCCAAGTTTTATAGTTTTCAAAGATACGAATTTTTAAAGGGCTCCCCATTTTCCAAATATTTTCCTAAAATGAAAGGAAAACTACTACTCCTATTTAGCAATCATTTGAAAAAAAAAGAAAAAAAAAGTCGCTACACTAGCATATTCTTCCACCTGCGACCGCAACCGCTCATTTTACTCAACAACACCAGCGTAATTTTATACTCGCGGGCGAAACCTTGAATTTTCTTCAACAAGATTCTTCGCGCTCCTCTCTTTGTTAAACTAAACGCAACCAAGTTCTTGGATAAGACCTCAACCCCCTCAATAAAGCTCCTAATACTACCGTAGGATATTGAAGCACTAGGACTATCCGAATACAAGTTGAATAATCGTTTAGAAGCTAATTTTTGATAAAAACCAATTCTCTGTCTCCGGACATCCCCTTCAAGGATATAACGAAGTCCACATAGCCAAAGGCCTGCAACCCATACTAGAGGGGACATCAACACACAGTGCCACAAGGGGTTTATCGCAGCACCTGAAAGCGACACAACAAATATAACTACAGGGGATTTATCTTCAGTACGGCAATGAACAACGATGGAATATGTAACACTCACATCTACAAAAAAAACCAATCGAACTAAAACTATATTGGAAAAATTAGGCAGCCAAATTATTAAATTAAAACTCAAGCTAGCAACATGTCACCTGCGGCATCTGAAGCTACACGACAAGTAAGTGAGACATCAGCCAAGCTGACGGACACTGGTCCTAACAGCACCACTTGTCACTATCTTAGAAGAATTGCCAATCTCGAATAAAAAGGGTGAAATAGCACAACTCAACTCAAATGAACCTCCGGTAATTCCAGCATCACACGTTGGCCTTTTCCGTAATGTTTTCTCTTCATTATCCATAAGTCACCTCTTGAGCTATAAGCCCTCATTTGTCTTGCCACATTTTCTCGTGCAGCCTCAATAACATCCACTAAACCTCTATTAGAGGCATTTTGGGCACCGAACAAAACCTCTAGATAGGGAACAATAGACACTACACCTATTGGGATGATGTTGTAGCTATCCCTATCAGCCCTTGTGAACTTAATAGAGTATTGCCCGGCGCAGTCAATGACGTCTCTGACACACCAATCCCAACTCCTAATTCGTTACCAACTATTCATAATTGAGGAATTGTTGCCCCTACAAGATACGTAAAAATAATAAAGAATGCAAATAATAATAAAAATATACCGATAATGAACGAAAGTACGCATGTGTATAATTCCCCTCTCAAAGGTTATAACCAACTGATACCTGCATCCATCCGCCTTTTTTATCGGCATTCTAAAGGAGGATAATTTCCTTCATATTTTTAGTGAGATGTGACAAGCGGGCTGGAAACCACATGTTTTTTACCTCCTTCACCATGATCATAGCTAGGTAAGCCAACGTTGACACCACTCCTTTGAGCTGTAGAAACGACTTCCCCACTAGCCCCTTCTGAGGGGGTATCTTTTTCACGATACCTCTAGGGATGTGTACAAATGCCAGTATACTCGGGAAAGAAATTTTTTAGTTCATCTTCACCACCCAGAAGAATCCTCGCAACTCGCTTGTTACCCCTTTTTTCAAAGGGCCATGCTTACACACAAGTAGGCACGTTCGTCAAAGAGCCCCCTAGAAATGCATCAAAATATGTTTCATCCCAACCATTGGGGCTTTTCTCCTCTAGACAATGCACCCAGATATTTCTGAGGGTGCATACTTTTTTAGGAGAGATGGTGGATCACCTTCTAGTCTTCTGATAAGTTTTACCTCAGTAACTTACATTTTTCTCGCATTGGGCAACGCAACCGTATCCTTGATCGGCCGATGCCATATATTGAGAAACAGAAACTTTCCAATAGCTCACTCTAGTTTTATATACTTTTTCCTATCCAGGCGAAGATCATCAGCATGATCACTCATCACTGACCCTTTTCCTTTACAATGAATAATAGTTATAAAACCTTTCGCATTCTTATCGTGACCAACCACAACATTATAAAAATAACAGAACACATCGACATAAGGTTCGTCCCCATGAATTTTACAATTCAAGAAGTACGTCACCAAGGTCCACCAACTACTCCCACTTAGCTGACCTGGTGCAATATAGAACCAATTTAGCCACTTTACAAAGAAAGGATGTAGTGGTAAATGAAACCCGGACTCAAAAGCAAAAAGAGGAATCAACACCACGACCTCCTCTCATTAGAACATGAGCTCAGGCGAAAGACCCCCTTTGGCAGACTGAACAGATACCGAAAATGATTAACAGTGAGAATACCTCGGCACTCCAAAGTTTTCAATAATTCATCAAGCTCGGTCGTAGAGCGAAACTCGTCACTCACTACCACAGACAAGCAAACTATTGCAATAAAAACAATTGTCCTTTTTTCTCGACAAGACAAAATAAACAACATAAAGCTCAAAAATACCGATAAAGTATATTTATAGTCAGGAACCGTGTTGTAGACTCTCTACGTGAATGCTGGCAAAACTGGCAAAAGATATGTGTTGGAAAGTATAAAAACGTGCCAAGATGAGTCTTTCGCATGCAAGTAATACAGCCGGTAAGCTGAGTATCAATCCCACAGAGATTGACTTGGAATTCAATTGCCTTGATTGTTACTTGCCTTAAGAAAAAGTTGATTTGATTTGAAGTTGGTTATGAAAACAATAAAAAAGAAAAGGAATGAACGTAAAGTAAAGACGTTGGAAAGGGAATGTGCTGTAATGAATGATGAGTGTTGGCAGGGAATGCCTGATTTTCACGCTATTCATGTCGTGCCAGCTTTTAATAACAACTTTTCTTGGCATTGTTTGCCGAGCAGATTCAAAAATAGCAAAGCCTCTCTCGATGGTCATTGCCCTAAATTGATCATGTAAAACCCCCTATATCTCTATAGTGCATGCTTTTAAAAAAAACAATTTGATTAAGATCCAATCTATACTCCTAAGGGGTAGATTTCACTCCCGAAGTAAGTTCATCTACTTGAACGACTTATCTCGAAGCTTCTCTCCTCAGTATTCAACAACTTATTCGTTGCCACCTCAAGTCTGTTAAGATATTGAGGCACAATAGGCCAACAGTGCCAGCTCTCGCTTGGCATAGTATTTAGGAAATATTAAAGTATGCCGAATAGTGAAAACATTGTCAAGGTAGATTTATTATTAAAAACTAAAACATAAAAATAGCGTTCAATGCAAACATCCCCCACCAACTATTAAATTAGTTCATGGTGAGGGATTTAACCAACAACCCACAAACGTTTTCGCAATACATCATCATTAAAAACAAAATAAAATAACTTGAAAGAGAGAATGGGCTAGAAGGGGTCTCTCGATGCAGCCCTTCAAGATCCAGGCTTCTCGGCCAAGTTGATCGAACTACCATTCCAAGGTGCAGCCGGTTATCAATTGTCACACACCAACTCCTCATGATCGAATCTTCTTCGATCCCTCCAAAGTCTAGCTTGGTTGGTGTTTAAATAGGCGTGCGGGGAAGGGATAGGATGAGCTCCTCATTTGAATTTTAAATGCAAGCGATAAGAGATAATCATCTTATCCAAATTTGAATGAGATTTGATCAGGCTAGAGCTGACATCATTTTGCCGACGTTGCCTTGCCGTTCAAACTTGGCATGAATCTGCCAACTAGTCTTGGCACCATCTTATCATGTATTTTTTTGGAGATTGATCCAATTGCTATCTTTTCGGAGCCTAATCATGTCCTATTTTTTCGGGGTCCAATAGCCTCTTGGCATGGCATCAAGTTCACTTCTCTGCCAACCGGTGTTTGGCATTATTTGGTCCATCTGTGCCAACAGCACTCGGCATTCTCTATGGCGCTCCTTCCTGTGTTGCTTTTCTGGGCCAAATCATATGCCAAACCTACAAAATTGCCAACAAAACATCCTTTCACACTGGCATAGACAGAATTCTAAACTCCTTATACAAATGCATGGTTTTAACATCCTAATGCAACTAAATGCACTTAAAAACAAGCAAAAGCATTGTAAGATTGACATTAAAATAGTACTTTTGGAGAGGTAACACACCCCCAAACCTAACTCATTGCTTGTCCTCAAGTAATGCAAAAAAATAAAAACAAAAACTGTGAAAATGTTACCTTAACAAAATTTTGGTTGAATGCCAACACGTGCTGGCAAGCAGAATTTGGCTCTATTTCTGTCCTCAGTATCTCAGTGCAATAATGCCAAGCAGGTAATAATTCAAGTGCAACAATATAACTCTAGTCTAAGTTCATGATGTGTAGGCAATATGCATCAAGTGTCATTTCACTCCCTTAGCCAATTTTACTACCTAAACTCTTATTTTTATCATTTTTTCTTGCCAAGGGTTTTTGTTGGCACTAATTTAAGCTTGCTTCATGACGCTATTTAGCGTGAGGGATAAGATGGAGCATACCACGAATCTCCACCTTAATCTAGACATCACTAGGCTTTCTCTTCAACTCATACTCTAAGGTTTTGGACTTGAGAACTAAGAGGGAGAAAACCACGAAGCCCCAAGTAGCTTATTATCCCTAAGGTAGATGAGAGTTCTATTTTTCTTACCTTGGCAGAACACTGTTGCCTTATTAGTTTCTTTTACCTTGGCATTTTTTTTCAAATCTGAGCATAGTTTCAAAAAGAATAAGTTTGCTAAGGAACTAGATACATATTACTTGTTAAGTGAAAAATCAGTTCCCTAAACTAGAGATCAATTGCCAAGCTAACTTGGCATACTACTCTGCTGGCATGGCTTGACAACTAAAGATTAAAATTTCCTCATTGGACAGACACCTAGATCAAATTAAACTTGCCTAACAACTGTTAACATTTTTCAAAATTAAATCGAGGCAAAATTTTCTTTTTCTTTTTTTAGCGGTTCGGTATGCATCTACTCTAAATGACCTAGATGGCATGGCAACAGAAATTAAACACGAAATCCATGGCATAAATGTGAAGAAATGCACACCCCCAAACCCAAGATGTGCATTGTCCCCAATGTATAAAACAACACATATATACAAGAAAAACATAAAAAATTAAAAATGCATTATCATGTAAATGCAATAGAATGAAATGTAAAGGAGTTTAGGAAGAAGATGACTCCCATTCGAAAACTATTTACCGTGCGGCAAGGGTTTTTCTTCTCACAAATAGCCCACGATCAGGGGCCATGTGCTTTTTTCTTTTCAGACTCGGTTTTGAAGCAGCAGCGGAGGCTCCAACTTCCTCCTTTTCCTTGGCAGGCTCCGATGCGGCAAGTGCATCGATGGCATCAGATGGCGTGTATAAAGCAGGTGTCACTGGCAATTTGACTTTGGCAGACTTGGCAAGTGCAGCAGTAATCATTGTTCCTTTGATCGTTTGCCCCTTATCCGTATCAAGCTTGGGCACATCATGGAGAATACAAATTTTAGAAATCAACAAAGGGAAAAACAAGATGTCAGTACCTTTCGTTGCGCACTTTTAAGTTTCCTCAATAATAAGCTTGCCAACATTGATCTTGCACCCTATAACAATTGAGTGCAACAGGATTATCCTTTCTTCCGACACGATCTCGTTATGGGATGTGGGCATCAGATTCGCCTTGAGAAAATGATTCCATCCTCTCCATTAGGGCTTCAATGCCAGCCTCTTCACCGTATGGTGCCCCTTGGATGACACTGTCCATGCCGTGTCAGGCTCACACAGATCTGCCAGTAGCCTCTTTCTCTTGGTAGCGTTCATTGAATCCGCGTACTCAAAATACTCATCCTCTGCACCATCTAAATCAAACATATTATTGATATACCTTTCATCGAAATGAACACATTTACCTCTAATCACCAAGAAGGGTGAATCCTTGGTCACAAGGTGCGCATAGAATTCTTGGATGATTGTGGCATAAACATCCCCTTTTTGCTGGCAAAACTAAGTTCATTTGTGCAAGTTAATCGTAGACATGACTTCCGGAGGGAAGCCATTATTCGTCACTGTGTTGAGGTCAAAGTTCTTCGCATGGCAAAAATTCCTCAAGGTAAAATTGGATTCGAACCTTTTCTCGATCTCCTCGTTGAAGAATCGTTTGAAGGGGATAGAGGATGAAGCCATTGAAACTCGTTGAAGGAACTTGAAACGATGTTGAAAGATGAAGAAAAAGAACAATTTGGGTTTTGTACTTGCTTATCAAAAAGAAAGTAAAAAGTGAGAGAGATGTTTGGTTTCTTTAACTGCAAAGGTGAGAAAGCGGAATGTTTTGGGTTGGTTAAGTGTTTTAATGGGAGTAGTAATTAGGGATAATGATGGGAAAGAAAAAGAATTAATTTAAAAAGAGGTGGAGTGATAAGGGTGAAGTGATAAGGTGATAGGTGATAAGATATGGTAAGGATTGGAGTGATAAGGTGATTGGTTTAAGGTCAAATAAAAACAACTCTCTTATTTTACTGGGCCGATAAAACTAGGTTTTTTTCCTTCCTTCTATCTTTTGCACCGTTGCATGCCAAGCTACTCTAGCACTGCGTCTGACAGATTTTTCTATTGAAGCGTTGGCTCCTGCCAGCGACCCTGGCAGTGTTCTTGGCATAATGAATTTGCACAACTCAAAGGAAACCTTTCAACACGGTAAAGGAATAAAAAAATTAAAACTGAAAAAGAAAGAAAAACAATTAAAAACCTAAAAACAAAGAAAAAAACTAACCTAATATTTACAAAAGTTCAAACCTGATGGTGTTTTCATGTTACCTCTGCCAAGAGGATCACCTCTCTGGCATTGTTCTGATAACTTTCTATGTAGTGCTTTAAACGTTGGCCATTCACCTTAAAGATTTATCCCGTCTTCAAGTTCTTAATGTCCACAGCTCCATGAGCATAGGGCTTCACAACTTCATAAAGGCTCGTCCCTCTCGATCTGAGTTTCCCTAGAAACAACTTAAGCCGTGAGTTTTATAACAAAACACGTTGGCCTACCTCAAATTGTCTTGGCATTATCCTAATGTCATGCCAACGTTTTGCCTTTTCCTTGTAAATCCTGGCGTTCTCATAGGCTTGTGTTCTGAATTCTTCCAATTCATTTAAGTCTAGTAACCTCTTTTCTCCAGCAGCTCTCCATGCCATGCCAAGTGTTTTGATGGCCCAGTAGGCTTTATGCTCAAGCTTCACTAGCAGATGGCATGGTTTGTCGAAAACAAGTCAAAATAGTGACGTACCCAAAGGAGTTTTAAATGCAGTCCTGTAAGCCCACGAGGACTCATCTAGTCTCAAGGACCAGTCTTTCCTTGATGGATTAACAGTCTTCTCTAGAATATTTTTAATCTCTTTATTTGAAATCTCGGCTTGCCCATTTGTTTGTGGGTGATATGCCGTGGCAATTCTCTGTTGTATACCATACCTACACAAAGCTTTAGAAATTAGATTACATTTAAAATGAGTGCCCTCATCATGAATAATCACTATAGGGGCACCAAATCTAGTAAATATATGCTTATGTAAGAACTTGGCAATGGCCTTGGCATCATTCACTGGCAGAGCAACAGCTTCTACCCATTTAGATACGTATCAACAACCACAAGAATGTATACATTATCGAATGAGAGTGGAAAAAGACCCATAAATTCTATCCCTCATACATCAAATAAATCTACAAGCATAATGTTTTGGAGCGGTAGTTGGTATCCGCCAGAGATGTTTCCTATCTGTTGGCATCGATCACATGCCTTGGAATACTCATAGGCATCCTTATATAGTGTGGGCCAAAAGAATCCTGACTGTAGTACCTTGACAACAGTCTTTACCCCAGCAAAATGACCTCCATATGGTGTGGCATGGCATAGATGCAATATGTTATGATGTTCATCCTCGGGCACACACCGACGAATCACTTGGTCGGCACACTGTTTGAACAATATTGGCTCGTCCCAAAAGTATTGCCTGACTTCCCGCAAGAACCTTTTCTTAGCATTGTACGCCAAGTCTGGTGGCAGAATGTTACTTACCAAGTAGTTGACAATATCGACATACCATGGCATGGCATTAACTGCAAACAAATACTCTTCAGGAAATTCATCTCTTATAAAATTGGTCTTACCATCTCCAAGATAATGCTCTAAACGTGAGAGATGGTCAGCTACTAGGTTTTCACTGCCCTTATTGTCTCGGATCTCAAGGTTAAATTCTTGAAGTAGGAGCGTCCATCGGATTATTCTGGGCTTGGCATCCTTCTTTGCCTAGAGATACTTCAATGCCGAATGATCTATAAAAACCACAACTTTGTTACCAATTAAGTAAGATCTAAATTTGTCAAAAGCAAATACAACCACAAGAATTCTTTCTTAATCGTAGAGTAATTCAGTTGTGCTTCGTTCAAGGTTCGGCTGGCATAGTAGATGAAATGGAAAACCTTGCCACACCTTTTTCCCAAGACTGCTCCAACGACATAGTCACTGGCATTGCACATGAGCTCAAAGGGCTCATTCCAGTCCGGTGCCACAACTATAGGAGCATTGATCAATTTCTCTTTAAGCTCCTGAAATGCTCTCAAACAAGAATTATCAAAAGCAAAAGTGGCATTATGTTCTAACAACGAGCATAAAGTTTTAGCAATTTTTGAAAAGTCTTTAATAAAACGCCGATAAAAATCGGCATGTCCCAAAAAACTCATTATACCTTTGACACTTGTTAGAGGTGGAAATTGCTTAATTACCTCAACTTTTGCTTGATCAACCTCTAACCCTCTCTCAGTTACCATATGTCCTAGACAATACCCTCCTTCACCATGAAGTGTCATTTTTTCCAGTTCAGCACTAGGTTTGTTTCTATGAATCTCTTCAAGACTTGCTCCAAACTCTGAAGAGATTCCTCAAATATTTTGCCAAACACTGAGAAATTATCCATGAACACTCCATGTTGTGCTCGATCATATCAGAGAAAATAGACATCATGAACGTTGAAACGTTGCCGATGCATTACATAGGCCAAATGGCATCCTTCTAAACACAAACGTCCCATAAGAGCACGTGAACGTAGTCTTTTCTTGATCATCAGGGGCGATGGCAATCTGATTATAACCTGAATAACCATCCAAAAAATAATAGAAACCTTTACCTGCCAACCTGTCTAGCATCTGATCAATGAATGGCAATGGGAAGTAGTCCTTCTTCGTGGCATTGTTCAGCCTCCTATAGTCCATACACACTCTCCATCCCGTGATAGTTCTAGAGGGGATTAATTCAGCTTCATATTTTGTACCACAGTCATGCCACCCTTCTTTGGCACGCATTGCACCGGGCTAACCCAAGAGTTATAGAAAATAGGATAAATAATCACGGCATCAAGCCATTTTATGATCTCTTTTTTCAGTACCTCTTTCATGCTTGGGTTTAGCTTTCTTTGGCCTTCAATGGTCTTGCCACAATACTCCTCCAAGATAATCTTGTGCATGCAAATGGTTGGGCTAATACCTCTGATGTATGCCAAAGTCCATCCTAATGCTTACGTATATGATCACGTAATATTGCCAACAATCTTTCCTCCTGATCATTAGTGAGACCAGTGG
Source organism: Hibiscus mutabilis (assembly GCA_019671005.1). Taxonomy (NCBI): domain Eukaryota; kingdom Viridiplantae; phylum Streptophyta; class Magnoliopsida; order Malvales; family Malvaceae; genus Hibiscus; species Hibiscus mutabilis. The sequence continues at coordinate 41,141,961 of CM033738.1, forward strand.
CAATGGTCACGGGCAGAGTTGAGTGTTCACCTAAATAAGCATACTTCAACTGATTTGGCAATGTTTTCAGTTCCAATGCTGGTGGCTCCTCAATTGATGGTCTAGATGCCTTGATTTCTCTGTCGACCAACTGTAGTGGCTTAAAATAACTCGACTCCTCAGCCTCTAAGACTGGTTCTTCTGGTTCCTCAAACAGATCAGCTATGCTAACTAAATTGTTGGCATCGAATTCTGTATCCTAGTATAACTGTGTCGTGTCCAAAGTGTAAATGGACTCCATCATCTCCTCTGCTTGGCACTCATCAAGTTCATCTACACATTTCAAAGCTTGAAACACATTATTAGTTCCCCTTTATAGACGTCAATCAAAGCCCTACTCGTGGTAAGAAAAGGTCTACCCAAAATAATCAATACATTAATATCAACCTCATAATCCAAAATGATAAAATCAGCTGGAAAAATAAAAATGTCTACCTTAACCAACACATCCTCAATCTTCCCCTTGGGATGTGAATAGGATCGGTCTGCCAGCTGAAGTGTCACTGTGGTAGGTCTTGCTTCTATGCCAAGCTTCTGAAAAACTGACATTGGCATCAAGTTAATGCTGGCTCCTAGGTCACGCAGTGTCTTGCCCATGAATTTGTTGCCAATGGTGCAGGGAATAGTGAAAGTTCCTGGATCTTTCAGCTTTGGTGGCAATCGATTTAGGATCATGGCACTACATCCTTCGGTCAAAGCAACATTTTCAAAGTCTCTCAACTTCCTCTTCTTAGACAGGATGTCCTTCATGAATTTGACATAGTTGGGCATTTGCTCAAGGGCTTCTACCAATGGAATATTGATTTGCAATTGCTTAAGAACCTCCAAGAAGCGCTTGAATTGCTGATCTTGCCTATGTTTTAAAGTATTGCTGGAAATGGTAGGGGCGGATAAACAAATACCGGCGATGCTAGCTTTGCCAGGGCAGTGCTGGCATCAGTCTGTTTGGCATCGGTACTGGCATCGGTATGCTGTCTAGCATCGGTTCTAGCATCATTTGCTTTTGTTTCCTCTTTTTCTGCTTCCCTGGGATTATCTGTTGGCACAGGCTTCTCAACTTGGCAATTAACTAGCTGCTTGGCAGCCTTCTCCACCTCACACTGCTTACCGCTCCAAAGAGTTATGGCTTTACATTGCTCATTTTCTATGTGCCGAGCATCTTCTGTGTCACTTGGCAATGTTCCTTGGGTTCGATTACTAAGTGCACTAGCAATCTGCCCAAGTTAGACTTCAAAATTTCTCATTGATGCAGCTAAACTCTGGACTGTGGCATCATTCCTCTCCATGTACTCTGCGAGAGTGCCTCCTTGGTTGAGTCTCTACCCTTGCTAAAAATTATTTTGGACTTTCTGTGGCATGGCATTCTGATAGAATGCTGGCATGGCATTCTGATAGAATGCTGGCATGGCATTGTTATTCTGCCTCTGGGTATTCTGGCCCTGGGCATTGTACTAGTTACCTCCTTGATTTCCCCATGCTAAATTAGGGTGTTGTCTCTAACCTGCATTGTAAGTATTGGGGTTAGGATTATAGTGACGATTAATATTGCCAACAAAATTTACCGATTTAGGGTTGGCAGGGCATTCATCCACATGATGATTCTCTCCACAGATTGTACAGAATGGGTCTAATGCTTTGACTTCTTGGGACTCATTGTTCTTTTGCAACGTTCTTACCATGCTAGTAAGGTTGGAAATCTCGGCATGAATGGACGTTAGTTCATCAATCTAAAATTTCCCATTGGTTTTAGTTTCGGTCCCAAGTCTCGCGATAGGATATTCAAAATCATTGATTCCAATCCTCTCTAAAATGTCAACAGCCTCAGTATATGTTTTTTCAAGCAATGAGCCAGCTGTTGAAGCATCAACAACAGTCCTTGTTTGTGCATTCAATCCATTGTAAAAGGTTTGGATCTGGGTCCAATTCGGGAATCCATGCATAGGACACCTCCTCAACAGGTCTTTGAATCTTTCCCATGCATCATATAAATTCTCATTCTCAGCCTACCTAAATGTAATGATCTCACCCCGCAGCTTGGCAGTGAGTGTTGGCGACTGGAATCTTGTCAAGAACTTCTGGCATAGGTCTGCACATGAAGTGACTGAGCCAGGTGGTAAGGAATTGAGCCAAGCCTTAGCTCTGTCTCTTAAAGAAAAAGTAAATAACTTCAGCTTCACGGTATCTTCAGGTACTCCATTTTGTTGAAATAACTGGAAAATCTCCATGAACTGGTTTAGATGTTGCCTCGGATCTCCATTGAGTGCTCTATCAAACTGACCTACATTCAAAAGAGTTTGAATCATTACCGATTTAAGTTCAAAATTGACAGTGTTTACCTCTGTGCCAACAAGTCCTGGCATCAAATTGTCAATGGTTGGTTCTGAATGTTCCCTAATAGGTCTCTCATTAATAACTAGGACAGCAGGTGGTGGTGGTATCTCATTGTTAAGTGGATTTCCTCTATTGTTCACCACACCATTCCTTTCATTACCTTGGTTTTGCATCTATCGAAATCTTCGTTTTAACCTCCGCAAGGTTTTCTCAATTTTCGAATCATATGGCCACTTATCCACCACATGATGGCTTCTGGTCATACACCGACAAAGATAAAAGGTAAAAAATAAAAACAAAAATAGAAATAGAAATAAAAGGAAGAAAAGTAAAAATTTTAAAAACTATCAATTTCGTTGCAATCCCCTGCAACGGCGCCAAAAACTTGTAGACTCTCTAAGTGAATGCTGGAAAAAGTGGCAAAAGATATGTTTTGGAAAGTATAAAAACGTGCCAAGATGAATCTTTCGCGTGCAAGTATACACGGTCTGCAAGTAATACAACTGGTAAGCTGAGTATCGATCCCACAGAGATTGACCTGGAATTCAATTGCCTTGATTGTTACTTGCCTTAAGAAAAAGTTTATTTGATTTGAAGTTGGTTCTAAAAACAATAAAAAAAGAAAAGGAATGAAAGTAAAGTAAAGATGTTGGCAAGGGAATGTGTTTTAATGAATGATGAGCGTTGGCAGGGAATGCCTGGTTTTCACGCTATTCATGTCGTGCCAACTTTTAATAACAACCCGTCTTGGCATTGTTTGTCGAGCAGATTCAAAATTAGCAAAGCCTCTCTCGATGGTCATTGTCCTAAATTAATCATGTAAAAACCCTTATATCCCTGTAGTGCATGCTTTTAAATAAACCAATTTGATTAAGATCCAATCTATACTCCTAAGGGGTAGATTCCACTCCCGAAGTAAGTTCATCTACTTGAACGACTTCTCTCGAAGCTTCTCTCCTCGGTATTCAACAACTTATTCGTTGTCACCCCAAGTCTGTTAAGATATTGAGGGTACAATAGCGCCAGCTCTCACTTGGCATAGTATTTAGGAAATATTAAAGTATGTCGAATAGTGAAAACATTACCAATGCAGATTTATTATTAAAAATTAAAACATAAAAATAGCGTTCAACGCAAACATCCCTCACCAACTATTAAATTAGTTTATGGTGAGGGATTTAACCTACAACCCATACACGTTTTCGTAATACATCATCATTAAAAACAAAATAAAATAACTTGAAAGAGAGAATGGGCTAGAAGGGGTCTCTCGATGTAGCCCTTCAAGATCCAGGCTTCTCGGCCAAGTTGGTCAAACCACCCTTTCAAGGTGCAGCCGGTTATCAATCGTCACACACCAACTCTCCATGATCCAATCTTCTTCGATCCCCCCAAAGTCTAGCTTGGTTGGTGTTAAAATAGGCGTGTGGGGAAGAGATAGGATGAGCTCCTCATTTGAATTTTAAATGCAAGGGAAAAGAGATAATTATCTTATTCAAATTTGAATGAGAGTTGATCAGGCTAGGGCTGACGTCATTTTGCCGACGCTGCCTTGGCGTCCAAGCTTAGCATGAATCTGCCAACCAGTCTTAGCACCATCTTATCTGCTATTTTTTGGGAGATTGATCCAATTGCTATCTTTTCGGAGCCTAATCATGTCCTATTTTTTCGGGGTCCAACGGCCTATTGGCATGATCAAGTTCACTTCTCTGCCAACCGGTGCTTGGCATTATTTTGTCCATCTGTGCCAACAACACTCGGCAGTGCTAACAGAACTCGGCATTCTCTCTGGCGCTCTTTCCTGTGTTGCTTTTTTGGGCTAAATCCTATGTCAAACCTGCAAAATTGCGAACAAAACAACCCTTCACACTGGCATAGACAGAATTCTAAACTCCTTATGCAAATGCATGGTTTTAACATCCTAATGCAACTAAATGCACTTAAAAACAAGCAAAAGCATTGTAAGATTGGCATTAAAAATAGTATTTTTGGAGAGGTAACATGTGTCTTACTCAACACGTTTCATCAATACAGAGGTTTGTCCTATGATGTTTCATATGCAGTGGTTTGTTCTCGAAAGAGAACCAACCTGTTTATTACCGCGATCAACTATGTGGCGTTTCATATAAACCTTTGCAATTTGTATATAACGATTTCTTTTCCATAATAATAATAATAATAATAATAATAATAATAATAACGTTACTACTAAAACTCCCACTTGAACGAGGCCTCCTCAATTTCTTCAGGCTCGTCAAGGTCACTTTATAACCTTCCCTCACCTAGGGGGCAATTGTTAGTACCTACAAATATCCACCACCACGTGTCAAAGCCACACAACCAAAAATGGGAAACGGGATTGCGAACAATGCCATACGAAGGCTCTGTCATGTATGGCGAACGTGAGATTGCAAATAACACCCTGCCCAACGATCTCGTAACAACATAACGAGATCGCTGCGAGTGACGATATGAATCTACGACATCCCATCATAGCCTGTCCAATCAAAATGCCAGGACTACTTGATCGTGACACCTATCCTAGCGGTATAAGTAGGACATGCAATGAGAGGAACGAGGCATCTCCAGACCAAAAATACACCACAAATTACTATAACAAGAGCAACAGGCACGTTCCTACAAGAGACCACCACCCAAACTTACGTCAGACCGTGACCCCTGTTGATTTTGACAATCAACAAAAATAATCTATGATTCCGATACGTATAATGGACATTATTAGTCGGCAAAGAATATCATGTTTGATTAAATGAAACAAACAAGAAATGAAAATCTTGTAACATGTAGGGCATGGTTAGGGAAAAGAAAAACTTAATTAGTCTCCCATCAAATCGCTCACTAATGATGATATTGTAGCAAATTATAACACACTTGATCCCAGCTTACCGACATAAAGCTCCAGTCATTAATCATCTACGTCTATTGACTCGTATAGAATTAATTACAAGTTTTAAAGTTGCTCCATATTTAGGATGAAGATCAAACTCTGGACAACTGATTAAAGTGAACTGTGAACCAATTCACGGAGTTTAAATATATTCTTCAAACAAAAAGAGTACATAAAGATAAAAAAATTAATTAAGCTTGTCTCATGCGAAGAAAAAATAATTGCCATTAAAATTAAAGGCCTTGCCAGTGCAAGTCCTTTTATTATACAAATTAGGTAATTAGATTGCAAACCCTTTGCCACATGGGGGAAGCATCTTAAACTATATAAATACAAATAATATATATATTCTAATTTTAATTTGTTTGATCTAATGACCAAAACCTAGTAATAAAAACAAGATTGGTTTTTATATATTATTATTATTATTATTACATGATTAAACTCCTAATTATTGCAGCCTCGGCACTGTCCGCATCAATGGTGGCCAATAATTGCGAGAGCCGCTCACTTAGGTCCTCCACCTCCCTGTGCAAGCTTCTGATGTAATTGCAAGTCTCTTGTAAAACCTTGGATGCTGATACCTGCACCGGAATACAGATAATTCGATTTTTCAAGTCCGACCCATTGTCGACGAAGTAAACCGTTATGTATAAACAGTATAACATGATGCTACGATCGTTATTTTTTTTCGAGTTCGAAATTATGTACCTAGAGTCAAAGCATGCACTGTTCTAAGTCAATGAGGGAGCTGAAACCCAAGAAAATATGTTTCCTTGATGTCCGGGGTCAAGTTTTTCAAACTGTATTTTTCAAGGACTGGTGTCATTATTTTAACTGAAATATACTATTCCCATGTGGCGCATGCACCAGGAAAATTCATCACCATTTGTACGTTACATTATCATTTTATCAAAAAAAAACATTTATATTTGATGTACCGACGACGATATGTACCTTATCGGAACGTCTATCTTGAATCTCGGGGAGAAGCTGGCGTAACTTTGAGACGAGTTCAATGATCTGATCATCAGAAATCCTCGAAACACCTGCACTGGACTGCCTCGACCTTCTGCTAGACATGTTCGGAAAAAAGAATAGTAACACCGACCTAATAATGACCGGAAACCGAGAAACTTTCCGGCCTAATATAAGCAAATGAAAAGGAAAATGGTTTTGGTTTGGCAAGAAAGGCAAGAGGAGTAGAAGTAGTGTAGTGTTAGATATAAGGTATGAAGAACAGAAGAAAGTAATAAGAGAGATATAAAGAGGGAATAAGGACCACACCAATGGGGGATGTGAGTGAGAGAGAGAAAATAGAGAGAGAGAAAGAGTACAATAACAAAGATAGTGATGTTGGACGTGGAGAAGACAAGTGCATTGGAGAAAGCATAGTTGGACTTAAAAATGGTTTGGTTTTTAAATAAGAAACAAGCATGTTTTTGTATCGTGTTTATATTGTCATATTGATACGTATATTGATACGGAAAGTACTTTGATACACAAGCTGTGTAAAAAGTTCACACAAGCTTGTTAAATTTAAGGTTTATGAGTTTAAGTTGTAGGGTTTGAGTAAGCAACAAGTATATATTCATGTCGTGTTTATGTCGTCATATTGATATGTACATTGATATCGTGTGTTTTTTTTCATATTGTAGTATCGTATCGTGTTTAAAATTATCGAATGGAGAGCAAGGGAGGGAAATAAGGGTTGATGTTTATGTTCCCAAGTTGGGGTTTGATGGCAAGTGGGCTTTAAGAAATGTGTTTGTTTTTGAGCTAACATTGTGGACCTTCGTGTGCATGTCTTGATACGCAATGCCATGTGATCATCATCCTCTCCAACTACATCGTTCTTTTAATGTATTCCACAACCCCAAATCACCCTTTTCACACTTTTCCATTCCCATGTGCTCCTCTTCCGTTTTGCCCATTTAAATATACCAAACCTCCTCTTTTGTTTCCTTCCTAAATCCTACTCTTCCTTCTTCTTCTTCCGTAACACTTATGTTTAGATTGATGTCTAGCTGTCTTAGATATTTTCAAGATTTTGAGTGAAAATTAAAAAATGAATCCCTATAGAACGAAAATATAAGTTATTATTTTGAACAATTAGTTTAGTATTTTATTATAAACCATATAAACATGATGACACTTTATAAAACACACCATCTTCATTGCTTTGTTAAGAAAATATCTTGAACACAACTAAAACTATAAGGTATAACCATTAATTTACAAGACTGTCACTTGAGAAATTAATAAAAATGTGAAGCTAGAAAATGGAGCCCCGAGCGGGTGTTCATATTGCTCCCCCTTCGGAGACCGTACTATACTCTCCATCATAATCTGATTATTGAACTAGTTGAATCAAAAATCAAAACTTGATTATTCTATTCTAAACATATATATGCATATAGTCGCAAACTATCGGTTGATCTAGTAAAATGAGGTGATAGAACTAAGACCCATGATTGCCTAACACTTTGCAATAAAATTGCTTTGTTTGATAAAAAAAAACTGTGTGTTGTTTTGGGGAAAGATGCTTATAAATTTAGTAGTGTTTATTTTTCATAATTAATTAAATAATAGATGAAATTTTAGCAACCAAGCAAAATCTTAAGTCTATCTCCCTCAAGCAATTATTAATTTTTTCTTTCTTCCTTTGTTTGGGGCATAACTACGCGAGTGTTGGAAACCCATGCTTTTCTTTTCATGTAAATTTCCAAACCCTAAATCACACGACTCTTCTCTGGCACACACGACATAACACGTGGCATGTCTTAGCTTAGTACAATATTTTTTTATGTTATAGGATGCAAATGTTTTCTTCTTTCCAAAACAAGCATGCTTGTAGGACGAAACTAAGATTAAATAATAGAATAAAGTCATCTAATTTTAAAATTAATAAAAATAAAATATAAAATTGAAAGAAACAGACTTGGTTTAACAAATATTCAAATAATTTAGACTAAAATTATCGTTTGACAAAAAAATCGGAGCCCTAATGCATCCGTCCCTGCATGCCTAGATCTGAAAATTTCCATGATTTTGCCTCAGTATAGTCACGTGTCACTAGCAAAATAAACAAATAAATAAAACTATATATTTTTTCTGAAACCCTACCTCATTTATTATGAAGTTATTTAAAATGTTTAAATTTATTGATGACCATTTAAAATTTTACCAAAAACGAATTGGTCTAGCGGGATGAGATGTTAGATCCCTTAAGGTCAAAGGTTCGAATTATGATGTGAATGGAGAAAACTGAGTTGGGAGCGTCGCTCCGATATTGGGCCTTTGCAAAACCTGATTCGAATTAGTCGACTAATGAGTCGAATACTAGCGGTTAAATAAAAATAAAATTATATATATTGTAATTATACCATATACACTGAATGTGAAAACTTTGTTTTCACATTCGGTTTAGTTTTAAGGTTTAGGTATTTCTTTGGGTAAACTACTTAAATGACCACTTAACTATGAGGTTTGTCTTAATTTGACCACTGTACTTTGTAATAACTAATTTTATCCGGGGTATTAACCCGCTTTTATATTTCGTATTTAATAATGGGCTTTAGTTATTATTAGTATCTATTTTCATTAATACTTTATATCTTATACTTATTATTAGTAACTATGTTTATTATTATTAAAACTCAAAAACAAAAAAAAATTATTATTAGTATTATTTCCATATTACTATTATCTTATTATTACTTATTATGATTGAAACCCAAAAATATTACTATTAGTATTAGTATATTATGTCATTATTAATATAATTATTTATATTACTTATTATTAACGTATTACTTGTTTGATGTATTATATGTTATTCTAGTTTGAAAAAAAAAACAAAAACATTATTATTATTTGTTATTCTTGATTATTATCTATTACTATTATCATTATTCATTATCATTGGTAAAAAAATACTATTATTATTATCTAGAATTTAATTTTTATTTAGTTATTATTATCATGAAACCAAAAGTGAAAAAAAGAAAGATTAATTAAATAATAAAAGCCTAGTCTATATTATATTAAAGTCCATTTACAATCAAAAACCCAAAAATATTACATAGCAATTAGGGGCCTAAGTGTTAAACCCTAAATCTATTATGATAGTAGAACCCTAACTATTATGCGCAGCAACTCCACAACCGTTAGATCCAAATTGGATCTAACGGTCCAGAGATGAAGCGGAGAGCCTTTTCAGCTCGCACCACGCGCCAACGCGCGACTCATTAGTTCTTCCACGTACACGTGCCGCGACACGCGCCCACTCTCCAGGCCATTCAACTGTCGCGTCGCGCCCACACGCTCTCTCAAGACGGTTCTAGTCATCTGGTCCCCTCCTCAGCCACACCACGTCGCCCTAAAGCCTTGAATCTAAGCCACTCTCCAGCCTCACCTTTGTTGGTCCCCCACCTTCTCCGATAGCCACGTCGGTGCTCCACTGGTCCCGTTCTCACAGCAGCAAACATATGCAACAAAAAAATAATCAGGGCCAGATCGTACATGCAAATAAAAACAATCAAAGACCAACAACCAGCAATTACAGAACCGAGATGTGCAGATCCTAACATGAATCCGACCAAGAATTAGCAGAGCAACAAATGGGTTTTTTTTAAATGTTTCTTCTATATTTTAATTCGTGTAATCCTAAGGGCTATATAAGTGAAGCCCTAAAACCTTGTAGCCCTAATCGGAGATTGGGAATATTTTACCAGAAATTAATACAAAAAGAAAACATTTCTGAGGTATCATTCCCTTTTTTAGTTCATGCATATATATAAGAGGGGTTAGGGTTTTTAGCATTCTTACTTTCCGGTCGATTGATCTCCCTCTTTTGATGATAAGTTTCATGTCCTTTAGGGATGAACGAAGTGAATCAGCTTAAGGGAAGTGATTCTTTGTTTCAAAAGAGGCTCCGGTTTTTTTAAAATATAAGGAAAAGGGTTTGTTTTCCAAAAAAAATAATGTTGGATCTAGTTTAAGAAGGAAAGAGGGGAGTTTTGGTGGTGGTTTCGGTGTTCGATGGTGCTGGCGAGCGAAAACCTTGGGTAGCGGACAACGCGGCGGAAAGGCCGTCGGTTTCTGAAAACTGTGACTGTTTCTGTGTTTGTAGGGCTACAATGGAGAAAGGGTTGGAGGTTATTTCAAAGAGTTGTCTCTCTTTTTTTAAAGGATATGTTTAAAATTAGTTTTTTTGTTTTTTGGTATTTATACTCTAATCATAAAATGTTCTTTTTACACCATTAAGGACCTCCGCCCCTTCGTGTCTTCAATCCCAGCCCTTCCGTGTTTCACAATTTACTCCCTGGGTCCCTGTTTCTTTGAGTTTCTTTACAATTTCGTCCCGTTTCAAATCGCATCTGCCTCTTCAAGGGTTAAATGTCCCTTTTGGTCCCCAAAATCGGTCTTGGTTTACAATTTGGTCCCAAAATTAGTGGCAAAATTTCCCTTTTTCCCCTTTTAATTTGTTTTTGTTTTCATTTAGGTCCTTTTTGCTTTTGCATATGCATATTTATTTTCTGCCTCTTTAATTTATGCCTTGCTATTTCTTTTCTTTTTAATTCAGCCCTTATTTTCTCATTTTGATATGTATCAATATATATAATATGTAATATAATGAATGTACATGTATGACATTTATGTATGCCATTTTTTTAGATATGTGTATAGATGTGTTTTTTTATAAACGCTAGTTCTTCTTATGTATTTATGTTGTCCTATTATAATATATGAATATATATTTATTATTCTATGTACTGTTAGTTTTCTATTATTACACACACATATATGTGTGGATACGTGCTTATCTTTTTTTATGTTTGTGTTAAGTCTCTTTAGGTTGGTTTTAGGTTCTAGGAACTTAATTTAACTAATTCATATTTTTCCCTTGGCTCATTGGGGGTAAGTTTAAATTAATTAAGTTAATTTTAGGTTTAGATTGGTTGAAACCCTTAGTTAGAATTAAGTTTAAAATTTAATTTAAATAATTTAAATTATGACATTGGCTTATTAGGGCGTAAGTTTAAGTTAATTAAATTAAATTTAGGTTTAGATTAGTCAAAGCTTTTAGTTAGATTTAGGTTCAAATTAATTTAATTAATTTAAATTTATCATTGGCTTATTTGGATGAATGTTAAATTAATTTACCATTCTTCAATTATTTTAGGATAAATTTGCATTTGACTTAGATGAAAACTCAATTAAAATCATGATTATTAATTTGATTTTTTTAAATAGTGTCATTGGCTTAATAGGATGCTAGTTTAAAATTAGTCAAATTAATCGTTTTGATTCAAGATAATCCATGAAATGTTAGGATTTTCTAGTTTTAGGATTTAATTAATTTAGGGTTAATATTAGACTAACTTAGTTAATAATTAGATCACTAATCAACTTTCCATAATTTGGGCATTTTTAGGTTAGAATTTTAGTGGGCCTAGGTTTTATTTCATGCATTTATGTGCCATACATTTTAACCGTCATTCATTAGACCTTAAATATTTTAATTGGACATGTTATTAATTAATTAACTTAAATCTTAAAAATGAGGTATTTATTAATTCTGATATTTGTGTCGTAAGAGTCTTGGCTCAATGGATGTTGACCAAATATTCGAATTAATTCTTACCATCCGAAGGTAAACCTAATTTGAATAAAAAAATTGAAAAGTCACGATATCATTTTTAAATGCTTGCATCATGCATAAAGGTGATGTACGAAATTCGAATCCTAAATTAACCCGGCAGTCAGGCTTATTCGATGTCGGTTTAATCTATGGTCTGATATATCGTCACTCTTATTAATTAAATGTTTAATTAATTCAGGCACACCAATTTGACAAAAGCCCATTTAATTAAAACATATATGCAATCAAGAACGTTTGATTAAATTCAATTTAAATTTCAATAGTTTCCATCAATTAAAAGCAACATATATTTTGGTACCGATTTCTGGGCGTGATGGGGATGATAATCCTTCCCCACAGGCAACTAACTCCCGAACCCGTTTTTGAATGAATCTCTAGTTTTATTTGTCCGGCCTACCTTAGTAGCCAGTGGAGACTCCAAGTTTTTATTTTCAAAAAACACAAGTTTCAAAAGGATTTCCCCACTTTTTCAGACATTTTCCCAAAAAGCGAAAGGAAAATCGAACTACGTTCCTTTTTAGCGATCTCGATTTTTCAACAAAAAATAGGGGTCGCTACATACTTTCAATTGTGGCAATATGACCACTCAACTATGTAAGTAGTCTCAATGTGACCACCTGCCACTAAAACCTAACGGAGGAGTGACGTGGCAATTAGTAAAATTTTGTATAATTACACATTTGATCCTCGTTACTTATAAATTCTATCAATTTGGTCTTAATTTTAATTTAATAAAATAAATTAAACATTCATTTAGGTTGTGACACGTGTCATCACCTTACTAGAGGAATTCAATTATTTATATTTGATTTAATAAATTTATTTTCCTCCTCCAATCAGTTATTTATTAAATAAATTTTATTAAATCAAATATAAATAATTGGATTCCTCCAATAAGGTGATGACACATGTCACCACCTAATTGAATGTTTAATTTATTTTATTAAAATAAAATTAGGACCAAATTGATAAAATGTATAGTAAAGAGGATCAAATGTGTAATTATACAATTGTTTACTAATTGCCACGTCACTCCCTCCGTTAGATTTTAATAGTAGGTGGTCGCATTGAGGCTACTTACATAGTTGAGTGGTCATATTACTACAATTGAAAGTATAGTGGTCAAATCGAGACCAACCTCATAGTTGAGTGGTCATTTGAGTAATTTACCTTATTTATTTTAGGGCTTAGAGTTTATGTGTAGGGTTTTAAAATTTATGGGATTGCGATTAGAATATAGGGTTTATAGTTAGAATTTAGGGTTTATAAGTTAAAACCTAAAATATTACCCTAAAACCTTAACCCCAACCTCTAAACCCTAAATTCTAACCACACCTCTAAATTTTAAACCCATACAACTAAACCTCTAAACAGTAAACCCTAAACTAAATCCATAAACCATAAAACTAAGGCGTTTGTGAAAACTTTTTATTTCAACCGCCGGTGCATGGAATATTTTTCGATATATATTCTAAAAAGTTTTTAAATATTTCTTTTTAAAAAGAGTGCCACGACCCCACCAGTCCTTTATGTGTTATGTCCCTGGCTTTGCCCCCTTTCTCCGATGGACCCTCTTCTTAGTTGTCTCCTATTCTCACTTTCTATGGATCTTATTACTCCAACCTCTACAAATCTGATTAGGTTTTTTTGCCAACCATGCACCAACAAGCCATTAAGTTATTGAATCTGATTAGGGCAGTATTTTTTAGGTTTTTTATCAATAAAGTATGATTTTATAAGATGCAAAATCATACAAAATATCATCATATGTCTCATTAAAACCCCTAACCTTAAGTTAAGAAAAAAGAGTACATATGATAATAAAGAAGCCAAGAGGCCAACCAAAAACACCAAAAACAATATCGAGCAACGGCTCACCCCCAAAGAAAAGAAATGCACACACACCCATTGTCAAAACCAGCAGCAACACCACACCAATACGGTGTCTATTTTAATCAACATTATAAATATCTCAAGAAATTTTTTTGATATCTTGCATGTTTATTTTTTGAATGGGGTTGTCTCTTCCACCAATATCTGATTTAAAATTTAAATTTCACTTCTCTCATTAGAAGTACAATCCCATAAACTCACTAGCTTTTCACTAAATATTTGAGGTTGGGCATATTGTTGCTTCTCCTGCGGAGGTTAGACATGGACGTATCAATTTCGAGCACCTACGGAGATAACTGGTTGAATAGGGTGTCAGTTTACGCTTCAAAAAATTTGAGAATTTTTAATTTATGCTTCATATGAAAAATATATATATGTAAGGGAAATTGATACCAGTTTAGAAAGAAATTGGCACGGGTTTAAAAAATATTTGAGATTTTTTAAAGGGAAATGATACCCATCATTTAATTCCACATACTTTTAATAAAATATAAATTAACGCTCAAAATTCTAACACCACAACTTAAATTTTCAGACTCTGGTCATAGCTTAGAGTTACCTTTTCCGATAATAACTAACATTTTTGCACGGTAAAACCATGCGGGGCTTGCATGCATGTAAGACCCTCCTCACATTTTCCTTGTAATATTAATTTCTCAATATTTAACCATAATTTCATTCTAATTAATTCTTGGTAATCTTTTTTTCTTGTGGCAACATTTAATAGTTGCATTGTTAATTTAACGTTTGAAATGAATTGGAAAAAATGAGACAACTTTACCTGCCCAATTCTCTAACTTGGGATCTTCCTCAATAAAATATCTCGAATATATAAATTTTTTTGTTAATTAGTATCTTTAAGACAAGCTTATCAATGTACTATTTCAAGAATGTACTTTGAAATTTATGTCTGATGATGTGAACTTTTAAGAAGTTATATTAGAAATTTAGGGGATGTGTTAGATCATCAATAGAAAATACAGAGAAAATACTAAATTGCATTCTCATTACCGAAGATAATATTACATTCCATGAACCAAACGTCTTCTAAGATGTATACCGATTAACAGATCGATTAACTAAAAGATGTAAATACATAAGCATGACATAACCTATTCAAGAAACAAGATATTGATTAATGGATCATCTTGAGTCAATTTGAAAGCAACGTGTGAGTGTGTGTATGATCTTGAAGTAGATATATGATTGTCGACATATCAACACCACTCTTCCAACTCGAATGGTCGCTTTTGTGTAGTAACTACATGTTCCTTATTCAATTCTACAAGGCATACACTTTCTTTTTCTCTTATTTTTCATATGTATATTGAGCAAGTGAAACCTTTGTTGATTTCTTCATTTTCCTTTTGGGACTAAATTGAAAAATAATGAACAAAAGAGACAGAAAATAACTAGATTTGGTGGCATTTTCGCTTAAATGTCACCTTTAAATAAATTATTTACCTTTTTGACACCCATATACAATTATTTTCCTATACAGCACCTTTACAGTGAACTCGTCAGGCTAACATGGCAAGTTCCATTTTTGTTATTTTTTTAATGAGTAACGGGGCCTTTAAGTGTTAAAGGAACAAATTTTAATAGAACTCGTCAGGATAGCATAATGAATTTCATTAAAAAATTTAAAAAAAATAATAATAAAACTTGTCATGCACGGGTGAGGAATTCACTATAATGGTGATAGATTGAGAAATAATTTTACTTGGGTGTCAAATTAATTAATAAAAAAAATTTAAGGTGGTATTTCGTTGAAAATGCCAGATTTGGTATTCTCAAAGTTGGAAATCCGGAGTTTATTGCAAAATATGGGATGTTATGGGGACTTTTGGTATAAGAAAATGACATTTTAGAAAAGATAGGATTTTAATTTGGAGAAGGCATAATGTAAAAAAAATCTTCTAATGTTTGACTGAATAGTCACTTTAGCCTATATTTTTTTTGAAGCAATTTAGCCCTCAATGTTTTATTTTGGGTCAAAATGACCCCTCTACGGATGAAAAGTGTTAGTCAACTGAAGATAAATGGCTTGAAATGACGAGACAAACCTACATGGCAGTGCAAGCCGCGATAGCAGTGTCATATAGACAAATATGCTGACTTTACAGAATGACACATGAGTCAAAAAATATTTTTAAAAATTGTATAAAATATTTTTTTCTTCTGACATGTCATTCTGTCAAGTCATTTCAAGTTATTTATCGCGACTTGACTAATAGTTTTCATCCGCAGAGGGGTCATTTTGACCCAAAATAAAACATTAAGTGCTAAATTGCTTCAAAAAAAATAGGGGTCAAAGTGACTATTCAGTCAAACGTTATGGACATTTTTTTGCATTATGCCTTTATGGAAATTATTTCATGTACTGGTTGGAAAAATCTTTCCCACAAATGTTGTCACAGAAGAAAAAAAGAAACACCAAGATTTGCGTGAAAAACCCAAATCAGAAGAAACTACGGGCAGAGAAGGAGAATTTTTTACATGTCAAAAATATGAGAAAACAATCGGTGATTTCAACCCTAATTCCTAGTATCTATTTATATGGATATGTTGCTTTGTTACAAAGGAAACTTGCATAGAAAAAAACTCTACCGGAACTGAGTTTCCTACTCTTCAACATATATCCAAATGATGAAGTAGAGTTCCACACAGATTAATCAGTTTTGTACCACACAAAAAATTGGTCACTGCTTTAACACAATATATAAAACAATCTTCCTTTAATTCAAAAAGAAAAGAGAGAATAAAATCAAAAACTTTGGCATACAAATAGCAAAACTGTACTAAGGTCACATACACATCACCTCTAATTAGCAAAGGAAATTGACCACCATTTACTGCCTTTGCATGTGGCTTCCTCTCTTGGAAGCTCGATCATTATCGACCTGTTTAAGACTCGAATTATTTATTTAGGGTTTAGGGTTAAATCTATCTTTGATTAGATTTTGAACAGGATATTTTAATTCGGTTCAGTGTGAATTGTCGTGTAAAAGGTTATTATCGTCTATGTAAAGTTAAATAGGAAAATAAAAAATATTAATATATTTTAAAGAGTGAAATGAAATTAAAAGAATTAATTATATATATGTAGTAGGGCAAAAGGCTCTCTCATAATAAAGATAATTCAATACCAGCCGTGAAATCAGGAGCGGAGTCAAGAAATTTATTTAAGGGGTGTTATTTTTCCAACGATATTTAAGGAGTGTTAATTATTTATAAAAGTATGTCATTTTATTTATAAATGGATAACATTTTATTTATAAAAGGGGTGTTATTTATATACTTTTAATTTTTATATACAAATTATATAAAAAATTCCAAAAATTTTGGGGTGTTATGAGACACTTTATTCTATAACATGGCTCCGCCCATGCATGAACTTGATCCCTAATAAATACATACATATTCACAAAATTAATCAGCCAAAAATATTTTTGCAAAATGAAGAGGCCCATATATTCTAGATAATGTCGGGCTCTTTAATAATGCAAATTGAATTTTATATTGTAGACTTTAAATATGAATATTTAAAACAATTCATTGTGGTATGTTTTTTCATTTAAGTTACAATACGGTTTTCATATACTTTGTTTGTAATTTGATGTTCGTGTAATAATCATCACAACGTATATTTTTAAATAGTAAAGATAGATAATCTAATATGATTAGATTTTCTTTCGTATCAGTTTGCTGATGATTTCAAAACTGTTGCGGACCAATATGCAATATTGATTTTATGGATCAGCTCTCCTATATCACTACTTAAGTATCTAATTGATGGAGATAAGAAGATTTATTTGTTGGCTTTCTATGCATGATGAACGACATAGTTAAGGGGGGAAAATCACGTCCTTTAATTTTTTTTTTTTTTGTATGAGATTTTTTGTGAACCTAATACTTAAATTTCTCTTCATATTTTAGGTGTGTTTTGTTGTACATTTTCTTATTTTTAAAAAAATCTGATTTATTGTTAAAAAAAAAACAAATTGTTTTTTAAGTCTAGTGGAGTAAAAGATTAATCCCCTTAAATAAAATCTGAAATTTGAATTCTCACATTGTAAGTAAAGTAAATTGAGTGCGGATAATCACTACGGTAGAGTAATGAGAAAATATTAATGAAAATTAAGGGGATTGTTTATGAATATGTCTCCGACAGATTATGTCTTTAAGTTCCCTCGCATGCTTGATTAATTAGTAATAAAGCTTGAAGTATGGTCCCCCTTCCCGACAAAACCTACAATTAATGACGTTTAAGCACAAACCCACCAACTTAATTACTTTCTATTGCACTCTAAGTCTTAGCTCCTCCTTTTTCTATTGGTTTGCATGTAATTTTTATACAAGTTATCTAACATGATTATGATTATATAGTAAAAATTATAATTGAGATAAGAGCCGAAGCTAGAATTAGACAACGAAAATGAGAAAGTTGTCTAACTTCAAAAATAATAATGACCTAATAAGCATTTAATCCAAAATTTAAAAAATAAAATTTAATTTAACAAATATTCAAATATTAGAGACTAGAATTACTTTTAGACAAAATTTTGAAAGGCACAAATCCCTCCCGTTTCCTTGATAACTGTAATAACTATTTTTGTCCTACCAAAAACTCCAAATTCAAAAATAAATAATTCAAATTAATTAAATCCAAAAAACAGTCTAAAAATTTAATGTCCATATTACAAACTCATTATCCAATACCCTTAAATCCAAACTGTCCAACCGGCCTAAATACAAATTTCAACCCATTTACCCGTTACAAATACCCATCTGCCTAACCCGAACCAGTTACCATAACCCAGTTCACCCAGACTCGGATAACCTAAATCAAACCCTAACCCTTAAACCCTTCTTCACATCCCCATTCCATAAACAGCCCTGGGACCGTTCGATTTTCGACCACGTCAGCGCCCCCTCAGCTGCCCCATCCGCCACGTTGGAGCCACGCAAGCAATGCCACGATGGACTGGTCCCCTCCTTTGCGGCATCCACATCTGGCCAAAGAACTAGGCCTATTCTCCCCCATACGGAACCTGCAATAGCCACCAACAATTTCAGAAATCACACGCAAATAAAAAGTCAGAGCCAATTCTTTTTTCATTTTTTATTAAAACATGTAAATCAAGGCTATAAAAGCCTGATAGACAATGTAAAAAAAGGGAGGATATCCCAGAAATCAAAAAATTTCCCAAGGTATTTCACTTTCAAGTTGCGCATAGTTACGGTTCTTTACCTTTTTACCTTTGTTTCGGATTCAAATTCTTTTTATTTCAAAAGATTTCTAGAAATCATCAAAAAAATCAATCAAAATCAAGGTTTTTCAGTTTCAAAAAGAAGGGAGTTTGTTTTAGTTTTAAAATCTTTTTTACTTTTTAAATCAAGAATCGAAACTAAAAGAATCAAAAAGGGATACGAAGCATTTACCTGTGCGGGGAAGTGGAGCCGTCGTACTCCGGTTGTCGTCGAACGTCAGATACGACCGTTAAGGTCACGCCACCAAAGAACAGCGCGAAAGGGGGCTAGGGTTTCGGCCTTCCCTCTAATTTCAGGGAGTGTTTTTCTTTCTTTTTTGGTGTGTGCGTTTTGAAAATTGAAGCAAATGAAATCCTCAGGCAATTTTGTGACTCGGTTTTCGGTATATATGAGTCCTTCAAAATGGCATCGTCTTGGCCACTCTCCAGATCCGCACGGTGACTCGACCCGGAGGGAAGGATCCGTGCATTTCGATTTGTGGGATAATCACCCAATAGGTCCTCCTGATTTCTCCCCCCTTTTCGAATCAATCATGGGTTAATTACCTTTCCAGTCCCTCGCATTTTATTTCAAAATTGATTTCAGTCTATTTAAAATTTTGTTTTGTTTTAATTTTCCCCTGAATTTTATTTGTTTTCATTTCGACCCTTTTCCAGATTACCTTATTTTATACGTATATTATATATATAGTATGTATATATACTATTGTGTTATGTTGTTTATATTATGATGTATTATAGTGTGTAGATTATATGGTATAATATAATATTATATTATATTATATTATATTTACATTATATTTTATTATGTATTACAATTATTTATATATTATATGTTCTTATATATTATAGTACTATTTATATCATAATATATTTTATTATTTATCTAATTTATTTGTCTCTTATGTTCGAATCGACCTTAAGGTGACCCGCAACGGGGGATGATCCGTATTATTTATGGCACGTTTAGTCTAACCCACTAACTTCTAACTTTTACTTTCCGCACTTTAATTTCCTTGCATTTATTTCCCGCAATTTAAATTCTGCATTTACTTATCGCATTTAATTTTCTGCCATTTATTTTACGTCTTTTTATTTCTATTTGATCCGGTCCTTTTTCTGGATTTCTTTTATTCGGCCTGGTCCCTTTCTGGATTTTTCAATTTTCCGCATTTACTTTGTTCGCCTTTATTTTCCGTTTTTATATTTATTGTCTTTTTTATTTATTCTCTTTTGTGACATATTTTAATTTGTCATTCATTCCACTCAACTTTAATTCCTAAAAAAAAGGCATTTATTAATTTTGATATTTGCGTCATAACAGTCCGGGCTTAATGGATGTTAACCAAATATTCGAATAATTCTCACCGTCTGAAGGTAAACCTTAATTTGAAATAAAATTTTGATATTTCATAACATCATTTTTAACTATTTGCATTATGCATAAAGGTGATGTACTCGATTCGAACCGTAAATTAACACGACAGTCGGTCTTATTCGATGTCAGTTTAATCTACGATTAGATGTACAGTCACCCTTATTAATTAACCGGATAATTAATTCGAACCCAGTAAATTGTTAAAGCCCGTTCAATTAAAACCTATTCGATTAAGAACAGTCAATTAAATTTAATTTTGAATTTCAGTAATTTCCATCAATTAAAAGCAACGTCTGTTTTGGTTCTTATTTTCAGGCATGATGGGGTGCTAATCCTTCCCCACACGTAACCAACTCTTGAACCCATTTTTTAAAGAATCTCTGGTTTTATGGTGCCTGACCTACCTTAGTGGTCGTTGGCGACTCCAACTCTTCATTTTTCAAAACAAAAACTCAAAAACTTTTTAAAACCAAAATTTTCAAAAACAAAAAATGCCTATAAAATATTAATTATCTTTTGTAGCGATTTAAAAAGAGGTCGCTACAGCTGGCGACTTCGCTGGGACATTTTGTAGAGTTAAGCCAAAAAAAACTTATGTTGCTTTTGTCGATGGAAATTTTGAAATTTAAATTGACTTTAATTAATTTGTTATTTCTCGAAGATACATTTTAATTAAACTGGCTTTGAGAACTAGTGGTTTTGCATTAACTGCTCGTTTAATTTTTAAGGCATCACCGACATGTGTTGCATCATACTTATCAAGCTTTATACCCGAGCTCTGTCCTTTAAGTGGGAGTGAAACGTCATATACCCATGTGAGCAGCCCTCCACGGGTCGATAATTCACTTTCGGAATCTACGCCTTTTGACACGAGAGCAGCCCTCCACGTCACTAGGTCGTGCTTTCCCTCGAACCGAATCCGATTCGCAAGCCTGTCATGGGCCAGAATCGAGGATCTTATTATCTTAGTAGATAATAATATAGGTTCGAGTACCCATCTCTAGACCTCAAACCACATGTGTGAGAATCTAGGAAGCCCACCCCTTTAGAGCCACGCGGACAACCATAGAAATCTAGAATTCATGTTGTTAGGCCCCTTTTGTGTGTATATTCGGTTCTCATTCTTTATCTGTATATTTCTTACTAACAAACTCTTCTTGTCTCGCTTGCTGATCATTTTCACATAAAATGTTGATTCCAGAACAATTCAAAAATTAAGGGCTTTCGTAATAGGAGAAAGAGTCTATAATGATGAGTTAAAGTATTTCGAAGCCCGAGTGGGGCAAATGCTAATCTAGACGCCCTTATTCTATTTTCCCCTTCGTAATGGGACTCAATCTTTATTACGGAAGGTTGCTTAACGAGAATGTTCGTTGATCAACACTTGTTGCATTCATTCGTACACTCACTTTACGGTGATTGCATTCAACATCAATTTCATTCATTTGCATCATAGTGGCATGACATCTTCATTGAATTAATTATGTTAGCACCAATACCTTTGCATCTAGGGTATTTATTTTGCATTTACATGCATTCATTTTGAAAACATCGAGACTGACTTTTGGGGTATCCCGTGACAATGATTCTGGATCAAAGGAAAATTCAATCAATTCAGCATCCTTACAGAACTCGACAAAAATCCAAACTGGTGAACGAAGAGATATTAGACCGAATGGAGCAAACCCAAAGGGACATGCAAGCGAATTTGGCCAGAAAGATGGAAGAACAATTAGCGAAGGCACGGCAAGACATGGTGGAGCAGTTCAAAAAGTCTCAACAAGACACGCTAGGCCAAATTGCCCAAATGCTCGGATTTAATCTCCCAAGACAAGGAGAGACATCTGTTGTAAATCTTACGACAAATCTCAATCCCAGTAATGGGAATGAGTGTCTCACTTATCTGCCAGGGTTTACTCCTTCTCATGCTAGGGGTCAACCGGATCCTCAAGTAATACTCTCTCGAGGGAAAGCACCACTTCATCAGATCAGCGCCTCAATCCCTATAAATTTACCCTCGTTATCAGAAGTCAAGCACAGGGACAATCAAGCTGAAAACTTTGTTTCGAAGATAGATCAGTTGATCAAAATAGAGAGGCCTAGAGTTGAAACATCTAAAGAGATCAAGGATCGGTGAAAGCGACTCGAGGAGAAGATGAAAGCCATAGAGGTAACTGACTCCTTCATTGGATTTGAGACCCATGAACTCAGCCTTGTCCCAGATCTGGTTTTACCTCCTAAGTTCAAGGTCTCAAAATTTGACAAATATGATAGAACAAGATGTCCCCGTGCACATCTTAAAATGTGTTACCGAATAATGACGGGATACGGGAGAGATGACAAGCTGCTGATCTACTGTTTTTAAGACAGTCTCTCGGGATCTGCCATAAGATGGTATAATCAATTAAACTGTCATCAGATAAATTTGTGGAAGGACTTGGCCAAAGCTTTCCTAGAACAGTACCGACATGTCAAGGACATTGTGCCTGACCGTTGGACCTTGCAACACATAAAGCAAAAGTCAAATGAAGGCTTTAGGCAGTATGCCCAACATTGGAGAGACGTGGGAGCTCAAGTCCAACCCCCACTCAGCAAAAGTGAGATAGTGGTCATATTTATCCAGACTTTGAAGGGTCCAGTCTTGGTTCACTTGATAGGCAACGCGACTACCAACTTCGTTGACCTTGTGTTATCTGGCGAGCTCATCAAAAATGCTGTCAAGAGTGGCAAAATTGATGATGAAGGTAGTTCATCCCACAAGAAGACCTCGCATGAAAAAAAAGACCATGAAGTGAACTCTTCAGGAGTTTATAATGCCAGTTATTCAAAGTCTATCACAGTTTACAACCCAAGGCAACACCAAGTGCCCAAGGTTCTTCGAGACAAGACCCCGGTCAAAGGAGGAACCCTGAGAAGATAGATTTTACCCCGTTTCCCATCTCTTACGGTGAACTATACAAGCAACTATTCGATGTCCATGTGGTGGCAACCTTCTATCAAGCACCGTTGTAGCCTTCCTTTCCGAAGTGGTATGATCCTAGCGTAACGTATACCATAGTGATCAAGTGGGGCACTCGATTGAGACTTGTATCAGCTTTCAAGAGGGTCGTAGAAAAGCTAATCAAGCTCAGGGTTATAAATTTTGATAAATCTAGTGGGCTAGCTATGGCTGTTAACCCTCTACCAAACCATACAAGTAGAGTAAATACAATCTCCGATGAGAGTAACTGAACTGTTAAGTTTAAGGTGACAGAAGTCAAATCACCCCTCAATTGGATTTGGAAGAAGCTATTCGATGCGGGTCTGATCGGTCAAGGGATGATGATGCCCGAGGGCATAGCGGTATGTACTGTGAGTTCTATACCAAAGAGGGGTACACTATTCAAGACTAATGTGAGTTCAAGGATACTGTTCAAGGCCTAGTGGACAGCAAAGAAGTTGAATTCTTTAATGAATGAACTCACCCTTGCCTCTTAGTCTAGACGCCCAGCTAAAAAAATCTTCAGTAGGTTCCCTATTGCTTTTAATTTCTTAAGTAATGCATGTAAATCAAATCCACTTGCCTAAGCCTGAATGCGGTGTTGATCTTTTGTAAAAGGTCCTAAGACTATATGCGTTAATTTTCAATGAAATGATACATTTCATTTTTAACTCTCTCTTCACTTTGTGTATATAAATGTCTATTGAGTCTCCACATATCAATTGCACAAGGGAAATCGACTTTGACCCGAAGGTTGAGCCCGAGCAGCATGTGTCTAATTGAAATCTTAAGCTGCGGAGATTAAGCATATGGGACTCGCATTTCACACTAATGACCACAAATAATAATCAATTAGTGCAATTTAACGCTTGAATCCTAGTAATAGGCGTTTTAAAAAAAATCAATAATTGAAGCCTGGTAATAGGCCTTTCCAAAAAAACACTCAAAAGCCTGGTAATAGGCCTTTTCCAAAAAGCGCTTCAAAGCCTGGTAATAAGCGTTTTTCAAAGATTAATCAAAAAACACTCTAATGTTCGAAACTTGGTAATAGACATTTTCAGATAAGAGTGTGGGATTTTTTGGGGCACTCCGCTGAATCCTATTCCAATCAAAACCTTTCGCTTCATAAGTAATGGTAATATTTTCAAAATCATGACAATGTCGAGTAGCTCGGGAATTTGTTGTTTGCTCCATCATTTATTTCGAGCCAAAGGAATGTGGTGAGTTGAATTCCCCAAACAAGTAAGACCAAAATAAAAGAACCTGACAAGGTAAGTTAGTCAAGCACCGAAATAGCTTTAAATGCATTTCACATCTTCAAGCATCAATTCAGCTTTCGAGGTCTTCTAGACACAGGATTTGTTTGGGGCAATCTTTGGTAAGTCATTTTAGTGTTGCTCGTGGACTTGATATTCGGGGCATTCAGTATTGCTTGATATATCCACAATTTGAAAAGAAAAACTCAGTTTTCTTAATAAGCATCTCATATTAAAATCATAACATGTAGGCTGAGATTTGAAACAAAAAAGTTTTCTCTGCATTACTTACAAAACTTTAGGGACCAACCACAAATGGGCCCTCAAATCGATGTATCAGCTCAAGAAAGCATTCATTAGTTGACCTTCACTTAGAAAGGTAACATGCCAGAAGAAGATGGTCAAACCCGCAAGAGGTTAGGGCATCAACGCACACAAGACAACAGCCCATCCAGTCTACAAGACAGAACCGGGGTAAAAACAAGACTGTACCACTAATGGCCAAGAAGTCATGGGGCATCCCCTTTGAAGTCAACATCAGTGCCAACTGCATTGCATGCTATTCACATCAACATCATGCCATTAATATCATCATGCATACATTACACATCAAGTTAGATGCATTCATGCTAAGTGCATCTACTTCACTCATACATAACAAACATGCTCATGATGAAAAACCTCAATCATGAAGGACAATAAAAAATTGGTGAGCCTTCAACCACGAAGGGAAGCCGGACCAACAAAGAAGTTGAAACCTCAAAGAGAAAGTATAACAATACCCACCACGAAATGGCGAACCCTCCAAGAAAAGGAAACTAAATCAAAATTTAAAACTTTAAGCGAACAATCACTAACTATTGTTTACTTCTATTTTCAGGTCATGTCCCATTATCAGTGGTGTAGCGGATCAAATCTTTTTATTCTTCAGATCTTGCCTCATCGTCAGTGGTGTAGCAGATCATTTTTTTCCTCATATCTTGACTCACTAACAGTGGTGTAGCAGATCAACATCTACTTCTCAAATCATGCCTCTTCGTCAGAGTTGTAGCTTGATCATCAGTAAATCAGATCATGCCTCTTCATCAGAGTTGTAGCTTGATCAGATCTATCTTCATATCTTGACTCATCGTTAGTGGTGTAGCAGATCAAAAAATCTTTCAGATCATGCCTCTTCGTCAGAGTCGTAGCTTGATCGCCACTAACTCTTCATATCATGCCTCTTTATCAGAGTCGTAGTTTACTCATATCATACCTCTTCGTCAGTCGTAGCTTGATCGCCACTAACTCCTCAGATCATGCCGCTTCATCAGAGTCGTAGCTTGATCGCCACTAACTCTTCAGATCATGCCTCTTCGTCAAAGTCATAGCTTGATCACCACACTCCTCAAATCAGGCCTCTTTGTCAGAGTCGTAGCTTGATCGCCACTACTAACTCCAGACCATGCCTCTTCGTCAGAGTTGTAGCTTGATCGCCACTAACTTCAGATCATGCCTCTTCGTCAGAGTCGTAGCTTGATCGCTACCACTAACTCCAGATCATGCCTCTTCGTCAGAGTTGTAGCTTGATTGCCACTAACTCCAGATCATGCATCGTCGTTAGAGTTGTAGCTTGATCGCCACTAAGTTGTAGCTTGATCGCTATTAACTCTTCAGATCACGCCTCTTCGTCAGAGTTGTATCTTGATCTCAATCTAATCACCTAATCATGCCTCCTCGTTAGAGTCGTAACTTGATCCAATCTCCCAATCTTGTCTCGTCGTCGGTGGCATAGCAAGATCACCCATATTCAAACATCTCTTTATCCCTTATCTTTTGATTTTACAGTTTTAAATAAAACAATTGAATACTTAATCTAAAACAATTCCCTTTTACTTTTGCAGGCTCTAGCTTTTCAAAAAAAGAACGAAGTAGATGAGTCGACCAGATCTTGACTCTCCGTCGGTAGTGTAACGGGTCAACAGACGAGTTCTATTTCTCTAGAAGTTAGAAGATGGTTCAATTAGAGTTGAAAGAATAGTTGTTCCAGAAGGGGTGCTCCAACTTGACCAAACAAAAATGGTTCTTTTAGTCTTTGCTCTATTGCGGTTTCACAACAATGAGCAAAGAGGGGCAGTTGCAATAACCATTTTTGTCCTACCAAAAAATCCAAATTCAAAAATAAATAATCCAAATTAATTAAATCCAAAAAAACAGTTCAAAAATTAAATGTCCATATTACAAACCCATTATCTAATACCCCTAAATCCAAACTGCCCAACCGGCCCAAATACAAATTTCAACCCATTTACTCGTTACAAATACCTATCTGCTGAACTCAAATCGGTTACCATAACCCGGTTCACCCAGACCCGGATAACCTAAATCAAACCCTAACCTTCAAACCCTAACTGCCGCCTTTTCACATCCCCATTCCAAAAATAGCCCTGCGACTGTTCAATTTTCGGCCATGTCAGCACCCCATCTGCCACGCCGGAGCCACACAAGCAATGTCATGATGGACTGGTCCCCTCCTTTGTGGCATCCACATCCGGCCAAAGAACCAGGCCTATTCTCCTCGTACGGCACCCTACAATAGCCACCAACAATTTCAGAATTAACATGTAAACAAAAAGTCAGAGGCAATTCATTTTTTATTTTTTTATTAAAACCTCTAAATCAAGGCTATAAAAGCCGGATAGACAATGTAAAAAAATGGAGGATATCCAGAAATAAAAAAAATTCCCAAGGTATTTCACTTTCAAGTTGCGCATGGGTAGGGTTCTTTACCTTTCTACCTTTGTTTCGGATTCAATTTTTTTTATTTCAAAAGATTTTCAAAAATCATAAAAAAATCAAAATCAAGGTTTTTCAGTTTCAAAAAAATGGTACTTTTTAGTTTTAAAATCTTTTTTAGTTTTTAAATCAGAAATCGAAACTAAAAGAATCAAAAAGAGATACGAAGCATTTATCTGTGCGGGGAAGTGGAGCTGCCATACTTTGGTTGTCGTCGAACGCTGGAGACGGCCGTTGAGGCCACGCCGCTAAGGAACGGCGGAAAAGGGGGCTAGGGTTTAGGCCTTCCCTCTAATTTCAGGGAGTGTTTCTCTTTCTTTTTTTGTGTGTGCGTTTTGAAAACCAAAGCAAATAAAATCCTTAGGCAATTTTGTGCCTCAGTTTTCGATATATATGCGTCCTTCAAAACGGCACCGT
This sequence comes from Hibiscus mutabilis, assembly GCA_019671005.1. NCBI lineage: Eukaryota > Viridiplantae > Streptophyta > Magnoliopsida > Malvales > Malvaceae > Hibiscus > Hibiscus mutabilis. Next base: position 41,169,878 of record CM033738.1, read on the forward strand.
CTTGGCCACTCTCTAGATCTGCGCAGCGACCCGACCCGGAGGGAAGGATTCGTGCATTTCGATTTGTGGGATAATCACCCAATAGGTCCTTCTGATTTCTCCCCCTTTTCGAATCGGTCGTGGGTTAATTACCTTTTTCGGTCCATCGCATTTTGTTTTAAAATTGATTTCAGTCCATTTAAAATTTCGTTTTGTTTTAATTTTGCCCCTGAATTTTATTTGTTTTCATTTCGACCCTTTCCCATATTACCTTATTTTATACGTATATTATATATATAGTATGTATATATACCATAGTGTTATGTTGTTTATATTATGATGTATTATAGTGTGTATATTATATGGTATAATATTATATTATATTTACATTATATTTTATTATGTATTACAATATTATTTATATTATAGTGTATATATTATATGTTCTTATATATTATAGTACTATTTATATTATAATATATTTTATTATTTATCTAATTTATTTGTCTCTTATGTTCGAATTGACTTTACGGTGACCCGCAACGGGGATGGTCCGTATTATTTATAGAACGTTTAGTCTAACCCACTAACATCTAACTTCTAACTTTTACTTTCCGCACTTTAATTTCCTCGCATTTATTTCCCGGAATTTAAATTCCGCATTTACTTATCGCATTTAATTTTCCGCCATTTATTTTACGTCTTTTTATTTCTATTTGATCCGGTCCTTTATCCGAATTTCTTTTATTCGATCCGGTCCCTTTTCGGATTTTTCAATTTCCCTATTTACTTTGTTCGCCTTTATTTTCTGTTTTTGTATTTATTGTCTTCTTTTTATTTATTTATTCTCTTTTTGTGACATATTTTAATTTATCATTCATTCCACCTAGACCCGGCAAACTTGACCCGAGAACCGAAAATCGAACCGATTTACCCGAACCGAGACCCAATATGGATTCGAACAAGATGACCCAAATGTGACCCGAAACCCGAAATGAACCAAACCGAAACTGATCTGAATTCTAGAAGAGCTGATATTGACCCGTAACCGATTTAACCCGAACTGATTTTCACCCGAATCGATTTTCACCTAAACCGAAAGTAACCCGAAATTAATTTGCTCAAAACCGATCTAAACCGAACATCAACCCGATTTTAACCCGAAATAATATATGTTTTATTATCTTTTTGTATTATAGTAGTACTAATAAATCACTACATTTGATAAAAAAAAGTAGGAGGGAAAAGTAAAATCCTAATATACATACTCTAGTCAAATTTGATAATATATATACACATATACTCGAGTCAAATTTTTAGGTAATATTTCAAAATGCTCATCATATGTGCAATTATGGTCTAATGTTTGATTCCATGCCCATAAAATTATCTCACTCTTTTTTACGTGTATTTTGAAAATATAAAAAATTCTATCGTACTAAAAACCAGCATCAAATATGAAATTAAAAAAATATAATTATATTATTGGATCGAGATTCGTTAGGTTCAGGTTAAATGATTAATACCAATGATGGTTGATTTTGAAACATTGAATGATTGGAACTAAACCTAAATGATAATATTAACAAATAAAAAGACATGTTTTTACAAGAATATATGATTAATTCTTTATATAATATACACGATTAGTTTCACACCCAAGTCCAACTCAAAACGAATTGGCCCAAAAATTTAAAGATTGACCCGACTCGAAAACATCCGATCCGATATTAACCCGACCCAAAAACAACTGATCTGATATTGACCCAAGTCACTAATCCAATACCCGAATTGACCCGAATCATCATAGAACCGAACTAAAATCCGAACCAGACCCGAACCGATCCGACCCAAATTTAAACCGAATACAGACAAACTCGAAATAAACCGAAACGATCCGAACTGAAACCGAACCGAACGACCCTTTTGCCACCTCTAATCTAATTTATTTAATCTCACATTGTTAATTAATCAACTTTAATTCCTAAAAATGAGGTATTTATTAATTCTGATATTTGCGACATAATAGTCCGGGCTTAATGGATGTTGACCAAATATTCGAATTAATTTTCACCATCTGAAGGTAAGCCTTAATTTGAAATAAATTTTTGATAATTCATAACATCATTTTTAACTGTTTGCATTATGCATAAAGGTGATGTACTCGATTCGAATCGTAAATTAACACGGCAATCAGTCTTATTCGATGTCGGTTTAATCTACTGTCTGATGTACAGTCACTCTTATTAATTAAACGGATAATTAATTCGAACCCACTAAATTGTTAAAGCCCGTTCAATTAAAACTTATTCGATTAAGAACAGTCAATTAAATTTAATTTTGAATTTAAGTAATTTCCATCGATTAAAAGCAACGTCTATTTTGGTTCTGATTTTCGGGTGTGATAGGGGTGCTAATCCTTCCCCATACGTAACCAACTCCCGGACCCTTTTTTTAAAGAATCTCTGGTTTTATGGTGCCCGACCTACCTTAGTGGCTGGTGGCGACTCCAACTCTTCATTTTTCAAAACAAAAACTCAAAAACTTTTTAAAACCAAAATTTTCAAAAACAAAAAATGCCTATAAAATATTAATTATCTTTTTTAGCGATTTAAAAAGAGGTCACTACAATAACTCCGTTCTAGCTACGATACTTGGTGAAATCCGTATATATACACAATAAATGATACTGATTTCTCACCCTACTTAATATAGAGAGATATAGGATTCTCTTAACCATTTATTTGCTCTCATCCAACGATTCAAAAATTGTAGCGAATCTTAACTCATGTATATATATAATCATTGTTAGTTGAGTTGTTGCAATGTGAGTTGGAATTAGATTTAAAACTAAATAAGAACATAAATACAAATTACACAAGAAATATTATATACGTTGTTTAAAATAAATTTTATATTTGTGGGACATTACAGATAAATCCATCATTAAATCTTATTAAAAATATTTATGCTCTAAGAATTGATAAAATAATTTCTGTGCACCGTCAAAATGTTCCTACCGTGAATTGATAGTCTTCAAGGAAGATCAAAGCTTAATCAATGAGTTTAGGTGAGATGATAAAGTTTTTTCTTATCTTGATCAGTAGTTGAGAGTTCAACACTCGCTCTAAATATGAAACAGTTTCAAAATCTATGGATATTGTCTATATCTATGAGCTTATAGAATACGAAAGATTAATCGTTAGGATCGTGAATACCTATAAAAAAAAGAGCTTAAATATATAATCCCATGGTAATCAATCGTAATCTCCTTGTATGATGACCACATCGCCAACCCATGGTACACTTTTTGCTTATCCAATTTCGATATATGCTTTAGTTTTGAGTAGGTTCACATTGAGCTGAGCCCACAGTTGAGCCAACCAAAGTTTAGGTTCACTATGGTATAAAGTTAGGGTAACAAAAGAGCCCATTGTTTCACCATTATTTTTTTTTGAGTAGTTTAAAAATGATTACAATATAATATATGTTCATAAATATTCTTAACTCTTTAAATTTGGATCTCTTCGGATGAACATTATTCGCTTTTTTACTTGGACCACTTGTTGAGTTCTGTTTCACCATCAATCAGAAACTCATTATTTATATCTATTATTAAATATAGATTTGTCTTTGGATTTATTTGGATTATCTAACTGGTTGTTAATATGTGCACTGGTATTGATTTTTTTTCACGAGCATGCTAAATTTTATTCTAAAAAATAAAATTCAAATTTTTAACCCTAAAATTCTATCCTCTAAACACTAAAACCTAAATTTTAACTCTATTACAAGCCATGAAACCTAAACCCATAAACACTAACCCTTAAACTCTAACTCCTAAATTAAACTCATAAACCCTAAATTGAACCCGCTTATAGAAGACCTTTTTCCACCGCCAATACATAAAATATTTTCTCTATCTAAATTTAGTTTAACATTTATTATTTGCAAGTGTTGGATTTGTTTTTGGTATTTATTATGGATTTTTATTTAATTTTATAGTATATGTTTTACTTAAACTGTTAAATATAACTCTTGATCCGACCATAAAAGGCTTAGACAGTTTTTAACAGTTCTTTCCAAACACTAGGCATCAATTATAACAACAGATGATATTATTCAGTATGTATGTATGTATGTATGTATGTATGTATGTAATTCAAGTCATATTATCATTTTAATCGTCAGTTTTGATATTTAAATGACAGTTTGAATTTGACTTGTTTTCTTTGTTAACCATGTATGAATTTATAAACATTTTAAGATAGCTCAGATCAAAGCTCGTAAACGGATGATAGCTATACACTTATATGATAAAAAGATCTCGACTGGAACAATATATTAATTTAAGAATTCGATTAATATTTAAGGATTAATTTAAAATTAAATCCATAATTCAAGGACGTATAATGCAATTAATCCTTGCCAAATTTTATGAGCATGCCTAGCTTCATCTAATATATCTATATTAAAACTGAAGCCTTTCGACCACGATACATATTTATATTTTAAAAATAATATTTGAAATTTGTACAGAAACTACTATGAGATAACATTAAAATTTCTAAAAATAATAATATTTGAAAATCTGAAGTATACCATCAGTACACAAATGTTATTTTATAAAATTATGAAAAATTCTAGAACGGGCGTCACACACCGTTAAACATTATTAACGCAATCCACTGTTAGACACTATTAATTTTTAATGATTTTTAAATAATTATTATAAATCTCAAAGGCTCGACGTGTAATTAATCATATTTGAAAATAAAATTAAAAGAAATTATTTCATGAACCATTCTCACAATCTCATTCATGGTCCTATCTAATTAAATAAATCAACATCATCTTTATTTTTCACATAATATTTTCTTATAAATTAAAAAAACAAATCGTCATCTTCTTCCTTATAGCTCATATATTTATTCTAATATGTCAGGGTCGGCCATGGGCTTTTGGTGGCTCAGGGCGAATCTAAAAACTGGGCCTTAAATCAGATATTTAAATTGCGGTTCCAGTCATATTTAAAGTCGTGTTAGGTTTATCGTGATTGCGGATATTATAGATGCTATTTTGGCAACATCGAGTATCGTGGTTGTGAAATTTTTTTCATAACACACGCTATTGTGGACATAACCGTTGCGGGTATCACAGTTTCATATGGTGCCGCTACCGTCATATAACAGTCGTTGTTGCGGTTGTATACCGATATTTAAATCTTTGTCCCTAATAGCAGGTAATAAGAAATTTAAATTTTAAGAGTAGGTCCATAATAACAAGTATTGAAAAATTATGACCATAATAATAAATATTAAAAATTGAATTCTAAGAGTATTCTCATAATAACAAATATTGAAGAAAAAAAACCATGGCACTAATAACAAGTATTAGAAAAAAAAATTTAGGAGTAGAGCCCTACTAATAAATATTGAAAAAAATAGCCCATATTAACAAGTTTTGAAAAAAATTAGCCCCTAATAATAAGTGTGAGAAAAAAATTGAACACTTAACAATAAATATAATTCGAAAAAAAATTACTAACATGTAACTTTCCTGAACAGTGGGCCCTATGCGGGCACCCTTATTGTCTTTGCTCAGGACCGGACCTGTAATATGTTAATGAATGAAATCGTTAAAATAAAAAAAAATTCAAAAAACTTAATACACAAATCAAAAAAAGACAAATAAAATTATCATTAATGAAATCACTGCATTTCAATCTCAACCTAATATTAGATGAAATCATTGTATTCATCCAAAAAGCCTTAAGCCAATTGCTTCTTAATGCGACTGGTTGAGCCATGTGAAGCAGCAGAATACACAAAAAGTCTATTGGGTTGAGTTGGACCAGAAAGTGATGAGAACCCAATCTCAAAGGCTTTTTTTGGATGAATTCAGTAATTTCATGATTTTATTAATAATAATTTTATATTTGTCTCTAATTTTGATTCGTATATTAAGTTTTTGGGTGTATTTTTATTTTATCGATTTTATTCATTAACATATTAAAATAAATATATGATGTATGAGGGAAAATGATGATTTATGAATTTTAATTTGTAAGAAAATATTATGTGGAAAATAAAGGTGATGTGAATTTATTTAATTAGGTAGGAATATGGATGAGATTGTGAGAATGATTTATAGAATAACATCTTCTAATTTTATTTTAAAATATGATTAATTGCATGTCGAGCCTTTGAGATTTTTAATAATTACTTAAAAATCATTAAAAATTTAATGGTATTCAACGATACATTACGTTAATGATATTCAACGATGTGCGACGCCCTTTCTAGACTCATCTTAAAATCAGTACAAAAAAAGTTACAATATATCAAAATATGTACATAGTTTGAAAGAGGTGTTACAAATCTTTTGATAAAAAATACAAAGATTAAATCATAATATATACTCGCATCAGTTCAAAGTATCAACAAGATAAATATAAAAAATTATTATGTAAAATACGATCGTTTATTAAACTGAGTTTCTCGTGCATCGTACAGATTCAAAATTAGTTAAAATTAATAGCAACCTTCATTCTTTTTATATTTTGATATATAAGCTGTATAAAAAAATTTATATAATTTTAAAAAAAAAATTAAACAACTCTCCATATTTAAACAGTAAAATTTAAAATATAAATATCTAACTCCAACACCATAAATTCTAGACTATAAACATTAAATTCTAGATCTAAATCTTAAAATTAAAAGAGTTATGTAAATTTAAATTTACACAAATTTGTGTATCAAATTTTTTTCTTTATCCTAATTGCATATAACAATCTCAAAAGACCCCAAATTTTAGCATAGTAGAAGGACCAAAACTATAATTTGATCAAGAAAATCTGATGAATGTTTGATAGTTGTGTTTGGGGTTGACAGAGAAGCCCCACATCTGGCAACTTGAGAATCAATGCCTTGGGGGAAGAACTCCATTAATATTGGCCAAAAGAAAACAAAATGATAGTAATACAGAGACCTGAATGGAAAACATTGATGGGATTCAACTAAACATCTCAGACAATGACCCCTAATATGACTACCAAAAGTCAACATTTGTAGACTATATATCAGCCATGAATATTAATTTTCTTCCTAATTTGAAATATTTGAAGTTCGAACTCGAATTCTCTTTTTAATAGTATAATTAGAATATATTAAAAATTTATACATTTAGGGATGACAATTTAGTCTAAAATCGTCCTGAGTTTGATTCAATCGGAAGAAAAAGAATTGACCCAAATCCAATTAAAAAAAGTGTGAATTCGAATATAAAAAAGGTACGAGTCCTAATAGGAGGTGCGTCGAATATGGACCTTATCAAAGTCCAATTCGAATCCGATCTATATCCGAGCATTAAACATATGATCTTCAATCTTTTGAAAGTTAAGCCGATCTTGCCCTAAGAACTATTTATTTATAAGCTTAAATGAAAAATAGGTGCCCAAAGTATACATTTTTTTGAACTTTAAGTGTCTAAAGTATTTTTTGTAAAAATAGATGCCCAAAGTTTCAAAAGTTACAATTTTAGATGTCTGACAGTTAATGGCTGTTAAAAAAAGTTTAACCAATCAATGCTTGACAATTTTTTTCAATTTTTCATAAAATCCTGAAATTTTACAATTTTAACAAAACAATCACCAAATCCCTAAAATCTCCCAAACCCCCCAAATTGTTGCCGCTTTCGCCGCCGCCCCTAAGCCTGCCCCTTTGGTCTCCAGACCTAGTTAGTCGTTTCTCCCATGACGGATTCGTCGAAAATGGCAAACGGTGTGGCAGTCGAACGTCGATTTCGATTTTTGACGTTCTGTTGCCATGCCATTCATCATTTCTGGCGAAGCCATGATAAGGGAAATGACCGGCTAGGTTCGGCGACCAAAGGGGTAGGCTTAGGGGCGACATCGACGGCGAAAGCGATAGCAATTTAGGGGTTTGGGAGATTTTAGGGATTGTTTTGTTAAAATTGTAAAATTTCAGGAGTTTATGAAAAATGAAAACAATTGTTTCAAGTTTTTAATTTTGAATAAAATAAAATAAACATGACACGTGTCAAGCATTGATTGGTTAACAATTTTTTAACACTTTTTAACGGTCAACCACCTAAAATTGCAACTGTTAAAACTTCAGGCACTTAAAATTATAATGGTTGAAACTTTGGGAACCTATTTTTACAAAAAATACTTTAGGCACCTAAAGTTCAAAAAATGTATACTTTAGGCACCTATTTTTTATTTAAGCCTTATTTATATATAAAAAGTAACTTTGTCGCCCTATTTTCTTCAAATATAGCTCTCTTTCTCAATATTGTTGGTGTTTGAAACAGGAGTTTCAAGATAAAGCCAAGCTCCAATCTTATTCATCTCTTCTTCAAAAAAAGGCTTAACTATAAATAGGTGCCCAAACTATAAATCTTTTTTGCAATAGGTGTTCAAGGTATTTTTTGACTGAAATAGGTGCCTAAAGTTATATTTTGTTACTGTTTTAAGGTAATACCATTAAAAAAATCATCACCCACTCAAAAAATGACATGTGCCTTTTATTTATTTATTTTTTAATTTTTTTAAAAATTTGAAACATTTAAAACATTTTTTTTAAAATCTAAAATTTCAAACAATCACAAAATAGTCATAAATCCCTAACACCTCAAACAAAAAATCCCCAAAATTCATGCCATTGCTGCCGTCGACAGCCTCGTTGAAGGTTACCGCTTATTTCCCCAATCATCCATCGCCAGTAACTGGCGGGAGGCATGCCAGTCGACTGTTGAATAGTAGAAACCTTAAGCGTTCGTCGTTCAATGTCCGATTGACATGCTTTTCGCCGGCTACCAGAGATGGATGGTTGGGGAAATGAGTGGTGGCCTCTACCGCCGATGGTGGTGAGGTTCGATGAGGCTGTCAACGGCGGAAATGACATGAATTTTGGAATTTTGGGTGTTAGGAATTTGGGACTATTTTGTAATTTTTGGAAATTTTGAGATATTTTTTATTTATTTTCTTTTTTGTTTGTTTTTTAAAATAAAAAATAAAAAATAAAAGCCACGTGTTAAACTCTGAATGAATGATTTTTTTTTTACAATTTGACTTTAAAACAAAATAAAACGAAACGTTAAACACATATTTCAGTCAAAAAATACTTTAAGCACCTATTGCAAAAAAGATGTATAGTTTTGACACTTATTTTTTAGTTAAGCCTTAAAAAAAGACATTTGTTTGAGCTGTCACTTTAAAAAAAGGATAAAAAGTTAATCAAATTTCGAATTTTCAAATTCAGATTTGGATTTTGAATATTTTACTTAGATCGGACTCGAACTTGGTGTGTTCAGACCTCAATCAGTCTGAAAGTCCGATTGTCAACCAAATCAGATTTAGACTATAAATTTGATCCATTACCATCCCTACATGCACCGCATTGGGGCATTATTATATAAAAAAACCTTTTAAAATAGTTATTTACGTAAATGACCCCCAGCCAATGTTATTTAGAAAAACGACCCTCAAATCGGCCACGCAAGGCGACCTGCATTTTGGAAAACGCGAGCTATGACTTCACGTTCTACACATAGCGAGGTCCGTCTGACCTAGGTGGACTTTTCATATTGCGTAATTTAAAATTACTGGATAAGACCTCGCATTTTCCAAAATGCGAGGTCCTTGAGATATTGAATATGTCATGATAGAAATTAAAAGGGACCTCGCGTTCTGCAAAAAGTGACGTCCTCATAATCTAGGCTGAAATACAAGGGTGTATAGGCATGTTCGAGGCATTTTGTCGTGCCATTAGCCCGATAATTTTGGTAATTTTTAACCTTAGAGACGTATTATTGGAACTTATCTTCCATTTGAGACTGATATTGGCACGTACGAGACATTGCACAATGTATAAAAAGCACATTGAAAATGGTCCGAACACTAGTTTTTGTCCAAGAATAAGAAGTTGAAATGGCTTGCTAGGCATGTTGGAGGTGTTTTCCCGGGTTATTATTAGAATAATCTTCGTAATATTTTAGGTTGAGGCCTAGTATTGGAACTTATCTTTCATTTGAGACTGATATTGGCACAGAACAGACATTGTAAACGGTATAAAAATGGCCCTAAAAATGCTTCCAAAACTTGTTTATGGGAATGAATAAAAAGGTAAAATGCCTTGAGAATCATGTTTGATGGGTTTATCCGGGAAGTTAATCATCTCATTCGCGTAATCTTTAAGCTTAGAGGCGTAGTATCGGAGGCGTATAATTGTAATTAAAAAGAATTGTAATTAAAAAAGAAGAAGCTAAAAATTTTAGTCGTTCAGTAATTGTAATTATAAATCATGGTGCCAAAGCTAATTTTTTGCGTCGAAATGGTTCCAAAGCTTATTTTTGTTGATGAGTTACGCGATAAAATTATTAATTTGAAACAAATACATAAAATGGAGAAAATAAATTATTGGGTTAGGCCACGTAGACGACCAAAATCCACCATAAACACGCGGTCAATTGTATCCCTAAATATGCAGACAAAATAAATTACATAGGAATTGATTTAGACGGGAGGTGCCATAGTTTGTCCGGGTTGTATGGTCGCCGAGAGATGTATCGTTGATATAGACAAATGTCGTCATAGATCGTCCTAGTTGTTGGAGCCCTAAACCTTCTTTCGCGATGTAGACAGTCGAGGATTAGCTTCATGGATTTCGTGAGTACCCTATAATCACCATCATCCACGGTGCTAAAGTCTCTAACTACGTTACATGCGGTGCTCTTCTTGTAGCCTTCACGATGAAGGAGTACGAAGAAGTTACTGGCAGCCTCGAAGAAAAGGTCAAGATTGATCCTGGTGCTTAAAAAAGACCACTCATTCCCTGATATTACGATTTACCGTAGATTTTGAACCAAAACACGGAAGACACATATCGCGAGTATTATTAACCGAACAAAATAATGTAGTCACCTATAAATGCAATTACTTATACCAACAGATCGCAATATTAGGGAAATAAATTTGTAAAACAATTTTCCTGATACGTGATATGTTGCCATTAGTAGCAAAAGTTGTATATTCTCTTCAAATCTGATACAGATTTTTCTCAAGCAATAGCAAATGCTGGTGGGTTTGTTTGCCCTCGTGTCTGCCTTATATAGGTAAACATTTGTGCCCTCCAAAACGCGAAGTAAATATTGTCATGTCAATGGACCTCGCTATATACAGAGCGCGAGGTCTAAATTTTTTTCAATTATGTTTGAAATCTTAAATTCTACCGTCTATAAATAAATTTTATGAGAGAAGCAGCAAATGGTTTAAGTGAATTCGTATTGATTGGTGCAACATTTTTTACATTTGTATTGTAATTTATTTAAAACTGAGAATTGTAATTGTAGATGTAATCTTTAGATGTTAAATAATTGCAATTACAACTAATCTACAATTCTAACTAGCATGTGTAACAAGTGCTTGAAAAATGGTTTCGAAGCTTTTTTAGGGTAAGAATAACAATTAACTGGTGTACCAAGCGCTTAAAAATGGTTTCGTAATATTTAAGGTTACATGCCTAGTATTGGAACTTATCTTTCATTTGAGACTGATATTGTCATAGAGGAGACATTTTAAACGGTATAAAAATGGCCCTAAAAATGGTTCCAAAGCTTGTTTTGTGCATGAATAATAAGGTAAAATGCCTTGAGAGTCATGTTTGATGGGTTTATTCCAAAAGTTAACGGTGTAACTGAGTTTCTTTTGTATTCATTTTATTTTATTTTAAAATTAATTGGTATTGGAACATAGGAATTAAACTCCGTAATCATGTAAAAAATCACGTTTAAAATGTTTCGAAAACACTGGAAACTGTAACCTTAACGAAGAGATCTTATTGCTTAGGAAAACATTAGTACAATAAGAAAGTATAATTAATTAATATAGTGGCCTGAGCGATTAGGGCATTTGTTCTTCTGGTGTCCGGGATTCCCACATCTACTACATAGTTTTGGTAGTCCAGTTTTTTCTCGATGTTCAACCAAATCTTCATTGCAATAAATCCTTATTGATCGTGGACGACCCTCTTTTTTACGTCGTAGTCCAAAATATGGCCATATGATAGGTTCACCATCAACTGCGGTCAGATCAATTTTATTTCCGATTGGAGGAAACTCGTATGCATAAACCTTGGATGCGGTTTCAAGTAAGTATACTGGGTTAACCATTGTCATGTAGTGAACCCGTACAAATGAACAAGCCGCAATGACGTGCGGACATGGGTACTTGAATGTTTGGAATACACCGCAATCACAGATTCTTTGTTCCAGATTAACCACGTATGAGTTGTGATGTATGCCTTCCAACGGCCTTGAATATTCCAGTACACGAAACAAATGTTCTCGGCGTGAGAAGCAGGTAGCAGTCATCGCATTTGAATACTGGGCATAGTTTTGAAATTTATCGCGAAGGTGTGGGTGGACTCTGTGGTCGTCTTCCATATAGTCTGCTGCTTACTTTCTTAAGGTTGCAAATAGGGTAGCCAACCAATAATATGTCACCTTAACAACGGAGGTGATAGACAAATGTCGCACTCCCTTCAGTGACGAATTCACTGTCTCAGCCAAGTTCGTTGTCATGTGTCCATATCGTTTACCACCATCATACGATAGAAGCCATTTTTCCCTCGAGATTGAAACAAGGTGTTCATAACCATATTTGTTCATGAGTAGAAGTTCTTCAAACAGCTCGTCAACCTCTTGCACATAATGCAAGTTGCCTATAAAAATGATAAAGTTGTTAACAATGAATAAATAAATATGAAGGTATCTTAAACGGAAAGGAGTGGAGGATGACGTACCCACTCGAAGCATAATTTAACGTTCATCTTTATTCTTGTACCTTTGTAAGTAGTTTGCAGCAATGTGGCGTAAACAATACCATTGATGAATATGTGGAGGTTTCCAAGACATACCCATACGCTCGATCACCCATAGGAGCGCCGTGCCCTTATCAGAAATAACACATAACCCATCTTCTTTTTCACGCATAACATGAGATAGCACATGTCTTCGTAAGTTCGTAAGGAAGAATAACCAGGAGTCAAGATCTTCCTTTTTTACTATTGCAAAGGCGATGAGAATAATTTTTTGTTACCGTCTTACGCAATCGCCAATAACAAAATTTGTGTGTATTTTTCATACAACCAAGTATTGTCGATCTGAACCATCAGCTTGCAATATTTGAATACATTAACGCACTATGGAAATGCATAAAATAGCCAGTGGAATTGACGCACTCCTCATCTGACACAATCATTTTGGTATGCCGATACAGTTTTCAATTTTACAACTATTCCCGGTATGTGTTTCTGCATCAGGTTTAGCCACGACCAAAAGTCTCTGTAAGATTCCTCCCACTGGCCATACAATTTTTGTATGGCCCTCCACCTTGCGTACCTTGCTTTGTGGTAGTCAATTATGTAGCCGTACTGAGATTTGGCTACAACAATACACGTGGCAATCGTTACACGAGTATTTGCCTTGACCAGTGGAATGAAGGTGTCACAGAGCACGTGCACATCCAAGTTAGGATGATCCTGACTTAGTCTGTTGACGGTGCAAGTATGAGGCCCCTAGAGTCTTGTACTCTGCCATAGCCGATTTTTCTTCTTCAAGCACGATACACGAACCCTCTAATTACACCTCAACCTCTTGTGGGCACATTTCGTAATGTAGTAATCCGGTTGAGTCTTCTTCACAGTAGTCGTAATAGAGTTACGTATGTTGTATTTCTTGATGGCAGTCACGGGAGTTCTTTCGTCAAAAAGGTTATCTCAATATTAAGTTCACCATCAGCATGCCGATTGTACTGCACAAGTTTTGGTAATTACAAAAATTCCAGAATATTGAAGGCTTCGATATCAATCGTCATAAAGTGTGACGGTGGCTGGTAAACAGAAACTGAGATGGCAGGATGTTGAACATTGGTATTATGTGGAACGTTGGTAGGTCGATCATATTCTTCATTGCCTTCGACTAAATCATCTAATCTGTCGTATTCCTATACTTCATCGGGCATTTTAAGGTCTTCTGGTTGACCGTAGAATGGGCCTTACTCATCACCATCGGGCCACGATTCCCTTATCGGTTCTTCCTCACAGTTTTCTAAACCCGAAAATCAAAATAGGTCTAGGTCATCGAATGCTACGGCAACAGATGTAGTAATTGCTCGTCGATCACAAGAACGCTCATGAGCCCGCTCACGAAACGTATTACCAAGATAAAGACCAAGGTCGCCAAAACCAGCAAAAGAATATCTTCCCACAGGTTGTTCAACGTACTACACACTAGGGATATACATTGAATATCATCCAGATGTGAAATCATCGAACGGATGAAACGTTTCATGGTCATACGACATCATGTAGTTTTGTGATGATGATGCATCGAAGTCAACGTTCGGTGGCAGGTTCAAGTCAAAGTCAAAACTGGCTATGCAAGAATGCCTTGGCGTAGCAGACGATGATTCAATGAAGTCATTGTGTGGAGCACACGATGATTCAACGAATTCATTGCGTAGACTTTGTATGGTTAATAAGTTGAAATCTTTGTGCAAATAGGTTGTTAGGCTCTGAACGTTGGTATTAGGATCGAAATCAAAATTCGTCTGCCGCCAATTTGAGAGTACGGTATCGTCATCGGCATCAGAAAATATTACAAATAGCTCTAGGGGACCACCAACTGAATACTGCAAATGGGTATCCAACATCAACTCCACATCACTGTTGTCCGCGACATAGTATATTTCGTACGTTAATAGTTCGTATGACGTTGGTAGTCTATACTTTAACGGATTCAGCTTCTTTCCACGAACATGTGAAACATTGTTCTTCACTTTCTTCATCAACTTATTATACGTTAGTTTCCTCGATAATTGCAGGGTTACAATATTTGAGGACTAAAAGATGACGTCGAGAGATGCGTCGGTGACCATTTTGCCATCATAGTATACCAATGCAGTAATACTTTCTCATCGCGATATATTTTGAGAATAAACGATGGATCACCTGAAGTAAATGCTAGTGTCTGATATATGGGTCCTAAAAATTTCATCAGAGGAACCCGCGTCATACAGAACGTGAGGTCTTGAGATTCCTCACTCTTTGTAAAACACGAGGTCTATTCCTCGCTCTTTGTAAAACGCGAAGTCCTAAGATTATTTGCTCTTTGTAAAACGTGAGCTTGTGAGATTCTTCACTCTTTGTAAAATGCGAGGTCCTGAGATTCTTGACGTGGCAGGTCAAGGCAAGGCAAGTCCTGAGATTCCCGTCTATAAAAACATCAATTCGTCGTAGCTATAATGACGTTATTTAAGCTCTACTTACTCATTCCTCTATAATCGAATGTGTCGAAAAGATGGCAAAATTTTCTGCAACCGTATTCTATTCTGGAACCTATTTTTACACCTCATTCAACAACAAGATCAACAAAGAGGAGTTATATGATTTGATTTCAACGCACCTTTGCAAGGAAACCACACGGAAAATGTCTTGCTTGTTGGAGAAAGTACATGTTGATGAGCCCGGCCCTGAGGCTCATTATATGCTCCCCTTATCAAATGATAAAGACCTTCGAAAGATGTTTAGAAGCTACACTCGTGTTGGGGGTCAGAACATCGAGTTGAATGTAAAATTTGATGAAGATGGTTCTTCATCAAAAAATGAAGGAACAACTAAACGTAAATTAGGTTGTTAAGTTATTTAGGTTGTTAAGTAGTTAAGTATTTGTAATAAAAAATATGTAATCCATTGTTGTTAAATAAAACTAAAATCTTATTCTACATGATCTACCATGATAATTCTTGGTTTTGTACAAGAATAACAATGCATATTTAATAATCTTCAAACTAGTACGTAAAATACAAACGGCCTTTATAAGTACTAAGTAAAGAAATTGTAATTATAAACTAAACCTATAATGTTATCAAGTTACTTTCGTTGCTAAGTTGCTGTTAAGTATTTATAATGACAAATGAGAAATTGTAATTATAAACTTATATATAACATATTTTTTTCGATTAAATGATAATGCAGTCATTTTACATAAATCAAAAGAAATTACATAATCATCCTAATGACACTTATGTCTACTTGTACCGCACCGCGGTGGATGACGAATCTGAGTCAGATTCCTTTGAACAAGACTACCATCATTATCATCGTTATCATCGTCATCGTTATCATTATCATCATCGCCATCCCTAAATACATTTGGAGTCCCACTACTCGCATTGGGACCGGTGTAGAATATGCTCTGCTGCAGTGTTTGATCAATAATACCGGCTCCAAACTGTGAGGCCAATGGTGGAAACTGATAAACTGGAGGAACATCTGCATAAGGCACTGTCGAATAGTAGACTAGGGGAACAATCATAAGCGTACGAAACACGTCTTTGAAAAAACCTTCCGACGGACTCCCCATTTGATAGAATGATGGACTACTACCCGTGGGTTGAAATGATGAGAAAGTCGAGTGCTAGAATACAGGTTCTGGCATCGGTGTCTCTGGCTGATAGGCTGATAGGATGATTGAGGAGGTGCCTGTGCTATTCCCGATGATAATGTTCTGGAAGCTTGTGTTCTTTTTTTCTGGCCATCTCCCCCGTATGGGTACCATGTTACATCGGGGGACGTTGCGTTGACGGACGATTTGGGGGAGGTACTTTTATTTCTCCCTCTACTCCTCTGGGGATAGTAGATGTGGCTTCCCATTTTGATGGTACCACGACATATACTCAAAGGTAACGTTATGGCCATGAATGCGTTCCAAAATATGGGGCCGCCTATCGAAAACGGGTCAACCACTGCTGCATCCACACCATGTGATGATGGCCCCAATGGACTTTTGTCTTGCCTTGTCGCGTTAACCTGTGCAATGCGTCCAAATTGGGTGGCTCATCTAGAATCTCTTGGACATAGTTGAATTGCCATAGCACGCGGTCCGCAGGATGCCACTCGACTATCTCGTAGTGTATGAGCAGGACCATCAGAATCCAAACGTGCTCACTCTACATTATTTTAGGCGAAATGCATCCCTTAATAACAGAATCCTCGTTCGACGTCCACGTGAACTACAAAAAATATGTAAAATTAGTTACTTAAACTCAATTTACAAAATTTTATTTTTATATTCAAAAAATGTAATTGATTAAAACAATTTACCCCATCTATCTTATCGATCAATAGTCGATAATTCCGCTGGGTGGTTGGTAGTCCCACGTGTGTTAATTGACCCAACCACCTATAATTAAAAAAAACATTTCTAAGTATTCTCATATTAAAAAATAAAATACCAAAATATATATTTATTAGTACCTCTGAACAAGTGGGAATTGGAATGGGGTTGTGTTTCTAGGCGTCAGGCTTAAAAACAACATTCAAAACCATGCCCAAGACTGCAGTAACTAAAGACACACCCATGACACGTCTGTCCGGATCGACGATTCTGCATAACTCTCGAAAAAGATATGCCATGACTGCCCCTCCCCAACATTTGCTTTTGGACTCCACAGTAGTCTCCAGATGAGGCAACCACATCAAATAGACCTTGTTTCGGGATTTGTCTGGCATCAACACACCCAATAACTCGTAAAATATGGGCACGAGCAAACTGCTACAAAAATAATTTTCATAATTATTAAATTATTTTAAATAAAATAAATAATAAAAAATTATACCATCTTCGTTACTTCATCAGTATTCGGGGGTAGGTTCGTCAAATTGTTGTCCAAGAAGGTTATTTTGAATTTCCCACCATCTAAATCCTCTGTCGTGGGCCTCAGTCCAAGCAAATTTTGACACACGTCTGACCAATCTACCTCCGTAATGTTGGTGATAATCTCGTCGTCAACGGGCAGACCGAGATGAAATGCAACATCTTGTAATGTAATAGTTATCTCACCGCAGGGAAGATGAAATGTGTGTGCCTCGGGCTTTCACCTGTCTAGCAACGCATTTATCATCAGTCGGTTCAACTTCGGACCGTCAAATAGGTGGGAAACATGGCCAAAATCGAACTCATGCAAATACCGGACAATATATGGATGTGGTGGTCCCGTACGTTTGATGTAACAAACCAACGCACGTTCATACTCCCTTCAAATTAAAATTAAAATACGTCCACATCCACTTATATTAACAATTTAAAAAATAATTAACTAATTTAAATAATAATTAAGTAATGACTAAATAAATAAAATATTAACAATTTAAAAGATAATTAACTAATTAAAAAAATTACTGCAGGGTTTGAGCGCCAGAAATCAAACACGTGTCTATCGTCCAGCCTCAATAATCTCACCATATTACCGAAAATTTAAAGACTTTATAAATAAAAATAATAGAGAATAGTAATTGAAGAACAAGAGAAATACTAGGGCCCTATTTATAAGATTCTTTGCGTCTCATGCGAAGCGGTGTTTATAGACCTCACTATATGTAAAACACGAGTTATACTAAAAAGACGTAACTTTTCAGTCCGAACGGATTCTAACTGTTAGACTGGAACTCGTTTTCTGCAGATAGCGAGTTTCAAGGGTTTTTTATTTTTTAATACTTATTTGGTGATTCGATTAATATATTTTAAATACCATATTTTTTAAATTTATTAAATACTAATAAAATTTAAATACTATATTTTCTTTTAAATTTATTAAATACTAATAAAATTTAAATATCATATTTTCTTTTAAATAATAACTTTTTTAGATTATATTTTAATCCTAATAAATATGAAATCCATTTAAATTAGGACTTTTTGATTTCAAATATCCTACAATAATTAGACTATTTAATTTAAGAAAATTAATATTTTTATATTTAGGATCTTTCCAAATAATTAGGATCTTTTCAAATAATTAAGATTTTCCATCTACTTAAATCATCTTTCAAAAAAATTAGGATATTACAAATATTTTGTTCAAATTACTTTTTTATATACGGTTAAACATCATCTTTCGAATACTTAGAATTTTTCAAATAATATAATTACATCCAGTAAATAGGCTAAATTATATATTCGAATAAATATAATATGTTAATTACACATTAAAAAATTAAGTCAATTAGGTTCGATTTTAATTAAGTCATAATTATAACCTTTTAAATATATTTATTATGGTTTAGGGTTCCCGGTCATAGGGAACTCGCTATTTCCAAAGCGCGCGTTCCCTACAGTAATTACCACGATACATTAATATGCCCTTCAATTTCTCGGAGAACCTCGCGTTTTCCAAAACACAACTTCTTATCCACTAATTTTAAATTACTTTATTTGAAAAGTCTGACCACGTCGGACGTAATTCGCTATTTGTTGAACGTGAGGTCATAGTTCGCTTTTTCTAAAACGCGAGAACCCTTTACGTGGACGATTTGTGAGTTATTTTTTTAGATAACATTGTCTGAGAATCATTTAAGTAAAAAACTATTAAATTTTTTTTTATATAAAATTGCCCGGCATTGGATTAGTGAGTTGTCTGTGTGTGATTAACATAATATTGTAATGTTGAAGGGGGGTTGAAATGGGCAGTCCCTAACATGCTGCAAAACAATTGCAGGGCATGTACATGATGAGAGGGAACCCCACGAGAAAGAAATGTTGGCAGTGATGCATCATAATCTCTGCCAAAGGTGTATTTAAATCTGCATCAAAATCTATGACCCTACCATTTCCATGGGGTTGAATTTTCTTTTTCCTACAGATTCAGACTCAGAACTGAAAACAGCCCACATGTCCTCTGCCAGGCTGTAAAAGTTGCATAGGGGCCAACACCCTTGGAGTTTACTCTGTGACAGATTCAAGTACAGTGAAATGCAACTTTTAGTGAAGTCCTTAATCATTTGGACGGTAGAAGAAGCTGCCCCATGCTTTGTTTCCATTTCCAAAAAAACATGGGGTATACTACATTTTCTGGTGCACTCCAAAATCTGCTTAAATGACTCATTTTTCATTAAGCACTTGTATTCCATACGGTTAGAATTGCGTGACTCAAATTCTATTTCAAGAGGGATACATGTTCAATATTGGCTGATATCCTCAGCTAGTATCCTCCACTTGTTGATGTTTTTTCGTGGACATATGTCTTTCGCGGTACAGAACAGTACAAATATAAATAGAACTCTATTATTCACTTGCGTGTTTAATAAAAATTAAGAAATTTATGTTGAGTATAAGCATTTTTTACGTAGTTTTTTTTTGTAAATAAACAATCTATCTTTATACACAGACACAAAGGCTAAGGTTTTTTGAAGGCGATAGATAACGACAAGTAAAATAACTTTACACAGCATTAAGACGCAAACTATTTAAAATCTTTTCTAGTTAAAGTTTTTATTTTTCGCATATGATTTTTTCCTACTTAGATGATTCACATAAATCTTGATGTTATTATTTTCTTGTTTTGCTTTGCGATTTCCTTGTTTGTGTCGTTATTGTCCTTTGATTGCAACACTTTTGTTTTGCATTAGAATTTTTTTATAAAAATATTAAAATTGACCCTATTTAATTTGTTGGGTATGAAGTCAACAATACTTGATATGAAGAATATTCATCTCATACCTCATTATGTAAAAATTCTGACTCCGTCGCTATCAGACACATCCAAATCTGATAATTTTATTTGCATTCGAGTAACATAGTTGGAAGCAAGAGATAGCCTCATCTAGAACTCAAGTCTTTCAGCAGGCACATGCAATGGAAAGCTCAAGAAAAAAGGTTTCAAAAAGGGGATGATAAAGTGGTGTCGAGGGTTTGCACTTTATAAGATAATAAAATCAATTACAAGAACGAAAAAAGAAGGTGAAAAGGGGACTATGCACCATAGATTTCAATAATTTAACATTGGAAATCACATTGGAAAATGAGGCAATAGTACTTAACATACAGTCTCCCACATGAACACTATCTACAACTATCATCGTTTCAAACCGGAAAGATGGAAACACAAAGGGTTAAAGGGTCCCAACAAGGCCATGTTGTTTCACATTTTTTTTTTGAAAAAAGGTAACTTTTTTCATATGTGATGGTGTTGCAGTTGCAATAGCCTCGAATACGCTCCTTCTGATCGGCTAATCAGTTCGGAGTGGCTGCCTTGTTCTACAATTCGTCCATCTTGCACTACTCCGATACTGTCGACGTTTCTTATTGTCGAGAGACGGTGAGCCACGAGCACCGTCGTGCGGCCCCTCATTAGCCTCTCGAGTGCTTCTTGTAGCACACACTCGGACTCCGCATCGAGTGCGCTAGTGGCCTCATCTAGTAGTAGTATTGTTGGGTCCTTGAGCACGGCCCTTGCGATTGCAATTCTTTGTTTCTGACCTCCAGAGAGCTGAACCCCTCTCTCGCCGACCGGTGTTTTGTACCCATCAGGCAATGCACTAACAAAACCGTGCACATTAGCGGCCTGGGCTGCTTCAATCACTTCCGCTTCGGTCGCCCCTTCCTTTCCATAAGCAATGTTATCGAAAATGCTGGCAGCAAAGAGGGCTGGCTCTTGTTGCACCAATCCAATTTTAAGCCTAAGAGATTTCAAGTTCAATCTCCGGATATCTTTTCCATCGATCATGACCTTTCCGGCTGTAGGATCGTAGAATCGCTCAATCAATGCAACGACTGAACTTTTTCCGGAGCCACTAGCCCCGACAAGTGCTTGGCTTTGGCCGGCACGGATTCGAAGGTTAAGATCTTTGAACACGCTTACATCCGGTCGAGAAGGATATGCAAACTCAACATGCTGGAGTTCAACTTCTCCACGAATTGTTTCAACCGACTCTGCCTCTGGATCATCCGGGTCAATCCTGGTTGAACGATCTAAAATTGAGAACACCGAACCAACAGCTTCACCGCCCCTAACAATCTCAGGAGCAAGACTAACAGTTTCTGCCACGGAATTCGCCGTGACCACTAACACCACGAAAACCTTGATCACCTTAGAGAATGTTGAGACCCCTTCATTGACAAGGTGAGCACCATACCAAAGTATGAGAGCTTCGGAACCGTAAAGAGCGAGCTGAGACAGGCCAAAAAGGAAGCCCGAAGTTTGGCTGCGGCGAAGGCTTCGCATCTGCGGAACTCGGAGCTCATGGCAAAACAGGGAAATGATCTTGTTCTGAGCATTGAAGGCCGCAACGGTTCGGATATTACTTACACCTTCGCCTGCAATCATGCTTGTCTTTGCATGCGCCTTTGCCGTGTCGCCCGCAAACCCTTTGAGAGAAAGTTGCTGCAGTGCAAAATAAAAAACAGAATCAACTTCAGACAACAATCAGTTATTAACTGTTATTCAAACTTTTCATTTTCCATAAAATATCCATTTCCGAATGCACATATTTTTGTTACTCGGTCTCGAGGATGAGCGTATCCGTATGCATACGACACGAATATACTATTTGACACTGCCATAACACTGTTTTACTGTCAAAACCTGACACTCTCTAGGGAAATAAAAACAAAACAACAGAGAAAAAGACATCAAAATACATAAAAGATCATGAATTTTCAAGTTGGTTTTCTAAAATCTGAAATAAAAACTAATTTACATTGTAATCTGCAGCGTCCGTGCAGATTAAAAAACAATGTAAGAAACTAAACAAGTTGAAAAATTTTGACTTTTGGGAAGAAAATATAAAATATAATAATTTATAACCTCAAGACAATGAGCTGCTACTAACAAGAACAGTTTCTCAGAAATGTGGAATCTTTATTATTTTATTGCAAACTTGGAGGAAGCACATGCAGAAAAGTTAAAGTGAAGTTGGATTCCAGTGATGAGAAAGATTCAAACTTTTTTACTGGAAAATGATAAGAATTTTCTTCAAGTTTTTGGGGTCTTTAACTATGGACTTTGATTAAATTAGTTGACAGAAATGGTGGAATCATTGCGTGAGAGATTACCTGAGCGAAGTTTGCAAGGACTAGAAGAGGGAAGGTGCCGAGGATGAGAAGAGAGACTCTCCATTCCACGATGAAAGCGACGATGAACGAGGTGAGGAGTGAAGTCATGTTTTGTAGTATCACCGAGATCCTCTCGGCTATGGCGGATTTTACATCTGCTGCATCAGTTGCCAATTTGGCAGCAAGCAGGCTCAAATTGTGCTCTTCCTCATCGAACCATCCGACTTCGTTCCTTAGAATCGCTAAATCAAGAAGAAAAAACACCATGAGATTAGCAAACATATTATTAAAATGCTAGGCAAAGGAAAGGCAATCAGTAGCTGTGAATTCGTACCTCCGAGCATCATCCGCCTAACTCTTGTTGTGAGGTTTTCTCCCATGATACTGAAGAAATAATGCTGAATCAAATATGCAAGGACGGCATATAGACCGGCTCCGATGTAGATGAAAACATATTCTTTAGTCTTTCTTTCCATGGAGGTAGGATTTGTATAGTAGAAGACCTCAATCATATTGCTCATCACGATGGCAAAAGCCGGTCCAATAAAACCTGAAAGCACTGAACCAACAGCTCCCACGATTGAATAGGGCCATTCGGGAGCGTTTAGCTTAAGAAGCCGGCAGAAATAGCCATGTGGTGCTGGGTTTTTCCGTTCCGTTTCAGCACTTGAGATCATCTCGATTCGGCCATCAGCGCCAGTACTGTAAGAATAGCTCAAGTTCCGCAAACTAGAGGACCGGAGGCTTAAAGACTTTGTCGACAGTGAATGACTTAGACGTGATGAACGTGAACGGCGTGTCGATGGATTAGAAAAATCTCTGTTTCCCACCATTTCCTGGAATCTGATCAACGAAGCATACGCCCCTGCCTTTGCAATCAATTCTTCATGTGTTCCCGTCTCGACAACTTGCCCTTGCTGTATAACAGCTATTGAATCCACATTCCTTATAGTGGAAAGTCGATGCGCAACAACTACAGTTGTTCTCCCGACCATGAGTCGATCAAGAGCTTCTTGAACAATACTCTCGGAGCCAGCATCGAGTGCGCTTGTTGCTTCATCAAGGAGCAAGATCTTAGGATTCTTCAACATGGCTCTAGCAATTGCTATTCTCTGTTTTTGGCCACCGGAGAGTTGGACTCCTCGCTCTCCCACCTGAATTCGCATTAAGGCACACAAAACAGATTGCAACACAAATTATCATGGGGCCAAGAGTTGAAACTTGAACTACAATATCAAACTCGAAAAGACCAACCTGAGTGTTAAATCCATTCGGAAGTAGGGTGATAAAGCTGTGAGCATTTGCTGCACAAGCTACAGCTTCCACTTCATCCATCGTTGCATCCGGTTTTCCATATAGTATGTTCTCGAGGATCGTCGTTGCAAAGAGAGCAGGTTCTTGATTCACTAGTCCGATCTGATCGCGTAACCATTTCAGTTGCAGTGTCTTTATGTCAACATTATCCAACAAAACCTGTCCTGCTTAGCCAACAAACATGCACATCAGGTCTATAATCCGAGAGGCAAACATTTTTTCATTCATCAAACATGAAAAAGGTCTCTTAACTACCCTGGTTAGGATCATAGAACCTCTCAATCAAAGAGACAACAGTACTCTTCCCGGAACCGCTACCCCCGACAACGGCAACAGTCTTTCCTGCAGGAAAGAAAATCGAGAACTTGCTGAAGATGACAACATCCGGTCTTGATGGGTAGCTGAAAGTGACACCCTTGAATTCTATGTTCCCATTAACCTCGGGCAGTACTTTCCCATCCGAATGGTCTTGGATTATAGAGGGCTTTTGGTTGATAATCTCCATCAGTTTGTAACCAGCTGCTTTTCCTTTACTAAATGCCCCGAGATTCGAAAATGACTGACCCAAACTCCTGCAACAATAAATTTTTTAAATAACATAACCCCGGTAAAGCTTATTTCACCTCGAACCACAGGAGATAGGATAACATGAGTTTAAGATCTTACATGCCACCAACAATGGCTGAGAATATTGCTGTAAAAGCCTTGCCTCCATCGGTCTGTCCATTTCGGATGAAAACGCCAGCGTACCAGAAAACAAGTGCCCAAGACATACAAGCTATGCCGTACGTGCACCCGAGCCCCAAACCCTTTGCCATTCCAGCCTTGTATCCAAGTTTTAGAGTGTTCTGTATCGCATCTGAGTACGAATCAAGGGTCTTGCTCTCACCAACATACGAGTACACCGTACGAACTTGTGCAATGGCCTGTCCAGGTGATTAAAGTCTTAGACAAAAGATTAAGTACATGATAATCAAGTTCGACGAAAAGCGACTTCCTCGAGTGTTAGAGACTCGAAGATGGCCTAACAAGACTTCACTACCACAAAACATGTACATAAGAGTACATAACCCTGCATACACTCTATGATTAAAAGCCAAAAAAGCTCACCTGTTCGGCAATGATGCCGGCATTGGCATAGGATTCCAAGCTCTTCGAAGTGAGACCGGTCAAAGTATACGCATATAAGCCACCGGCAAAGGCGATTCCGGGGATCACTGCCACACTCAGTAGGGCCAACTTCCATGCTGATACAAAACCAACCACCAAACCAGCCAGGAAAGTTGACAGATAATGTATAAAGTTCCCAACCTGAAATTTCACGAAAAAGAAACAACATTTCTGCATCAGATTACACCCCCAGAAATCCAAAAAATTAAATAAAAACAACCTTTTCACTTATGGCATCTTGAACAAGTAGAGTATCAGTTGAGACACTAAAAACAACATCCCCAGTTCTTGCATCAGTGTCAAAGAATCCAACATCTTGCTTCAAAACAGCTTCCAAATACTTCTTCCTCAATGTGCTTACTTGTCTTTCCCCAGTGTACATCCAACATGCAATCTCTGGAAACCAGTAAAAAAAAATTAACCCTTTTTTAACCAGATAAAGTTAACAGCAACCCATGACAGTAAAAATCAAATGTATTTTTCACAGTGAGAGAGATGGGACTATAGCTATAGTTAAAAGATATTGTTGAAAAGGGACAGCCTTTTAAGACCATGTGGGCATGAGTTATGACCCCATACACTAACATTCAACACCTGTAATGTTTGGCTTAACCATTCCTTTCAAAGATTGCATACGTTTAAAACAAAAAGGAAGGGAAAAAGAAAGATTTATATACCTGCATAAGATGATAGACAGACAATGAGACCAAGATACACAAAATAGAGTGCATACTGCATAAACAAAGCAAAAAAACAACAGATCTTAGAACAGATCTATAAAACAAAGTTTGAATCTTGGTGAAATGAAGCAGAAAGGAGAAAAAAAGTTAAAACCTTGGCAACTTCATGAGTCATTTTGGGTAAATCAGATTGGTTTTTGCCAAATCCATTAACCATTTCACCAAACAATAAGAAGAAAACAGGCATTGAAGAACCATGTATGATAGCTCCCAAGCTACCAATGGTCATCAACAAATAATCATATTTGTTAGCAAAAGTGAAAAGTTGGTAAAATGGCAAGCTTTGTTCTTTCTTTTCAGCTTCTGGGACTGCCTTTGTTTCTGTTGCTTCAGCCATTTGTAAACCTCAGAAACCAAAGCTGACCCAAGTTTTGGAATCAAAAGAAAAGGAAGGAAAGAGCTTGAATGAGTTGAGTTGAGTTGAGTTGATTCACTAACAACTGAGTTGAAGAAACGAGGGATCTAAAGAGTAAAGACCCTTTGTTCCTCTCTCTTTCTCTGTATCTTTGCTTTGTTCCTCTCTCTTTCTCTGTATCTTTGCTTCCATTTTTCAAGTTCTGGAGAAGCTGAGAATGGCGTTTTTGAGTTTATCAGTTCGAGAAGTAAGCTGAAGAGAAGGGGAAAAGTAAAGGGAGAAGCAGCATAAAAAGAGTGAGTGCTGTGTATATGCAAATAGAGAAACTGTATAACAAAGGCTGAGAGAATGAATGTGTTGGGCTATTGGTCAAACCAAAAGCATTTCTTTCAGTTAAATGTTTGTTTTGGTTTAATTCCATAATTGGTTCCTCTATTATTCTTGAACTTAATATTCAGTCCATATTCTTAATTTTGACAAGATTTGATCTTCTATTTCTATTCATTGTTACCTAATTCACCCCTACCCCACGAATTCACCGAATCATTATCCAGTCATGGTAATTGAGAAAAGGAGGAGAGACCAAAATTCACCGAATCATTATCCCAAAATCCGTTCCAAATAACCCCACGAACCGCAAACGATAAAACTAACAATTGTAATCTCATATCTGTTCTGCGAATCAAAACGAACTGCGAATTAGATAACACTGATCCAAATTATTAACATTGTTAACAATTCTTATTAAAGTGCTGATTTGAACCGCTAATTAAAATAAATTTTAACTTGGCAGAATAATTAACAATGTTACGCTTTTGGACTAATTAATAACATTGTAAAAATAAGAGAGTCAAGTTGTATTAAATTAAAATATAGTGGATAAATTTTATATTTGAACATAGTAAACAGACTAAACTACAATTTGACATTTTTGTTTTTGGTTTTGGTTTTACTACTATAATAGAAAATTCAATAAATTGAGTTCAGAAATTTTTAGATAAAAATTAGGGTTAAAAAACTGTTGAACACTAAATGAAACAGAAGGTGTCATTTTGCCAAAAATGAAAGTATAAGTTTAAAGATTTAAAGCACATTAAACTGTGGGGGGTTTGCAAATAGGAAGGAAGTTTTATGATTCATATGATAAGTATGTGGTTGCAGTGGTTACTCTCAAACTTTGTAAAAAATACATTTAACCCCTATGGTTTGAGAATATCCATTTATTACTTCTGGTTAGATGTGAGTATTCGATCAAGTCAAGTCGACTCAAAAGTTTTTAAGTTAGTCGAGTTGACGAGTCTTATTTTATAACTTAAATTTTATTACAGATTATTTGAGCCGAATTAAGTTTATGAAATTTAAGTTGTTCGAGTTTTTATTCAAATTTAATTATAAATATCTTGAAATGTATTGTGTTCTAAATCAAAATATATCTTTATTGAATTATAATTTTGAAAGAATTATCAAATAAAATATTTAATAACTGGAAAAAGTCACCTAAAAAGTGTTAGTATCTGTATTGTAAATTTAAATTCAATTTTACCCGAATATAAATTCAAATCCAAACATTTAATTAAGTATGTAAATTATATTTAATTGATTTTAAGTTCAATTATTTTATCAGTAATCAAAATTTAACTTATACTTTAAAATTTTCATTCTATGAAGATAAAAAATAAATCCATATTTCTTTAATATTTAATGTACAATACTTATACTACCTAGTTTCGCCCATAAATCGAAGAATTTTGAGTATTTCAACATGTCTGATCAGATGCTTTCTTCTATATTGCACCAATTTCAATCAAACTATAAACAATCGGTAAAAATTTAAATTTTTAAATACTATAATTTAGAAAAGAGTGTGTATTATCTTAATTTTTTGAAACTATTTAAAAGCTTTATATGAAGTATGGAATAATAATATCTAAAAAAAATCAGAGTTGAAAAAGTATAACAGAAGTCTGTGTGTCATTTGCAGAGAAGCTCCTTCATTCACTGACATATTGCATGTGTTAATGGCAGCCCATCTCTCCCTTCTTTCTGAAGATTTTTCATACATTCTAATGAATGAGTCCGATAGTAGAGTCAGGATTATTATATAGTATGGTTAGAGTAGATTTTAGAGTACGAAGATTTTTACAGCTCTACAATATAAATATTATTGATCCCATATTCAAACAAATTAAGTATGGTCAATTCTAATATTTTCATGAAAAATGGTACACTAATTCCTTGAAAATCTCATTTAACTCTTTGAAAATTCTATACCACAAAAAATCAAGTGGGGTCAATTGACCTCCTAAACTATATGTGGCTCCGCCATTGAATGAGTCTACTGATTAGTTCTTCGTGTTTTATTAATTCATATAGAGATAAATGTTGGATACAAACATTAAAGTTAGTTCATGCCAAAGGTGTAAATCGAATTTTCAACCACTATTTAAGGTAGGAAAAACTTTTTTCATCTCATCTAAGCTCGTGATTCATACACATATAGTATTTTTTGTATACGAAAGTATTGACCTGAACAAGTTTAGTGACTAATTCTTCGTGTTTTATTAGTCTAACGTTGGTTGTTGTCGTAACAGGGGATGCCCTTTACGAAAAATAGGATTAAAAAAATTGTATTTCTTTACGATATCAAAAGAAACGTCACACGGAGATCGAGACGACGCTCCTAGCAGAATACTGTAAGAATTAAAAAAAAAGAATTAAAAATGGAAAATAGTGGAAAATGTGAAAAAAATGAGAAAATGGATAGAGCCGCCACCGGCCATTTTGGTAGGTCAGACACCGTAAAAATAACCAGAGATTCAAAACGTTGGGTTCGAGAGTCGGTTACGCGTGGGGAAGGATTAGCACCTCACAGCGCCCAAAATTGGTACCGCGTTAATCTAGTGTTGTCATTGCAAGAAAATAAAAATTCGATTTTTAATTTAAATTTTAACCCCAAACAAAAGAAAAAAAGAGAACATTTTCTTATTTACGAAACCGGGGAAGATGACACCTGAATAAATCAGGATGTCGCTTCCTAGCCAAATTCCGAAATAAAGTAGAAAATATTCCCTTAAATTGACCGAGAGTTTTAAAAAAATTTGAAATAAAATAAACAAAAATATATAAGTATGATAATATAATATACTATAAAATATAGTGAACATGTACTGTAAAAATAAATAATAATAATAATATACATGTATTTATAATATACTAAAAATAATATATATAATATAGTAAATACATAATATAATATCCAAAAATAAAAATAATTATAAAGATAATAAATAACATATTAACATATACAAAATGATATGTACATAATAATAATGTACTATATATAAAAATAAAGTAAAATAAATACTAAAAAATAAAAAATATATATGATAATAGTAATAATACTAAACATGAAAATAATATTAAATATAAGAATAATATACATATAATATAAATACTATATATAATGATATATATATGTATATATAGTAATAATAATATAAATATATATTAATATAAAGTACATAAAATAAAAAAAAAATATATATATAATATATAGTATACTATATGTAATAATAATAATAATAATAATAATAATAATAATAATAATAATAATAATAATATGTAAATAAAAATCAGAAAATGGCTAAAATAAAAAAGTAGAAACTTAAAAACTAAATAAGGGTGAAATTGCAAGACATTTGAAAGTTATAGGGACCAAATATGTGATTTTACTAAGGGGCAGACTAGGAATGAAAAATGGGCTGGGAAGGGAGGATTTAGTGTGTAATTTACCCTTAATTTAACTCTAGTATATAAGCAAAAATTAAAAAAAAATCAACTTAAAATTCATTTGCTTCAAAAAAAAAAAGATAGAGAGTCTCCAAACTGTCTCAACCTAGGCTGCCGGGGAAGGGCCGCCTCTGCCTGCCGCCGTGGGCCAGTGGTCGCCGCCGCCGGTGACCGGAAAAACGAAAGGTTCCACCTTTCCGGCTCTTTTCGACGTCCCAGTCGCGAATCCGAAGTCGGATTTTCACAAAAATGCTCCGATATGCGTAGATCTGAGATGAAAGGTACGAATTCTCTCGTTCTTTTTTACCTTTTTGGTTGACTTTTATTCGTATATTTGCTTTTCCTCCTCTTCTTGGGCGGTGGCCGGAAGGTGGTGACGGTGGCTGCCGCGCGCGCGGCAGTGAGAGGGCAGGCAAAGGGGCGGCGGCGGTAGCTCAATAGGCTAGGGTTTTTTGGTTTTGAATATTAGGGTTATTTAGGGGTTGTTTGGTAATTTGAATATTAGGTTATTTTAATTAAATTGGTACTGGGTTTGGGTAAAATAAGTAAAAGAGACATTTATCATCTCACATAAACTCGTGCATATTTCTTTATTTACTTCAACAGTACATTTTGTATTGTGGTATTTTGTTTGTTTGCTACTTCCATTAACTTCTCTTTCGGTACAATTCATATCAATGACTTATGAATTAGATCTTGTGACAAAAGTCCCCTAAACATTCTAATTGGACCTCTCAAAAAATAAATAGAGCAATTTAGTCCGCATTCACTCTTCTCTCTATTTACCGTACTTTTGATTGGTATAATTATATATTCTGCCCTCGATATTTACACACTCTTCCATTTGAATCTGATTTTAAAAAAGATATTTTTTTTGAATAGTCTAAAGTTAATTACAAGTCAGTATTTGTTCATGTATATTTTTAATTTTCTGACAATGCATGCACATCTTGCAGACAAATCGATTGAATTCGGGTCTCTTAGGATGAATATTATTCGTTTTTTTACTGGAATCATTTGTTGGTTAAAAAAACAATAAATTTAATCTTCAATATTTTTACATTCCGTCAATCTTGATTATAAAAATTATATAAAAATAAACTTGTATGTAACTTTTTAAAAATATAAAAATTTCAAAAATAACGTATAAAAAAGTCAAACTTCAAAAGCCGATTAAGTATAGTTTGATTGACATTATCGTATGTATAATGTACATGATAATATGATATCGAATATACTTAAGTGTTTAATATTCTCTCATTTATAGGTGGGAATGAGTCTGGATAGTACAAACATTTTACCAAGGTTCAAAAACTAAACTTAAAAAAATTACAAGACATTCACTTTTTATTTGAACGCAATATCATTTCATTCAAACATCAATCTAAAAGCAATCTCATAATTGGAATCATGTCATGTTTACATGAGTTTAAAGTTCCATTATATATCTATTCAAAAAAAGGTTCCATTATATATCGATAATGATTTATATTCAATATACTTATTGTAGAAATTAAAATGTTTTATAAGCGTTTTAGTTTAGGGTTTAATCTAAGGTTTAGAGTTTATGGGTTCAAATTTTAGAGATAGTGGTTAGAATTTAGGGTTTATAGGTTAGAGATAGGTTTTAAGGTAATATGATGAGGGATTTAAGTTTTAACCTATAAACATTAAATTTTAACCCTAAATTCTAACTATTGTCCCTAAAGTTAAACCTTACACCCTAACCTGAATCTTTAAACCCCAAATTAAAAAATTTGTAAAAACTTTTAGTTTACACCATCGAATACTATAATTACCCTATTAATAAAGTTCTTATTTTACAAATTGTCCAGCAAACAAAGTTAATGCTTAGCCCCCACTTGAATTTGAACTATTGTTTTTCAGGAAGCATACACATACATATATAAATATATAATAATTCAAATATTTGATTCAATAATTGATGCACTTTTTATTTTTTTATAAATGAAGAAATAATATAAATTAAGGTAAGACGTAGGAAGTTTCTTGGTCATAATTGATGGTTTAAAAAGAAATTAAAACATTTAGACCATGATTTCCTCGCAGCTTATATATATATATATATTTGAAAAGAGAATATTTATATGAATTTATTAACGAGGATCATATAATATAAAACATAGACGTGAGTCTCGTTAAAAAACCTCTTTAAATTTAGGTGGAAGAAAAATAGTACGCCACGTTCATTCCATGAACAATTAAAATCGAGAGTGCCAATAATTCGAAAGCAAACAAAATACAACTTCACTCAAACATCTATGAGGACTGCACAACATATAACAAGCCAGACAGACGGTCATGACACTGCAATCGCACATTAAGCCACAAATATCATTCCCAAATCGATTCCACCTCGGCCAACTCTCATCCAACTAGATCTTAGGCCAAAAAAGATTCAATTATTATTTTCAAAAAATAAGGAATATAAAAAAGACAAATATTTTTTCTTATGATTTCTAAAACGGTAAATACACATTTCGGTACCTATTTTTTTGTCCAATCAGATATATGAACTTAACATTTTTTTGATCAAAGCATGTGTGATTCGATTAATGTGGAGCAATCATATAAGAAAATATCACTGAAGGCCTCGTTAAAAACCTTCCTACACCTAAAATGGAGGAAAAGAGTGTAACGATCTCAATTTTCGGATTTGGTAATCGGGTCTCGAATTCGGGTTGTGGATTTTTTTAATCGGATGATTCAATTTAAAGAATTAAAGTTGGAAGTTTGCTCCAAGGAAATTAAGCACCAAAATGAATGTGACATAATGTTGGAGCCTAAAGTGGGATCAAGGAAGAAGTTAAATGTTCAATAATTGGTTTACCCATTTTATGTTGGGAAGTGTGATATTTGAATTAAAGTGGCTGGTTGGTTTGGGGATAGAGACAGAAAAATTAGAATAAGGATAAAAGGAGAGAGAGTTAAAGGAAAAAAAAGAAAGGGATTTTAGAGAAAAAGTGCTCAAGGGTCATTTCATCACCGTGCACGCCGCCCTCGCCTCACCGCCTGCACCATCATCTCCCTTAGAGAAGACGAGTCCAACGGCAGTATCTGAGTCGTCATTGTTGCTGCCGTTCGCCGGGGTAGAGGAAAAAAGATGTGGCTTAGCTCAAAACACCATGTTCCGTCGTCCTTCACCAAAATCCGTTGCCATTGTTGAATTCATCGGCCGAAGACAAGTGGACCTGGAGCTCGCCGCTGTCGTCCGACCACCGGAGCACCCCTCACACGCCCCCACACATGGGTGAGGTTCTGCTGCAATGGGCAGCTATAACCGGCTTGGGATGAGCCGTTTGGGTTGGCTGTTGGGCCAGCCGGTCTAGTGAGCTAGACTGAGCTGGTCCAACAAGCCGAGATGCATTAATCGAGCCGTTAACTTTTTTGGGGATCCTACTTAGGGGTTTGGCGCAGTTCGTTTTGCCAAATTTGAACCCAATAAGCTATTTTCACGTGTTAGTGAATACCGAATACCGAATCAAGGGGAGCGCTTGTACGAGCTCAAATACCGAATCAAAGGGAGCGCTTGAGGTGCTCGAGGAAGGACTTATCGCTTTGGCTTAAGGTTCATACACCTCAAACTCCTATTGGTTCATGAGCATCATAAATGTGATTGTTTTGCGTGTTAGTATCTACAAAATAGGTAGATGATGAATATGCATGTTTGGAGATCGATAGTATGAGACTTGATATCTGTGTGAGGCATGATGATGTTACGAATATGATGAGACTCGCGGAGGCTTTAAAGATCGGGTAGGGTCGTTTGAGATACTTATATAATTATTTGATGATTGTTTGATTGATAATTATGATGCCTTGTATGTTGGCTCGAATATATTGACGTGATTCGATAAGAATTATGCTTAAGGGATAAATACTTGAATAAATGATCATAAAGCTGATAATTAATATTAATTGATTAAATGCGTTATTAAACAAGCCTTAATGACTTTCATAAGATTTAGGGAATGAGTAAGGCCTTGTGAATCTCGAATTATGCTAATACATTTTAAGCTAGTGATTAGGGTATTGGTACGGGCTTCGACTGTACCGGTACAATATTCAACGTTGTATCGGTATGGGTCGACCTGTATCGATACTCGAGGAAATTGAGATTTCCAGTAAGTAGTTTCAGTACCGATGTAACACCCCTTACCCAAATCCATTACTGAATACAAGTTAGAGGTGTCACATGACACTTGTATTATAGTTCCCACTTTATAAATCAGTAAAATTTTGTTTCTTTTTAAAATATAAACAATTTACTCTTTAAATAAATTAACACCTAATCGCGTAAAAGTTTTAAACTTAATTTTTTTAAGTTCAGTTCAAACCTGAATTCAAGCAGCAACTAGGCAGTTCACTTAGTAGTTATTTAAATAATAAAACTGCTTAAAAACTGCCTAATTTAAAAATCATTTAGATAGTACATAAAATACGATTTAAACTAACTCTTTTCTAAACATACACATATCAGAGCAACCAAAATATAAATAAATATACATGCCGACTAGTAATATCAAAAGACAACATTAAAGATGTCATACTGATACTAATATTCAGCTCTCCAAACTATGATGATGTCCTCTGCTGCTCCTTACTCCTTACGCTCCTTAATATCTACGCGTGAAACAATCACACGCTAAGTATACACTTAGTGAGGTAATATATATGATAATTGAAAACATTTCACTATAAGTATAATAAAAATATGTAGAGTGCAATAAGAATATTAAAAAGGATTTGAAAATCACGAATCTGATTTACCAAACCATTCCACTTTCAATTCTAATGATAGTATAACAAAGCCCAATGTACTATATATGAGAATGCAAGGTATGTGAGTTTAATGATGCGTAATGCACATGTGCCCGCAACAACTAATCAGTTGTGTTTGGATCAATAGATCAATGCTAGTGTATCACTAGAAATACTACCGTAACTTAACGACATTAATAACCTTCACTGGATCATAGTTGTAAAACACAACTCACCGTCTCGCCTGCCGTAGCAGTATTAAATGTATCACCTGCTTAGTAGCAATATTAAACCAATATACTCCAACTCTTTGGCATGCCAATATACCAAGACTCTCAATAGACATACAATGGGCATTCAACATTTCAATAATATGAACTTTCCTTTTTATCAATAATACCAATAAATCATAATAAATCACTTTCATATATAGACATTTGCATTGGGCAGTTCATACCCTAAATCATTTATAAATCATCCAAACATTTTAGATAATTCAAATCCTTTACCTTTAACCTTCGAGATTGACTTATCACAAGTTTATCTCATAGCATAATAATAAATAAATAAAAATGCACTCACCTTTGCCTCACTAGCTATACTGTACTATTACTTTACTCTAGAGCTTTTCCTTTATCTACCGACTTGTTCGAACCTTGATTGTGATCACGAATATGATCTACACCACATTTCAACAACAAGTACCATTTCAAAGTAATGTTAGTATCTTACTAACATTAATATATATATATACTAGGAAAATATTCCTAATAATTCTATAACTTTCCAAAAATATTCACTTAAGTCCTAAAAGACTCATTTTAAGCTCCCAACCATCATTTTCAACTCTAAACCTTACATTCTTCATTCTTTACACTTGAGAACCTAAGCTTTAAAAATTTACCTTTAATCCTTAAATTTGCCAAAATCACAATTTGGTCCCCAAATTCTATCTAAACTTCAAAATCAACCTTTTTAATCACTAACCTTGATTTTCCATCACAATACACTCCAACAACAAGTTTAACAACTAAGTCCTTAAACTTTCCAAAATTTACAACTTATTCCTTATTACTTCACAACCTTCCATAATAGTCCAAATGACTTTCTAAAGTTCACAAAATCATCCTTACGTCATTTCCAAGCTTAGGAAAATTTTTCCAAAATTTTCCCCCAAATTCTTTCTCTTAGCCGAATACAAATGGTCACTTTGACCTAACTTTCCAACTTGATTCAAGCATGTTTTAACTTCTACACAACATATTCAAGCTTCTAACACCATTTACTCTTCAAAAGAAAATTTTGCAAGAGTTTCCCCAAAATTTTCAATTTTCCCAAAAATCACCTAACAACCAAAACATAGAAATTTCACTATATTCATGCTTGAAACAACAACACAACACCATATTTAATCAAAACAATCCATAAAACTCAATATATCAACTTGTCCTTCATAAACCCTAACTCCCAAACTCAACATATAAACATGGAAACTACTTAAAATTTATACCAAATAAAAGAGAATTTGATGGAGATCAATATTCTATTTCACGTCTTGATCCAAAAACCAATCGAATCTAACCAAAAATTGAATCAAAAATTCTTCTTACCTTGGCTATGGTGTATTCAAACTTGAGGAAGAAGAGGAGAAAGTTTCTAGCTTTTTCTTTGTTAAATTATAAGGACAAATGGCATTTTATTCTTAAAAATCCAATATAAAAATCTCTACTAATAGTGAAATGACCAATTTGTCCATTAGTTATTACCATTAGGATCACAACACTTATATTATCTTATCCAAAATAATCAATTTTAATTAAAAAAGTAAGGGCAAAAGGTCAAAAATGCCATTAATGATTCCATATATCTACAAAATACCATTATGCACTATTTTAGAATACTGCATAGAATCGAATCCAAATCAATTCAGAAAAATTCCAAATTTCAGTATCATGTTCCTTTAGTCTGTCTAAGACTCCCACCAAATTTTTATAATTTTTCGAGTTCGAATGCTCATCCGAATTAATTCCTGAAACTTTTTCCTTTTACAGCTTTTTACACAAATCTCGTACCAAAAATCTAATTCCCACCAAAATTCTTATGCCAGAATAAACTATTCATTTTTGCCATAAAAATATTTATTGGGAAAATTATCATGTTGGTCCCTAAACCTTTCCCAACTTTTCACTTTTGTCACCAAACTTTGATTTTTTACATTTTAGTCACTAAATTTTAACCACAAACTTTTGAATTTTTGCAATTTAGTCACTAACTAAAA
The DNA here is from genome assembly GCA_019671005.1 of Hibiscus mutabilis. Taxonomy (NCBI): domain Eukaryota; kingdom Viridiplantae; phylum Streptophyta; class Magnoliopsida; order Malvales; family Malvaceae; genus Hibiscus; species Hibiscus mutabilis. Next base: position 41,207,202 of record CM033738.1, read on the forward strand.
ATTAGGGTATTACAACCGATATCTGAGGGTACCATATCGATACTCGTGTTTGAGTATGATACCCGATACGCTAAATAATCTATAAATACAAATTAAGGATGATAATTGATGTGTATATTAATAACCGAACTATGCCTTGATAAATGAGATAACGTGGATTAATGGAGACAATAAATGAGATTAATTACACACTTCTACATAATGTATTAACAACTCGGTAATGTAAAATAAATGATGTGTTGGCGATTAGCAATGATAGAGAGATCCTTGGGATCACATTGCTTGTACGTCGGGTAGGCATTTGCTTGGTTAAGTCATTTGATTGATGGGATCTAGATACCAGAGAAAGAGTATCGCAACACCATGGTTACAGATACCAGATGGAGGTTACAGATTTTATGTGACCTAGACCTCATTCGAAGATACTCGAGGGGAATTTTGAATATGGGTGTATGTTCTGATGCTATGTGACCCGGCCTCACCCAGGGTGTATGTTCTGATGCTATGTGACCCGATCTCACCCAGAGTGTATGTTCTGATGTTGCATGACCCAATCTCACTCTAGTGTTGTTGATATGTGTTTTTGCCTTGATAATCTGATGAGATCTAGGGTATGGTTGGGCCATGAGTGCCATGTATGATGATTGCTATGATGAGAGCATGTGTTTAGGCGACTAGTATGGCGCCACATGTTTATTTATCTCTTCTTATTGCTCGTACTAGCTTGCATGCTTATGTTTATGATTAGCATGAAGTATAGTAGAGTAGATGTGTACCACTAAGCTTTGTAAGCTCAACGCTCGAAATCGTTGTTTTAGTGCGTAGGTTGATCGTGGGATCGAGAAGCACTATCAGTACGAGATTCCAACATGGGTGATTTCCAGAGTACGATACTTGTGTTTAATGGGCTGTGTATTCATAAGACCTTATGCGGTAGAGTATGTAATTCTTACTTTTGAAATTGTATTAATCAAGTTGAATGTTTAAATATTTTAAATTAAAGTGGAGCTCATTTGTTACGATTTAAATTGTTTATCTATGTTTTCAACTATTGGATTTAATATTTTTTAAAAATACCTTGTTGGGCTAAATTGAGTTGAGAAATTTTAAGAAAACGGTTGGGTTTAAGGCCCTTTGTAACGATTTAAATTGTTTATCTATATTTTCAACTATTGGATTTAATATTTTTTGAAAATACCTTGTTGGGCTAAATCGAGTTGAGAAATTTTATAAAAACGAGTCGGGCTTAAGGCCCAAATGTGACATATGTGTTTAGGGTGTTACAAAGAGTACTATCGATGATAGCGTAACAAAGATAAGCAAAGCAACACACGAAAATACGAGACAAAACACATCCAAATGCAACACTAGGTGCGAGCAAACTGCCCCCAAAATAAATATATTAACTTATCATTTTGGTCCAAATTAATATTTAAACTTGGATTTTTTAGTCTAAATTGACACTTATAATGTTAGAATTGTAATTTGGGAATTTTGAGAAGAGACTCGAGAGATAAAAGAATAGAACTGTAAAACTCTTCATACTCAATTAAAGGTAATCTGGGATGAAATTTGCAATCTTAGGCCTCTATCATCTTGTGATTGCTTTGCTATGAAGTATCGAAAACAAGATTTTATCCTTAGGTTTCTTAGGGTATTAAATGAGCATATTTTTTTGTTCCGAAATCTCAAATATTGATGATGAAACCGCTAACTAATGGTTAATTCTGTTCTTGTTACAATCTATGAGATTTTTTCTATTGTCATTCAACATGAGAGGATTGTTAATTCTGTTCTTCTTAATGATTCCAATGTATTAATGGTTGATAGACACAATATAATAAATAATTTGAATCGGTTTAGATCGTACAAACAGATTCAGATATCTAATTAAACCCCCAAAACTCATATACCCAAATCGAGTCTTGAAGAAAAATATGTATTTGCAAACTTGGCTTTTGATGGGCGAGTTTTTTGGCGAAAATTTTCTACATATACAAGATAGATCTCGAAATCGAGATTTGCTTAGATAATGTCAAACTGCTTATTAATTGGACCAAACCGGTTGGTAGAGAATGTTTTTTATTTATTGGTTGTGCGGAGGGAAAACAGTAGTTTTGCTGAAACCCCAACGGTTCAGCCATCATTATTTGATTATGATGCCAGCAGAAATGCTTCAGATTTGCTACTGTTCCTCAGGAACTGAACCTCTAAAGAATCCAATGGGGTTAGATTTCGATTTTTTTTGTTGATATAATGATATTTTAAGTTTTTTAATGTAAATATAAGTTATATAAGACATTTGTCTTTTTAAATTTTAGATTTAATACTTAATAAATTCTTATACTTTTGATGTAAAATAATTTAGTCTAGGTACGAAGTTAGGATCGAATATCATAAGGGGCCGGATTATTAAACTTAAAAATATAAGGATTTATTAAGTATTTAAACTCAAAATTAAGAAGTAATCCCTAATTTATCTAATATTTAAATTTATAGGGACCTAAGTTGTCATTAGACCAAAAAATTGAAGAGGTCAAATTAAAATTTTAGAGGATTTATTAAAAAATTCTAAAATTTTAATATTTAATATATATTTTTAAAAATTTATGGGGACTAAATTAAAATTTACAAAAAAATAAAGGGCTTATTAAGAATTTTTTAAATTGTTGGACAGGGGCCAAGGCCCCTTATTGTGCTCCGTCCCTGATTTAGTCCTCCCAATATTTGATATTAACTCTGTCTCTATTATTCCTCTTTTGTTAGTTCGAACATAATACATATTGTTAGAACTTAGAGCTGTTACTCACATTCTTTCTAAAAGAGATTTATATTCTCTTTTAGCTGATGTTCTCTGGTTGGTGGACTCTGTTGATATTCTTCGTAGATTGAGATCCTTCGCTAATATACCCTGCGGTGAGAAGGAATTCAAGCACGAGTCGAAATCTACTTTTTACTTTGCATGTTCGGTGAAGAACAAAAAGCATATGTTGAATAGAATTATTTTTTTATGCATGTTTCTTTTGTAAGCAAATAATTTATTCCGATAAATATTCATTGATTAGGGTTTTATGAGTGAGATAAGTTGTACATTAACAATATAAGTTAAGTTGTAGTACGATATACAGACTCTGTAATTCTTCTTCTAATATTGTTGGCGCGATCATTTTTGAAATCGTGTGTAAAAATAGACCGACGATTGATTTTTGTAAAATTAGGATTTTGGCCTTTTTTTGTTCATTTTATCTTGAAAATCATGATTTTATGTCAAATTGAATTTTCCCATTTTATTAGCCATAAAATCATACTTTTCTTTTTATTTAATCTTGAAAATCAATTTGGAGTCGTCACTGATCATTTCAAGGTAGACCGGACACCGTAAAAACAAACTAGAGATTCATTTCTTAAAAATTGGGTTCGGGAGTCGGTTATGCGTGGGGAAGGATTAGCACCCCCCACAAACGCCCGTTATCGGTACCTTAATTTTACATGACATTTTGGCATTTCGAATAATTATTTAAATTTAATTTATTCCATAATTATTAAATGAATTTAAATTCCAAATGCAGATATCCTTTCATAAGGAAATTCATTTTATTCGAAAATGATATTAAAAGCACCCCATTAAGTGGCACCCCTATTCATACTTAAAAATGAATTTTCAACATAAAAGGTTTAAAATGTATGATTAATTATTGTCTTGTTTATTTTAAGTACTAACTTAAAATGGCTCTAATTAATTAATTGTTTAAACTATGAACATTAATTAATTTAAAGGCTTTCATGAGAAAATGCCAATTGTTTGAACACCGTCCATATATTAAAGCCCTTAAATTCATAATATTCCTAATTAATTAACCATTCTAATTAATTAGAGTGCTAATCCTAATTGAGGCTCTAACTAAATTAACTAAGCCATTATTTAATTATAGGTGAAAATATATATTAAATATACCTCCTTAAGACCAATGTTGAGATAACACCTATTGCAAGTAATAGAACACCATCCAAATTTGAATCTTCAAGTTTCTATTTAATATATATTTAATTACTACTATTACTCTTCCTAATTTAATTATTTGATCCTAATTAAAGAACCTAATAGTTAAAGACTCTAATAATTATTTAATTTGATCTGAGTGTATTAATTATCTAACAAAATAACGGCACCGTTTAACTCAGCCTATAAAAGGCCCAAAACTGAGTCAGCCTGGTTATTCTACCAAATTCTCTCTCTCTCTCTCTCTCTCTCTCTCTCTTCCCTCTAATTCTCTCAACTTAAACTCCTTATTTCCAAAAAAATCAACCCTAAACGGATTAAAACCCCGTGTTCATCCCTTGTTCATACCAAATTCAATCATTTTACTCACATCAATCCTTAACAAACACCAAAACCATATATTTTCTTGTTTTTTCAAGATCAAACCTGCTTTCTTATCCCAAAACCATCCCGAGTTCATCATTTTAGCTTTATTCAATCCCCACAAACACAAAACTTTTATCTTTTTCTATTTTTTAGATCAAATAACCCTAAATTCTTAACTGTTTATACTTGTTCTTCCCAAAACCTATGAACACCTCAGTCTCGTCCCTAAACCATTACACCGAACACCGTTCAATCTTATACTGCCCTACTCTGACCATCCCAACATGTTCGCCGGCCGTCGAAGGCGACACCGGCTAGCTCCGGTGACAACCTCCGGTCATTTTCTCTGGCAACCTTATATCTCCAACCACCACTGAAACCTCCGATCACCCCTAACATAGTTTGGACCACCGTGCTCCGCTGTAGGGCAATTTTTGGCCACCGTGCCAGAAACCTAAAACCTCAAAAAATGTTTCATTTTAAGCCTAAACCTAGATATAGCGTCCGATTTAATAACATCTTCCATCTTCTCCGCCTAAACTACCTACTCGAACCTTCATCCTTCATTTTCAACTCCACCGAAATACTAATACAACGGCTAAGACTCAGATAAGCCTCCGATCATTTTTAAACATTGTTTTCCTTGTTTATTAACTTAAATCTAACACTTTCTTTTGTTATTTGCAGGAAATGAAATGATTCGAAGAGAAGATTACCTTCAGACGGCGAACGATGATTCTTGCGGTGGTCACAGCTCCAGCGACAATTGTTACTCTTTTCCAATGGCGGCTCAACTACTCCAGCAACCTTCTGACTTCTCAGGTAACCTTTCAACTTTCTCTCTCTTTCTTCAATTACTGTTGCAATAATTGTGTCATTATTGTTTAATAATTGTTTTCTCTCTCTATTTATAGTAGGGGCCAGATGATGTCAGCAATTGACAACTGGTTGGGGAATGAATCCATGTGAAGGGAAATGAGCCACTCATTGGGTGCCACGTGTCCTTTGAGCGGGAAAAAAACAAAAATGTGTTTGTTGGGCTAATTTACCCAGGTTTGGATTGTAAAACGGGCGGGAAAATAAGCTCTAATGGTTTTTAGGTTTTCAATTGGGCTTTGGCATTGTATATGGACATTTGGACTGTATATGGACTATTACTTATTTATATATTTGGGTTTATTTATACTATTTAATATTTATTTATTTATATAGTGTAATAACCCGTTTTACCAAACCCGCTAACCCGACCCATTAACCCTAAAATTACCATAATATCCTTTAACCTAAAAATAAACCCTAACCCTAAAATATCAACATTGACTGCCACCGCCGTCACTCTCCTCCACTGTCGCCACCTCCGTCTAACGAGCAACCGCCACATCTCCAGTGACCACCAAATCCCGAACACACAACCACCGAAACCCTAAATATTAACCTTAAATCCCAAAACCATTATCCCTAAATATAAACTTTAACTCGTAAACCCCAAAAATGACCTAAAACCTACCCCATCACCAAATCCAACCTTGCCCATACCCTATCAACTAGATTCGGCCTGCCAAAATCCTAAAATTCTGGATCGCAAATCTGCATCAAATTAAATATAGGGGAGTTGTTATTTTAATATTGTAAAAATTGGGTGTTATAAACCCATGAAATCAGATCTGAAAAAGGGGGATTCGGATAAAAAAAACTTTGTAATACCGAAATCAAAAAAAATTGTAAGGAAGTTTGAAAGGGAAATAAAAGAGCGTTCTTGAGTTCTAAAGAAATTTCAAAGCTTTATTTTTTTTTATTTCAAACTTCGAATCAAAATAAAGAAAGGGTTTCAAATACCTTTGTTTGGGGGAAGTGAGCCGTCGTTGTCTCTCGAGTATTCGCTGCAAGGCCGTCACTGGTGAACGACCAAGGTTGCCAGAGAGTGGCGCTGCTGGTCGAGAGAGAGAGTGAGGGCTGAAGAAATTATTAGGGTTGTGATTACATTTGAAATAAAAAAATAAAACCAAACCCTTTATTCAACCGGCCTCTGCAAAACGACGTAGTTTTGAGGCCCCGACCTTATTTCAATTTCGCACCCTTATTTTACTTTCTACGCAATTTGGTCACCGTTTTATTATTATGTTTTTTATTTTCAGTCCTTTAATTATAATTGTTTGCATTTACACCTTGTATTTCATGTTGTTTATATTTCAGCCCATGTATTTAATATTTGTACATTTTAGCCCTTAATATCTAGTTTCATTATATATTTTATGTTGTTCCATGTATTTTAATATGATTCATGCATATATTATTATTATTATTATTATTATGATACTAAGTATTTTATTTGTATAATAATATCATATATAAAAACATATATATATATATATATATGTTTTTTACTATGGTTCATATTTCTATATATAATATTTATTCTATATATTTATATTTTATATGCTATATATAAGGTTTTATTTTTTTAAAAAACAATGTATAATACTTTGTTTAATTACAAGTATATATAAATAATAATAAATACTTGTTTTTATGAATATATATAGATATATATAAACTACTAATTTAATATATATAGGTATATTTTTAATAAATAATGTATATATATTTTACTTTAAATTTTATATTTTAAATATATATATATATATATATATATATAATTGTTATACCCAAATTTTGACCGGGCTAGTAAATAAATAAATAATAAATAAATAAGCAGCCTAAATAAATGCCAAAATTAGTCCAAATGTCCATTTACACAAAAAAGTCCAAATTACATATAGAGCCCATCTACAGTTACAAAGACCCATTTTATAATCAATTCCCACCCATTCTATCAACCATTTAACCTAAACAAACATAAATAACCCAAAAATACCCATCTTCCCGCTCAAATCTGCTTTCCAAGGGACACGTGTCAGCCCTTCATTGGCTTGAATTAACTTCACATAGATTGTGTGTTTCTTTGAGCCAGTTGTCATCTGTTGATGTCATCAGGGTTAGACCCTATAAATAGGAGAGAGAGAATGTGTGTCAGGAAATAATTAGTCATTAATTAAAGTAATAATAATAAATATAATGAAGAGAGAATTTACCCTCTCGGTAACTGAACCGTTATGGGAACTTGTATCGTCACCGGGAAGCCGCATGGTTACCGAGGAAGCTACGCCGTCGTCGAAAATGACACCGAAATTGCCATGGCTGCCACCGAAGAGGTAACCTCTTCTGTTTATTTTAAACTTCTGCAAAATAAAAAACGTTAGATTCACGTATGTAAAAAAAAAATAGAAGCGAAATAGAAATAGTGAGCATAGCCGAAATCTTATCTGAGCGGCGGCCGGAGTCATTTTTGAGTATGGTCAGAGTCGAAGAGGTTGGGTTCGGGTAGACTTAGGCTTAGATTTGGGGAAGAACGAGTGTTTCTGTTGAAACGAGGGTTAAATTTAGGTTTAGGATTAAAATCGGGAAATTTGGGAAATCTTAAGGTTCTGGCGACCGAAAATCGCCTCACGACGGCCGGCCGGCGGCCAGAGACTCTAGTGGTGGCTGGTAAACACATTGGAATTTGGCGAAGGGCGGCGTTTTATATCAAAGGGCGGCGCTTGCGGCTTTTGGTGGACGGTGTTATACGCATTCTTCGTGTTCTTTAAAGAACAGGAAGAACACCAAAAGAATTTAAGGGTTTTTGATTTGTTTGATAGAAGATTTCTGGGCATGGGACGTTAGTGTGCAAAGGGTTTAGAGAGAGGATGAGGCTAGAGAGAGAAGGGTTCAGGGAAAATAAAATAAAGAGAGAAGATTTTGCTGAAAAAATTGCTTTATAAAGCCCTCATGAAAAGGTGCCGTTTTGGCACCGGGTTGAGGGCAGACCCGCGAATGCTTATTCAGGTCAAGAGAAGGGTTCGCGCCCTACTATGGGTTTCTCAGGATTTTGGCATCCTGATTTTACATTCATCTCAATTGGGTCCTTATTCCCTTTAAATTGAGCCCCAGGTTCCTTAATTCACTCAATTTAGTCCCCGAATTCCTCAGTGGTTCCCTCCAGTTTACATTTCCTTTCAATTTAGTCACTAAAGCTTTGTAATTTGGGCTTAGGGTTTTGTAGTAATTTCAATTCAGTCTTTTAATAATAAATTGGGTTTTTAATTGTGTTTTCAATTTAGTTTCCTTTTATTTAATTGTTTTAATTAAATGCAATTAATTTATATGTGTGATGCATGATTTAAACTAGACATATAGAATTAAGTGTTAGACAATTAAATAAATTAGTTTAATTAATAATTAGAGCCTTTAGTCTAGGTTTCTCTAATTAGGTTCAATAATTAAATAGGAAAGATAATTGTAGTAATAAAATGTATATTAAATGTAATTTTAAAATCTAAATTTGGATGATGTTCTATTGTTTACAATGGGGTGTTATCACAATATAGATTATAACAAATTATATTTAATATACATCTCACTTAGAATTGAATATTAATTTAGTCTTTAATTAAAACTAAATAATTAATTAAATACATTGTAGTTAATTAAATGTATATTAAATAGAATTTTTGAGGTTCAAATCTAGATGGTGTTCCATTGTTTACAATGGGGTGTTATCTCAGCCTTGGTCATAAAGGTATATATTCGATATACATTTTCACTTATAATTAAATAATAAATTGTTAGAGCCTTAATTTGGACTAGAACTTTAATTAATTAGAAGAATTAATTAATTAGGAATATGATTAATTTAAAGGCTTTAAATATATGGAAGGTGTTCATGAAAATGACATTTTCTCATAAAAGCCCTTAAATTAATTATTATTCATAGATTTAAACAATTAATTAAATATAGCCTTTTTAGGAATATAACTTAAAATTGACAAGACAATAAAATATCATTTATTAAAAACCGTTTATATTGGAAATTCATTTTTAAAATAAGAATGAGGGTGCCACCTAACGGGGTGCTTTTAATCTCGCATTTGAACAAAATGAATTTCTTTATAAAAGGATATATGCATTCGTAATTTAAATTCAATTAATAATTGTGGGACAAATTAAATTCAAATTATTATTCGAAATGCCAAAATGCCACGTAAAATTAAAGGTACCGATAACGGGCGTTCGCAGGGGTGCTAATCCTTCCCTACACGTAACCGACTCTCGAACCCAATTTTTAAAGACATAATCTCTGGTTTGTTTTTCGGTGTCCAGTCTACCACGGAGTAATTGGTGGCGACTCCAAAATGTTTTTTAAAGGATAAATAAGGAAAAATGAAGTTTAATACGAAAACCCTAAAATTTCAAGATTTAATTAAAATGGCCAAAAAATCCTAATTTTCTAAAAGACCGATCGTCAGGCTATTTTCACACGTCCCGATTTTCAAAAAATGGTCGCAACAGCTTGGCGAATCCGCTGGGGATTTTAAAAAATCAAGAGTCAGGCCTAATTAATTTTACGTGGCATTTCGGCATTTTGGACAATAATTTGAATTTAATTTTTTCCATAATTATTGGATGAATTTTCTGGAAAAATACAGGTAGCTTTTTCTTGTGTGATATAAATTGTCATTCATGCATAAGCCTTATACCCGAGGCTTTTCACCCTTAAGTGGGAGTGATGCATGATCTTACGTGTAACGCCCTCGATCTGGATGTCACAGTTGGGCCTCAAGCCCAAACCCAAAACCAAAACCATAAAATTTTCTTTTCAAACAGGATCAACTCATCAAGTTGCAAAAGCATTTAAAACCAACGATCAAAATAAATATATATATGTAAATAAAATATTATGTAAGAGCTCCAGTTTAAATGTAAGATGTTTGAAGGTACAATTTAAATAATACAATTTCAAAATAATAATTACAGACTCCACATGTAAGGTCCTATGAATACATAGCCCACTAGACTCAAATACCGTACTCTGAAGACCACCACGTGCTAGAATCTCGGTCTGACAGTGCTTCACGATCCCGCGATCCAACGGTTAACCTACGCACGGAAACAACGATTCTGAGCGCTGAGCTTACAAAGCTTAGTGGTACACATCTACTCTATTGTACTTCATGCTAATCATAAACGTAAGCATGCAAGCTAGTACGAGCAATAAGGAAAGATATATAAACATGTGGCGCTACCATAATCGCCTAAACACATGCCATAGCACAACAACACCTCAACAATACATCAACATAAAGATAAACAAATCAGGAGTGAGGCCCAATGTCACTCGACACTGGGAGACCCACCCATGCTCAGAATCTCTCATCGAGTAGCTCATAATCTCGCATCGAGCGGTATACTCGAAATCTCTCATCGAGTCTTCGCTCAGAATCTCTCATCGAGCGGGGCTCAGAATCTCGCATCGAGCAAATATCATCACCCGAAATCTCACATCGGATGGCCTTCATTTCATCACCCATAATCTCACATCGGATGGCCTTCATGTGTTGCAACACTCACTCACTGGGTATCCGGATCCCACCAAACAAAGACTCGTAACTAAACAAGTGCCCTACCTGGCACGTAACCATACATGATCTGCCACGAATCCATACAAGTGTCCTACATGGCACACAACCATCAAACGACCCACCACGAGTCCATATTGTTGCTATTACAACTAATCAAGCATTATTGAGTTGTTACGTTTTATGGAAGAGTAATACAATTCATTCCTATCAATTCACATATTCTCGTCTATTACAGTAATAACCATTTGTTAAACATATTCATCAATTTCCATCATCAACTAACCTTTAGGCCAAATAGTATTAATTATCGATTCTATAACCGATTATCGAGTATATGTCGATATTAATTACGATGCCCTATTCTACTCTTAAAGCTTATGAGAGTCATTATAGTTTGTCTCTAGCGTATTAAAATCACTTATTCGAACATATTATTATATTCAGGTAATACACGAGGAATCATCATAAATCAGTGAAACAACCAGTCATACAATTAGATAATCATACGGATATTCGAACAATCCTATACGGTCTCTACAGTTCATGATAGTCTCAACATTCTCAAGCTCATCAAGTATCATAATAATTATCAAGCCTTGCAATAACATTACCGATGCATGCGTATTACTCATCTCCTATTTTGCAACCACTAACATGCAAGCCAATTACACTTATGATGCTCATGAAGCATTTTAGAGTTCGAGGTGTACTAACCTTGTGTTGGCATCGCTAAAATCCTCGTCCTAGCTTTCCAAAATACCACTTGGTTCGATAATCGACCCCGATCAATCCTCGCATATCAACAATTAAGAAAACACTTAAACTCCAAACACCTTCTAAGTCAAGCAAAGGGTCAAACACATAAAAATAGCTTACCGAGTTTGAATTTGGCAAAACGGACTACGCCATTGGATTTGGAACATCGAGAAACCCCAGGGTAGGGTCCCTAAAAAAAGTCAACACCAGTCAACAGCGACGGTCAACGACAGCGGTCAGCGGCGGACGGCGAGGCGCGGCTTGGCTTCGCTCGGCTCGGCAGGGCTTGGGCTAAGTCAGCTCAGCCGAGTTGGGCCGAGTCCACTCGGGTGGCTCGGTCCCCCTAGTACTAGACCATGACTACGCGCAGCGGCGGCGCGTGACGGCGGCTCTGGTGGCCTCCGATGACCTAACTTCACTGGCTGACTGTTCTCAAGCCGGTGAACTCGGTGGTGGCCTCCATTTCTTGATTCGATCCCTCTAACCCCCTTGAATAGCCCAACCTAAAACTTTTTCTCTCTCACCTCCTCTGACGACAACTCTGAAGGTGGTGATGCTGGTACCGGTAGACTCGTCTCAGCGAGATGAACACAATGGCAGTGGTGGTGCCGTGTTCGGACGGCTAGATCTCCGTAGATTAGAGTTTGAAATTTTCACCCCAAACTTTTCCTCTATTTTCTCTCTCTCCCACCATTCCCATCCTTTTCATTTTCTCTCTCTTCCACCATTCCCATCCTTTTCATTTTCTCTCTCTTCCACCATTCCTCTTCCCTCTTTCCAACCACCCACTTACTATTTAAAATTCAAACAACCTTTTTCCTTTTTTTTCTTTCTATTTTCTATTTTTATATTTACCCCTAAGCCCAATTACACATTTTTAATTGGGCCATGAACCGCAGGCCCAATACTCGGTTCAAGACCCGATTCATTAACCCGAAACCCGGGTAGTTACAACTATCCCCTCTTTAAAAGAAATTCCGTCCTCAAAATTTGCATCCATAACCATGAAGATACCAAACCCTCCCAACTCTTTGGCGTCCCCAAGATTTCCTGTCGTGCCACTTTGATCTCTCACAACACTTATCAATACGACCATGCCCTCAAATGGTACAAACAAAGCCTCAACTGATTCTTTTCCATTGGGGGATTTCATCCTCGCTCGGTACATCACAACGACAAGCCAAAACCCAACGGTGCCTTGACAAAGCGTCACACAAATGCTTCATCAAAGAAACTTAACTTACTCTGTAGTATCCCAAAAGATTGTCGCACACGAATTCTTCTACTACAACACACGGTCAAAAGGGCAGAAGGTTAAATAGCCATCGCATCCAAACTAAACAACTATTCACGTGGTAACTCCCTGATGGAGACTCTGACATCTAACGACATTCCCTTCTAAAACATCGCTGGCTGGGCGCCAACCTTTGAAACAAATGACACCCCAAACTCGGTCCAAGCATTCACATTAACTCGGCATGGAATCCCATATCGGTAACTAACATAGCCTCCACCAACTCGATTCTTGAAAAGATCTTACGACTCAAATTATAACGTATCTGGAGAACACATCCCCGGTAAAACCCCTCAAAACTATCATAGCAATCAAGGCCCACGAAGGAAAAGGTTTCATCAACCTTGAATCTTGTGCTAAAAGGTGACATAAACACTCCACTGTGATGTACAACCCAACTTAACTGACCATTTTCTTTAAAGAGATCCATCTCAATTCGGTGCATTACCCAAGTCTTTGAACAAACCTGACAGTGCCTTGGCCAAGCGTCACACGAACTTGCCATCGAGAACTTAACTTACGTTGAAGGACCCATAAGGTCGTTGCACAACAAAATCTTTCCATAACTCCGCACGATCTGGAAGACAGGGGGTTACACAACCGTTGTAACCAAAATGAAGCGGTTCATCAAGTGACGACTCTCTGAAGGAGACTCTAACTCATATAGCATCCCTTACCAAAATCTTTACTTTCCTGGTGTAAGACTTCTGGAACAAACGACATCTCGACTCTTCAAGAACTTATCTTGAATCGTCATGAAAACTCACCTCGACAGCTGAACCATTTCACATAGCTCAGTTTACGCATGAGGCTCACACTCTAAACTATGAAGCGTCTCAAAACATGCCATCTAAACCATCACTCGGATTTTGTCATTACAAGAAATCCCACAAAGGGATAAGGTTCCATCTCTAACCCCAAACTCGCAAACAAACCACACAGACTTCCTTTGCGACTCTTACCCTTGCCAAAGATATCAAACGGTACTAATCTATAACCATACCATTACTCAGAGAAATCCCATCAAAACTGTGCACTCATAATCATTTGCAAGATCCATGATCGTTAATTTAATTTTCACCGATGAATACCACAACATCCTATCAACCTTGAAGAACTCAATACTTATCTCTAAACTGATAGCAAGCAACTACTTGTTACTATCTCAACACACAACTAAACACTATTTCCCGAACACATGGCGAAAGATTAACATCAACTATCGCTCTCAAAATTCGTTGTATACCGACCACTATACTTTAAGAGAGAATCTCTTACCTTGATACGTCTTTTCCAAAACACCTACCACAAGATTTCCAAAGCTTATTGGCGACCATCGTACCCAAATTCAATCGTAACATCGTATCCTCTTAACTAAAAATCAGACTCTTAACTAAAAATCAGATGCTTCTCATTGTGGCTCCCAAAGCAAATCAACTCTTAACTTAAAACATGCTAACAAACACTCTGGTATCGATACTGCACTGAGCTAGTATAAACACTCTTTTACATGACCACTATTTAGGATAGCCCCACATAACAACATGAAACTCTGAATCATGTTACTCAGTACGATCCACTACTTATTTAGCTCACTTTGCTTAGATGGTGATCGACTACACCGTCAACAGTTTTTTTTACATACCTTATGCCATGTCATTACCAAAACCGCAACTCCTTTAGAGATCAAGTACCTCAAACTTTATACTTTTGGGAGGAACACAACCTTTTTCTTCTAACACCAAAAGTACAGCTTTAACGGTACAACAAAACATCTTTGAAAACCTCCAAATCTCATTCCGCTCTAATCAGGTCCACTCCCCTATCATAACGAAACAACCTCACGTAGCTCGAGTTTCCACCAACTTCTTTCGGCTTGTTCCAAAGAAACTGTGATACGATCAAAAGCATCTACGAAGTTTCAGTCATTGCTTCCTTAACTGATTGCAATGTCATTAACCTTTCCCCACATACATGATCCTTGAGATAATCATCTTTTCAACACCAAACTTTCTGTATTCTTTCACACCCACACTTGTCACGCAAAACATCCAACTCATATTCAAGAGACAACGCAGCGGCTCCTACCTTATCTTCACCAAAATACCTTGATGTACACCGAGAACTTTACTTACTAACACAACATACTCAAGAGAAAAGAGAATATTTCTTCCAAAAACCCATTTTCTAACCATAACAATAAGCATCAAACTCTTGCAACCCCGTTGCCATCCTCAAAACTATCACTGCGAAGTTCATGACAAAAGGGCGACTATCCAACATTTCTATTGTAATAGCTGGGTTCCGTCGAGGTCGCGAAGTCTTAAACTCTCTCTCGACATCACCGGCTAGCTCCACACTTGATTAACCGAAACAATTTCCATGGTGGAACAACTCTTAAGAAGATAGCTCTCTCTAAAACCTGTAGAACGTCTAACTTCGACCATACACTGACGAACTAATGGGTCCTGAATCCACTATCTTCGATGAATGCCTCTAAGAATGACAATGATACTTTCCAATTATCAACAAAGACTCATTTTTAAATAGAAAATGGTCCTCCAACCAACATGCGCTCACTGATCAAATTTGAAAGTAGATTATCTATTCCCGCAACAAAACATTTATCCACGCATGACGATAAAGATTCTTTGCTGTGAACTCTTGCAATGAATTTGAATACTTTAAGGTGACTACAACGCACAACAAAAATTATACTCACGCGACATGAGGAGAACACATTCTCGACTCGAGTGTCATCCAACTAACTTGTATCTCGACAACCTGAGATGACCCCACTCTCGAGACCACTACCATTAACTGTCCCACACTTAACTCGGTCTTCTCAGCCACGATCAAAACCATCTTGACATTGCAATATTTGACACACTATCAGAATTCTAGCCTTAAGGAGTACGAGTTTAGTTTACGGGCTTGTATTCACTAGACACCTTACTGAAACACCTATACCACCCTAGGGTTTCCTAGAATCGACTAAACTTAGGCTCTGATACCAAATGTAATGCCCTCGACCTGGATGTCACATTTGGGCCTCAAGCCCAAACCCAAAACCAAAACCAAAACCATAAAATTTTCTTTTCAAATAGGATCAACCCATCAAGCTGCAAATGCATTTAAAACCAATGATCAAAATAAATATATATATGTAAATAAAATATCACGTAAGAGCTCCAGTTTAAATTTAAGATGTTTGAAGGTACAATTTAAATATTATAACTTCAAAAATAATAATTACAAACTCCACATGCAAGGTCCTATGAAAACATAGCCCACTAGACTCAAATATCGTACTCTGAAGACCACCACGTACTAAAATCCTGGTCTGACAGTGCTTCACGATCCCGCGATCCAACGATCAACCTACGCACAAAAACAACGATTCTGAGTGCTGAGCTTACAAAGCTCAGTGGTACACATCTACTCTACTGTACTTTATGCTAATTATAAACGTAAGCATGCAAGCTAGTACGAGAAATAAAGAAAGATAAATAAACATGCGGCGCTACCATTATCGCCTAAACACATGCCATAGCACAACAACACCTCAACAATACATCAACATAAAGATAAACAAATCAGGAGTGAGGCCTAATGTCACCCAACACTGGGAGACCCACCCATGCTCGAAATCTCTCATCGAGCTTCTCAGAATCTCGCATCGAGCGGTATACTCAGAATCTCTCATCGAGTCTTCACTCAGAATCTCTCATCGAGCGGGGCTCAGAATCTCGCATCGAGCAAATATCATCACCCGAAATCTCACATCAGATGGCTTTTATTTCATCACCCGAAATCTCACATCGGATGACCTTCATGCTTTGCAACACTCACTCACTAGGTATCCATATCCCACCAAACAAAGACTCATAACTAAACAAGTTCCCTACCTGGCACGTAACCATACATGATCTGCCACAGATCCATACAAGTGCCCTACCTAGCACACAACCATCAAACGACCCACCACGGGTCCCTATTGTTGCTATTACAACCAATCAAGCATTACCGAGTTGTTACGTTTTATGGAAGAGTAATACAATTCATTCCTATCAATTCACATATTCTTGTCTATTACAATAATAACCACTTGTTAAACATATTCTTAATTTCCATCATCAACTAACCTTTAGGCCAAATAGTATTAATTACCGATTCCATAAGCGATTATCGAGTATATACTGATATTAATTACGATGCCCTATTCTACTCCTAAAGCTTATGAGATTCATTATAGTTTACTTTTAGCACATTAAAATCATTTAATCGAACATATTTCTATATTCAGGTAATACACGAGGAATCATCATAAATCAGTCATATAATCAGATAATCATATGAATATTCGAACAATCCTATACGGTCTCTACAGTTCATGACAGTCTTAACCTTCTCAAGCTCATCAAGTATCGTAATAATTATCAAGCCTTGCAATAACAGTACCGACGAATGTTTATTACTCATCTCTTATTTTACAACCACTAACATGCAAGACAATTACACTTATGATGCTCATGAAGCATTTCAGAGTTCGAGGTGTACTAACCTTGTACTGACATCGCTAAAATCCTCATCCTAACTTTTCAAATACCACTTGGTCTGATAATCGACCCCGATCAATCCTCGTATATCAACAATTAAGAAAACACTTAAACTTCAAACACCCTCTAAGCCAAGCGAAGGGTCAAACACTTAAAAATAGCTTACCAGGCTTGAATTTGGCAAAACGGACTATGCCATTAGATCCGGAACGTCGAGATACCCCATGGTAGGGTTCCCCAAAAAAATTCAACGCGATCAACGGCGGCGGTCAACGACGGTCAATGGTCAACGACGGTCAACGGTCAATGGCGGACGGCGGCGTACGTCGCAGGGCGGCTTGGCTCAGCTCGACGCGGCTGGGCTGAGTCAGCTCGGCTTGACTCGGCCGAGTCCACTTGGGTGGCTCGGTCCCCCTAGTGCTGGACCACGCCTACGTGCAACGGCGGTGCGTGAGTGTGCTTGATGGCGGCTCCGGTGGCCTTCGGTGACCAAACTTCATCGGCCGACTGTTCTCCAGCCTGTGAACTTGGTGGTGGCCTCCGTTTCTTGATTCGAGCCCTATAACCCCTTGAACAGCCCAACCCAAGCCAAAACTGATTCTTTTCCATTGGGGGATTTCATCCTCGCTCGGTACATCACAACGACAAGCTAAAACCCAACGATGCCTTGACAAAGCGTCACACAAATGCTTCATCAAAGAAACTTAACTTACTCTGTAGTATCCCAAAATATTGTCGCACACAAATTCTTCTACTACAATACACAGTCAAAAGGGCAGAATGTTAAATAGCCATTGCATCCAAACTAAACAACTATTCACGTGGTAACTCCCTGATAGAGACTCTGACATCTAACGACATTCACTTCTAAAACATTGCTGGCCGGGCGCCAACCTTTGAAACAAATAACACCCCAAACTCGGTCCAACCTTGGCCAAGCATCACACGAACTTGCCATCGAGAACTTAACTTACGTTGAATGACCCATAAAGTCGTTGCACAACAAAATCTTTCCACAACTCCGCACGATCTGGAAGACAGGGGGTTACAGACCCGTTGTAACCAAAATAAAGTGGTTCATCAAGTGACGACTCTCTGAAGGAGACTCCAACTCAGATAGCATCCCTTACCAAAATCTTTACTTTCTCGGTGTAAGACTTCTGGAACAAACGACATCTCGACTCCTCAAGAACTTATCTTGACTCGTCATGAAAACTCACCTCGACAGCTTAACCATTTCACATAGCTCAGTTTACGCATGGGGCTCACACTCTAATCTATGAAGCATCTCAAAACATGCCATCTAAACCATCACTCGAATTTTGTCATTACAAGAAATCCCACAAAGGGATAAGGTTCCATCTCTAACCTCAAACTCGCAAACAAACCACACAGACTTCCTATGCGACTCTTACCATTGCAAAATATATTAAATGATACTAATCTATAACCATACCATTACTCAGAGAAATCCCATCAAAACTGTGCACTCATAATCCTTTGCAAGATCCATGATCGTTTATTTAATTTCCACTGATGAATACCACAACATCCTATCAACATTGAGGAGCTCAATACTTATCTCTTAACTGATAGCAAGCAGATACTTGTTACTATCTCAACACACAACTCCACAATGTTTCCCAAACACGTGACGAAAGCTTAGCGTCAACTGTTGCTCTCAAAATTCATTGTATACCGACCACTGTACTTTAAGAGAGAATCTCTTACCTTGATATGTCTTTTCCAAAACACCTACTATTGCGTGTAATAAGTGCTACGCAATTGTGCAAGTATACACGTCACAAGTAATAAAGTGGTATGAGTATCGAGTATCGTCTCTACAGGGATTGGTTTGGGCCACTTTGCTTAAGTTACTGCACTGTGAAAATAAAAACACAATTGATAATAGGAGTTCTAATTAACGAGTAAACTAAGAGCAATAAACTAAAAGAATAGATGAAATCAAAAGAGAGGGAATAGGCCAGGTTATCGTGAGTTGAAAAGTGATAGCCGATTGGATCGTCTTGGTGAAAGAGTGCAAGGGCAACTCAGTTGCCGTGGCAACTTGCACAGCGGGGTTGCCTTGGCAACTAATCGATGGTTGCCTGGGCGACTAACAGGGCAACTACTTGGGTGTCTGGGCAGCAACTTCAAGGTTTGACAGAGCGTTCTTCAATGGTTTTTTCTTATCCCTAAGTCGAAACTCTAGTGCATGCCTTGATAATACATCTCTGCGTGAATCAAGGGTGAAAAACAACCAATATTGTGCTCCTCTTAGCCGTTGAAATCCTTAACTTATTCCTAAGCCGGATTAATCTTCACCATCAATAGATTGAATAAAGATCATACTCATTCGCTTCTTGAATCTAACTCTCCCGATATTAGATAAATAGATGAAGTTACGAGATCCTCTCCCAATTCACTCGCAAACAAGAATAAAAACCAAGAATGAGTAAACCTTGAATTGAAAGTGCAAACTCTTATTACCTAAACAAAATCCAATTCTTTCTCACAACAACAAAACACAATAACCCTAACCAATCAAGTTAGTTCATGGTTGGTTTCAAAAGATATACAAAGAATAATCCCCAAACCATGAATCTAATGGAAGCAAAGAAGAAGAAAAAGAAATCGAACTCTCTCCCCTTGCTCTCTTGTCAAAATCTCTTCCTTCTTGCCCTTTGGAGTTGTCGAAAATCCTCTCTTCCTGCTTACCTTGGAGTTGACAGCTTGGTGATCTATTTATAGGGCTAGGTCAACGTCCTTCTTTGAGGAGGAAGTTAAGTTGGAATTAAATTATATTTAAAGAATATAATTCTTTATTATAATTATATTCCTTCTAGAACTTCTCCTATCTTCTTGGAATTTAATTCTTCTTTAACCTCTTCATGGAAATCAAACTCCTTTGGAATTTAACTTTGCTCCACGTCATCTTGGGCTTATCTAGTCATCAATTTCGACTACCATATCATCTTATTCTTTGTCGAAAATTGCCTTGGCAACTAGCTCGACATCTCCTTCAAGCATTGCCCTAGCAACTAGCTCGGCATCTCCTTCATACACTGCCCTGGCAACTGGTTCTAGCCTTGTTTAGGCAAGTGATTCTGCACACACACAAAAACACACCAAAGCAGAATCTTTTTCCACAAAAATCACCAAGTTATGTAATCAAGCTCAATGGTGGAAAGAAACATGAATTAATGCATGAATGACTAATTATGCAACTAATATGAGCTTAAGTCTAACAATAATATGAGTAAAAAGGGTAATAAAAATAGTACTTTTGAACACTTATCACACCCCCAAACTCAAACTATTGCTTGTCCTCAAGCAATGCAAACTAACAATTACCTGCCAAGACTTTAATCATCAAAGACTTGCTTCAAACTTGAATTCAAACCTCGGAACCATGGCACAAAGTATGATCACCTTTTAATTTTTCGGATATTACAAAAATTACCCGGAACCAAACTATAATGCTCGTGACAATGTGTGTGCGTAGTTGTGTACAAGTTGATTTTCAAGATTCTATGTGAACAATAGACTTTTATCAATTTAATTATCGGGACATTTATTTAATTTTTTCACTAGAGCCAATTTCCAGGCACCTATAGCAAAGTAAGAAATTTCTCTTTTTATTTTAGTCAACTAGAGCCAATTTCGGGCACCTCTAGCGATTCTTTAATGTGCATTAACTACTAGAGCCAGTTTCGGGCACTTCTAGCAAGAAAATGCATTTACTACTAGAGCCAGTTTCAGGCACCTCTAGCAAGAATTTAGCTTTTAATTTTCAATTTTAAATTTACCCAAATTTTAAGCAACCTAAGTTCACTAAGTTTCTTTCAATCAACAAGCCATAACCTATAAAAAAAATCAGCGTCATAGTAAAATTCTAAGTTCTTTTCATGCAATCCTAAAATTAAAGGTTCTTTCAATTAAGTGCAGTGGGAAAAATTCATCATTGGATATTCAACAAGTCTTAAGAAATTAAATCCAATTAAAGGCATGGCAAGTAACATATGCAACCTATATGTGATTGCTAAAGATGAATGCAACTAAACATGAAACTAACTAGAAACCAACACCCCCAAACTCGAGAGAAGCATTGTCCTCAATGCACGTAAAAGTGAAACAAAATTTAAAAGAAACTAAATGAAATGAGTTAGTCAGAGAGGTCGTCACCTCGAGTGATAAGTTTCCTTCTTGCCGTTTGCTTGATTTATTTTTCGGTCAGTGGTTGAATGCTTGTGGCTGGTACCGCATGAATAGCATTGCTTTGATTTGATCCATGTTTGCCGAGGCAGGTTCACTTGCCTGGGCATCAGTAGTTGCCAAAGCCATTGTTGTTGCCTGGGCATCGCCAGTTTCTGTTGCCGTGGCAACTGCTGAGGTAGTTGCTGGTGCATTCTCTGTTGTGGTTGCCGTTGAAAGTAGTCGGTAGTGAATTTCCTTAGCATGGTGGTTATGAGTCATGTTTTGGAAAAGAAAAGAAAACAAAGAAAACCTGAAAACTAAAGATAATGAAGAAAAATAAAATAAAATATCTCCTAAAAATAAAAATAAAATATTGAAAGGAGAGCATGCTCATGCATCTCCTAAGGTGACCACTCCCTTGTTACGTTCCACATGGGCACCGTTGTAGTGCTTCAATCTTTGTCCGTTAACTTTGAATTCATGTTTGTCAGTGATGGACTTGATTATCACGACACCATGGGAGAATGGTTTGACAACTTCGAATGGTCCCGACCATCTTGATTTCAGCTTTCCCGGGAAAAGTTTTAGCCGAGAATTGAATAAGAGAACTAGTTGCCCTGGCATGAATTGCCACGGAAATAGTTTCTTGTCATGCCATTGCTTTGTTTTCTCCTTGTAGATTCGTGAATTGTTATAGGCGAGTGCATAAAATTCTGCTATCTCGTTGAGGTCCAACAAACATTTTTGCCCGGCACTTTCCCAATCCATATTCACGGTCTTGATTGCCCAATATGCCTTGTGTTCGATTTTCACTGGTAGATGGCATGTTTTTCCATAGACAAGTCGGAAGGGGGACATACCTAAGGGTGTTTTGAATGCAGTGCAATATGCCCAAAGTGCGTCACATAGTCTTGCTGACCAATCCTTCATAGAGGGATTTACAACTTTCTCGAGTATACCCTTCAACTCTCGGTTGGAAATTTCTACTTGCCCATTGGTTTGTGGGTGATATTGCCCATCCTATGGCAACGATCACATTGCTTGCAAAACTCTTGGGCATCTTTGTACAGTGTTGGCCAATACAAACCGGATTGCAAAACTTTGGCCGTGGTACGAGTTCCTCCAAAATGTCCTCCATAGGGTGAAGAATGGCATTACCAGAGTACATTCTGCTGCTCTTCTTCAGGGACACATCGGCGTATGACCTGATCTGCATATTGTTTAAACAAAAGAGGCTCATCCCAAAAGTAATGCTTAGCATCATGGCGAAACCACAGGGTATTGCCGAGGCATGTGCTGCCGTGGCGACTGCTCCCAAGATTGCCGAGTCGTATGTGTCTAGAGTTGCCGAGGCATACGCGTCCATGGTTGCCGAGGCATGCGTATCAGTGGTTACCGAGGCGTGCGCGTCTGGAGTTGCCGAGGCGTGCGCGTCAAGAGCTACTGCGGAGTCGAGGGTTGCTGAGGCATGCGCATCCATGGTTGCTGAGGCATCAAGGGTTACTGTGGTATCGAGGGTTGTCGAGGCGTGCGCGTCTGGAGTTTGCTGAGGCGTGCGCGTCAAGAGCTGCTGTGACGTCGAGGGTTGTCGAGGCATGCACATCCATGGTTGTCGAGGTGTCAAGGGTTGCTGCGACATCGAGGGTTGCCGAGGCATGCGCGTCAAGAGCTGCTACATCGTCGAGGGTTGCCGAGGCATGCGCATCCATGGTTGCCGAGGCGTGCACATCAATGGTTGCCGAGGCAACAAAAAGTTGTTCATCTAGGAATGCATCGCATATCTCTAAATCCGTTTCCTTCTCCCTGTGAGTTGGCCTAGGACTGCTCCTACCGAAAAATCACTTGCATCACATATGAGCTCAAAAGGTGGCGTCCAATCTAGTGGAACGATAATAAGTGCCGAGGCAAGTTTTCCTTTAGAGTTTCAAATACTTGGGCGCAAGAATCATCAAAATTGAATACTTTATCTTGGCGGGGGTAGTCTCTCGATCAAGTCTACCTTAGCTTTGTCTACTTCAATTCCCTTGGATGAAATCTTGTGGCCGAGCACTATTCCTTCATCTACCATAAGATGGCACTTCTCCCAATTAAGAACTAAATCAGTTTCTTCACATCTTGCCAACACCTTCTCTAAATTGCTGAGGCAACTGTCAAAGTTATTACCAAAAACGGAAAAATCATCCATGATGATCTCAAAGAAGTCTTCGACCATGTCTGAAAAGAGTGCCATCATGCATCTTCTAATGTTACCGCATATCTGAGAAAACTTGAGGATGGTCGTTTTTGATACTTCTTATAGTCCATTCGCACCCTCCATCGGGTGACAATATTGCCCAAAAAGAGTTTGGCCAATGTGCTTGCCACTACTCCCTTTTGCGTTACCATGGTGGAGGTGTCTTTCTTCTTTGTTCGCTTGTAGTCCATGTATACTCTCCACCTTGCTACTATTCCTAAAGGCATGAATATATTAGTAGAAAAAGTTATATCAACACCCAACCATTTAATTACCTCAGTCTCGTTGGGCTCCATCATGGTTGGATGTAGCCTTCATTGTCGTGGCAATTGCTGCTCTAGCCAATTGCCGTGGCAATTAGTTGCCAACATTTGTTGTAAGTCAAGGGAAGAACCAATTTTTTGAAAAGTTTGACGAATCCAAACACCTTTTTCTTTTGGCCTCTCAAACATCTCCATCAGTAGAGATTTCGATGGCTTCAAATCTACCAACATCGGTTCCTCAAGACATACCTGCAATGGACGAGGTAAGTTTTTAAAGAATTCAAAAGGTTCAACCATTACCTGCTCATATTCCATTGGCAAAGTATTATCATCTCGTTGATCTTGCATGTGGTCGTGCAATTGCCGTGGTAACTGTAGATGAGAGAAATCTACAAATTCCTGCTTCAATGTCAATGTTGTAACCTTCTGGGCATCAGGATCCTCAGAATTTGCTATAGTATTGTTGTTCTCAGCTTCACTGAGTGTTGTCGCGGCATTTCTCTATTCAGGCTCGTCAATCATTGCTGAGGCAATTTGTTGCTCGGGCTGATAATGTATTGGGCAGACTTTCTCATCAACATACTCTCGACTTTGAGGTTTTAGTTGTTCCTCACACATCGGAGAGCTTTCCTTGCATTGTTCCTTGTCCTCTTGCCTTGGGACTTCAGTATCCCTAGGAATGAATTGTTGGTGCATGTTATCCATGACATATGTGGATCTCCCCAATTGATCTTCTGAATCCCCCAAGGTTGCATCCCACTGAGCTATCCTCGTATCCATGGACTTCGATAGCTCTCGAATCTCTTCAATTGAACCGTTAAGTCTAGCCAAGGAAGCTAGCAACGTTTCCTCCAAGGAATTGGAATGCTCTTGAAAAGGACTACATTGTCATGGCATATTTGTTGCTGCGGCAAAATTGTTATGGTAAAAATATTTTTGAGCTTTTTGACCATCCCATGAAGAATTTTGCTGCTGGTTCCCTCTATGGTCCTCCATGTAGTTATATGCACCGAAATTGTGAGGGCAATTTTCAAACACATGATGTTCTCCACACATAGCACAAGATTTTTCCATGGTATAGGCTCTTTGGGCTTTTCTCGGTTGGAATAGGTAATTATCAAAGGGTGCAAGAAACTCTTGATTAGATCGATTCCTATCTTCCAACATCATCTCTCGAATAGATCGGTTTTTATTTCCCGACATGTTGATGTCCCTTAACTTGTAGCGCACCTAATTTTTTTTGATAAAACAAACAAAAAGAAAAGTTAGTAAAACTAAGAGAAAAAATGCAATAACAAAAACAACTAACACCAATTGCCAATCCCCGGCAACGATGCCAAAAACTTGTTGCGTGTAATAAGTGCTACGCAATTGTGCAAGTATACACGTCACAAGTAATAAAGTGATATGAGTATCGAGTATCGTCTCCACAGGGATGGGTTTGGGCCACTTTGCTTAAGTTACTGCACTGTGAAAATAAAAACACAATTGATAATAGGAGTTCTAATTAACGAGTAAACCAAGAGCAATAAACTAAAAGAATAGATGAAATCAAAAGAGAGGGAATAGGCCAGGTTATCATGAGTTGAGGAGTGATAGCCGATTGGATCGTCTTGGTAAAAGAGTGCAAGGGCAACTCAGTTGCCGTGGCAACTTGCACAGCGGGGTTACCTTGGCAACTAATCGATGGTTGCCTGGGCGACTAGCAGGGCAACTACTTGGGCGTCTGGGTAGCAACTTCAAGGTTCAACAGAGCGTTCTTCAATGGTTTCTTCTTATCCCTAAGTCGAAACTCTAGCTACTTGTGCATGCCTTGATAATATATCCATGCGTGAATCAAGGGTGGACAACAACCAATCTTGCGCTCCTCTTAGCCGTTGAAATCCTTAACTTATTCCTAAGCCGGATTAATCTTCACCATCAATAGATTGATTAAAGATCATACTAATTCGTTTCTTGAATCTAAATCTCCCGATATTAGATAAATAGATGAAGTTACGAGATCCTCTCCCAATTCACTCGCAAACAAGAATAAAAACCAAGAATGAGTAAACCTTGAATTGAAAGTGCAAACTCTTATTACCTAAACAAAATCCAATTGTTTCTCACAATAACAAAACACAATAACCCCAACCAATCAAGTTAGTTCATGGTTGGGTTCAAAAGATATACAAAGAATAATCCCCAAACCATGAATCTAATGGAAGAAAGAAGAAGAAGAAGAAATGGAACTCTCTCCCCTTGCTCTCTTGTCGAAATCTCTTCCTTCTTGCCCTTTGGAGTTGTCGAAAATCCTCTCTTCTTGCTCACCTTGGAGTTGACGGCTTGGTGATCTATTTATAGGGCTAGGTCAAAGTCCTTCTTTGAAGAGGAAGTTAAGTTGAAATTAAATTATCTTTAAAGAATATAATTCTTTATTATAATTATATTCCTTCTAGAACTTCTCCTATCTTCTTGGAATTTAATTCTTCTTTAACCTCTTCATGGAAATCAAACTCCTTTGGAATTTAACTTTGCTCCACGTCATCTTGGGCTTATCTAGTCATCAATTTCGACTACCATATCATCTTATTCTTTGTTGAAAATTGCCTTGGCAACTAGCTCGGCATCTCCTTCAAGCATTGCCCTAGCAACTAGCTCGGCATCTCCTTCATGCACTGCCCTGGCAACTGGTTCTAGCCTTGTTTAGGCAAGTGATTCTGCACACACACAAAAACACACCAAAGTAGCATCTTTTTCCACAAAAATCACCAAGTTATGTAATCAAGTTCAACGGTGGAAAGAAACATGAATTAATCCATGAATGACTAATTATGCAACTAATATGAGCTTAAGTCTAACAATAATATGAGTAAAAAGGGTAATAAAAATAGTACTTTTGAACACTTATCACCTACCACAAGATTTCCAAAGCTTATTGGCGACCATCGTACCCAAATTCAATCGTAACATTGTATCATCTTAACTAAAAATCAGATGCTTCTCCTCGTGGCTCCCAAAGCAAATCAACTCTTAACTCAAAACGTGCTAACAATCACTCTGGCACCGATACTGCATCGAGCTAGTATCGGAATTTTTTTGCATGACCACTGTTTAGGATAGCCCCACATAACAGCATGATACTCTGAATCTTGTTACTCAGTATGATCCACTACTTATTTAGCTTACTTTGCTAGATGGTGATCGACTACACCGTCAAGAGTTTTTTTACATACTTTATGCCATGTCATTACCGAAACCGCAACTCCCTTAGAGATCAAGTACCTCAAACTTTACACTTTTGGGAGGAACACAACCTTTTTCTTCTAGCACCAAAAGTACAACTTTAATGTTACAACAAAACATCTTTGAAAACCTCAAAATCTCATTCCGCTCTAATCAGGTCCATTCCCCTGTCATAACGAAATGACCTCACATAGCTCGAGTTTCCACCAGTGACTCTTTGCTCGTTCCGAAAAAACTGTGATACGATCAAAAGCATATACGAAGTTTCGGTCCTTGCTTCCTTAACTGATTGCAATGCCTTTAACCTTTTTCCACATACACTATCCTTAAGATAATCATCTTTTCAATGCCAAACTTTCTGTAATCCTTCACATCCACAGTTATCACGCAAAAAATCCAACTCATATTCAAGAGACAACACAACGGCTCCTACCTTATCTTCACCAAAATACCTTGATGTCACCGCGAACATTTCTCACTAACACAACATACTCAAGAGAAAAGAGAATCTTTCTTCCAAAAACCTATTTTCTAACCATAACAATAAGCATCGCCCTTCCAACTAATCTTAGAAAAACACACAGACACCTCACATTCGGTTAAACAGGTTGTCCACCCTCTGAAAGAGGTAACGGTCTTCTACGATTATTTAACAACTATCAACGACTTGGGCAGCACATTCATGAACCAACGTTTTACTAGGGGACAAGTCTAACTCTCCCTTGAGGGAAGCACCTAGAAAAAAATGACCTTACTCAATTTGTTCCTCCGAAGCTGAGCCTCCAACTACTCAACTAGGTCGATAACATCTGACAACTATGATGGCACCGACATCTAACTCGGTATTACCTCAACTTCTACTCACGTTCCCGAAAGGATAGAAACTTAACGACCCCTTTCATGAGGCATAAACAAGCCATCTGGTAGATTAAAAGCTCTCGAGCATCGAACTACACACATTAACACCTATCAATTCGGTCAAACATGTCTCACGACCCCATTGCCATCCTCAAAACTATCACTGCGAAGTTCATGAAAAAAAGACGACTATCCAACATTTCCATGGTAAAAGATGGGTTCTGTAGAGGTCGCAAAGTCTTAAACTCTCTCTCGACATCACCGGCTAGTTCCACACTTAATTAACCGGAACAATTTCCACAGTGCAACAACTCTTAAGAAGATTGCTCTCTCTCAAACTTGTAGAACGTCTATCTTCGACCATACACTGACGAACTAATGGGTCCTGAATCCACTATCTTCGATGAATGCCTCTAACAATGACAATGATACTCTTCAATTATCAACAAAGATTCATTTTTAAACAGAAAAAGGGTCCTCCAA
Organism: Hibiscus mutabilis; assembly: GCA_019671005.1. Classification (NCBI taxonomy): domain Eukaryota; kingdom Viridiplantae; phylum Streptophyta; class Magnoliopsida; order Malvales; family Malvaceae; genus Hibiscus; species Hibiscus mutabilis. Next base: position 41,235,894 of record CM033738.1, read on the forward strand.
CCAATATGCGCTCGCTGATCGAATTCGAAAGTAGAGTATCCATTCCCGCAACAAAACCTTTATCCACGCATGACGATAAGGATTCCTTACTGTGAACTCTACATGTAAGGTCCTATGAATATATAGCCCACTAGACTCAAATACCGTACTCTAAAGACCACCACGTACTAAAATCCCGATCTGGTAGTGCTTCACGATCCCACGATCCAACGGTCAACCTACACACAAAAACAACGATTCCGAGCACTGAGCTTACAAAGCTCAGTGGTACACATCTTCTCTATTGTACTTCATGCTAATCATAAACGTAAGCATGCAAGCTAGTACGAGCAATAAGGAAAGATAAATAAACATGTGGCGCTACCATAATCGCCTAAACACATGCCATAGCACAATAACAACGCAACAATACATCAACATAAAGATTAACAAATCAGGAGTGAGGCCCAATGTCACCGACACTAGGAGACCTACCCATGCTCGGAATCTCTCATCGAGCTGATCGAAATCTCGCATCGAGCAGTATACTCAAAATCTCTCATCGATTCTTCGCTCGGAATCTCTCATCGAGCGGGGCTCAGAATCTAGCATTCAGAAAATATCATCACCCAGAATCTCACATCGGATGTCCTTCATTTCATCACCTGGAATCTCACATCGGATGGCCTTCATGTGTTGCAACACTCACTCACTGGGTATCCGGATCCCACCAAACAAAGACTCATAACTAAACAAGTGCCCTACCTGGCACGTAACCGTACATGATCCGCCACGGATCCATACAAGTGCCCTACCTGGCACACAACCATCAAACGACCCACCACGGGGTCCCTATTGTTGCTATTACAACCAATCAAGCATTACCGAGTTGTTATGTTTTATGGAAGAGTAATACAATTCATTCCTATCAATTCACATATTCTCGTATATTATAGTAATAACCACTTGTTAAACATATTCGTCAATTTCGATCATCAACCAACCTTTAGGCCAAATAGTATTAATTATCGATTCTATAACCGATTATCGAGTATATGTCGATATTAATTACGATGGCCTATTATACTCCTAAAGCTTATGAGAGTCATTATAGTTTGTTTATAGCGTATTAAAATCAATTATTCGAACATATTATTATATTCAGGTAATACACGAGGAATCATCATAAATCAGTCAAACAACCAGTCATACAATTAGATAATCATACGAATATTCGAACAATCCTATACGGTCTCTACAGTTCATGATCATAATAATTATAAAGCCTTTCAATAACATTACCGATGCATGCGTATTACTCGTCTCCTATTTTGCAACCACTAACATGTAAGGCAATTACACTTATGATGCTCATGAAGCATTTTAGAGTTTGAGGTGTACTAACCTTGTGTTGGCATCGCTAAAATCCTCGTCCTAGCTTTCCAAAATACCACTTGGTTCGATAATCGACCCCGATCAATCCTCGCATATCAACAATTAAGAAAACACTTAAACTTCAAACACCCCCTAAGCCAAGCGAAGGGTTAAACACATAAAACAGCTTACCAGGTTTGAATTTGGCAAAACGAACTACGCCATTGGATTTGAAACGTCGAGAAACCCCAGGGTAGGGTCCCCTGAAAAAAGTTAATGCCTGTCAACGGTGGCGGTCAACGGTCAATGGCGGCAGTCAACGGTCAACAGTCGACGGCCAACGACGTCAACGGCAGACGGCGCGGCGCGGCTTGGCTCAGCTCAGCACGGTTGGGCTTAGTTTGAGTCAGCTCGGCCTGACTCGGCTGATTTGGGCTGAGTCCACTCGGGTGGCTCGGTCCCCCTGGTGCTAGACCACTCCCACGAGCAGCGGCGGCGCGTGGGGGTGCGTAACGGTGGTCTTCGGCGGCGAAACTTCACCGGCTGACTGTTCTCAATCCGGTGAACTCGGTGGTGGCCTCTATTTCTTGATTCGAGCCCTCTAACCCCCTTGAATAGCCTAACTCAAAACTTCTTCTCTCTCACCTTCTCTGACGGCGGTGATGCTGGTACGGCGGACTCGTCTCGGTGAGATGAACACAATGGCGGTGGTGGTGTCGCGATCGGACGACTAGATCTCCATAGATTGAAGTTTGAAATTCTCACCCCAAACTTTTCCTCTTTTTTCTCCCTCTCCCACTATTCCCATCTTTTTCTCTCTCTTCCATAATTCCTTTTCCCTCTTTCCAATCACCCACTTACTATTTAAAATTCAAACAACATTTTTCCTTTTTTTTCTTTCTATTTTCTTTTTCCATTTTTATCCCAAGCCCAATTATACATTTTTAATTGGGCCATGAATCGCAGGCCTAATTCTCGGTCCAAAATCCGATTCGTTAACCCGAAACCTAAGTCGTTACATTACGTGATTTATTTAGCTCCGTGATCGGGTTGTGTCCTCCTTCCGGTATACCAACCTTATACACCGTGAGGTTACGGCTCCGCTATAAGGGGTCGTATACTCCCGAATCGATGTTTTACTAGTCCAGTAATGACAGTTCGGGTACCCAGAGTCTAGATCAAAACCCACATGCTGTAATAGAAACCTACCCCACTAGTGCCGGGCAGGGACCTAGGACACGGTGTTGTTGATTTAAATTTATTTCTCTGGTTATTTTTTGTGCATAATATAAACTGTTCTCTGGTTAATTTTACGCAATAAATTGTTTTTCCTCTTATAATTATTTTTGCTTACAATATTACTTCACCATACTGACAGATTTTTTTATTTTGTTTTGTTTTTCTATGTTTTGTTACATTGCATTCATGAGAGGTATTGGTTCGAGAATTAGTCGAGTAGGCAGTGGCCATAAGATCTGAAGGGTATGATAGACAAGTGGGGGACAATATGTCACTATGGACCTGATTCGAGAAGATTCAATACAAGAACGAAGACAGTATCCGTGGAGTCCAGGTGTCATTAATGCAAGATTGTACCGGAAATTACTAAACATAGTGAAGTTCTGCCAGAGCCAAGTTTAACTTGAGAACTGTATGACGGGAATACGAAGAGTCATTTTCAACAAAATTCCTAGATTGTAGCGTTGCTATTAGTCTTTCGAATGGGTCAAGAATTGTTTAGGACCATGACCTGTTTAGAAGCCTGATTTAACTATTCACTTTTCGAGAAGATACATGTAACACCAACAATAGAGAAATACGAGGCTTTGCTACACTGCTCCAATGGTCAAAAGAGAACAAGGTTCATACAAGGCTTAATAGTAGTTCAAGTTTCATGATACAGTCAGTGGTGGTTACAGAGATAAACAAGATGCAGTGTCTAAAAAGATGATGATGATCAAAGAAATGATAGATGACAAATAAGTTGCATTCAGGATAGATAAATTATAGGGGCATTCAAGGGTTATTATTGATAGAAAATCACTCGAGGAAGAATAAAAGACTTTGAATTCAAAGGCAATATCCGAGTGTCACAAACGATGGAATTTAACGAAGAATACCATAATGAGGAGCTGAGGAAAATGGAAGAATCAGAAAATGCAATACAACAATTGAAAGACCAGACCGTAAGTTTTGAAGAGGTACTACAATGAAGGAAAGAATACCGAAAATAATGTTGGGGCAATAATCGAGGCTATCCAAGAACAAAGTTGAGAAATGATTAACTTCAGGAGCCAAGTGCGTGGAGTCGCCTAGCATGTACAGATTTTGTTCGATGATGCCGTGAGCCTGCAACAACACTCTGATATTGACATCGAGCCAGTACATATGATGACTCAGAGGCTGAACAAAGTGATCAACCCAAAAGAGCTGGAGCTAGTGACATATTGCCTTTTCTCTGTATTCGATCTTATAGTTAGATGGGTGTTGTTCTAATGACTAGTTCTTGAAACCGATACCTCGTGCATTCATGCAATACATCATTTAAACATTATGTAAATTAAAATATTGCACTTTGTTGAAAAATTGCATTTTGGCTTAAGATATTACATTTTGTTAAAAAAAATAATAACAACATTTGCATTAGTTAAATTTATGTTCTGAAAAGCATGTGTAACAGATTTATTAAGGTTGAGCAGTCACAAAGACAGTTAAGGACCATTTGGATCGAATGAAGAAAAGGTTGACCAGTCCGAGAACTAGATGAAAATATGAGCTACCACATTGCATGGAGTCAGATAGGTTGAAGGAGGAAATATGCTAGACAAAATACCAACAAGGGTAATCAGGATAGAAATTCATCTCATATAAGGGTTCAGTCTGAAATGACTCTTCATGCAAAAAAAAAGAGTCAAAAAAGAAGCAAAAAAATCAAAATCAAAAAGAAAAAGAAAAAAAGAGAGATGAGAAAAAAAGTCAAATAAGAAGGGTGAGCAAATCCAGATCAATATAGCAGGGGGCATCTGTACAGAATCCAGAAGACCCGAGTTTAGATCATGGTGAGAACAGTAAAATGCTTGATTTAGAGGCACTGCTGGATGTTGAAAATGCTAAATGAAGGAAGCTCAGCGAGTATACATAGAAAGACTGAATCACTTCAAATTTTGGAGTCTAGCCGAAAGTATTGACGATTGATGGCTCAACAACAGTCAGAGGATATAATGATCCTAGTAGAGATGAGGGGTAGAAGAGTCTCTCTCTAAAGTGATGAATGCCAAATGTCAGTTGAAGATTGAAGTTTGTCTGCAAAGAAATTGATTGCAAGAGGAGAAGAATACAGATACGAGATAAAGAGATAGAAGAGATCAGTTAGAAAAGGGAGCCAATTATTTCTGTCAAATGTAATGTTCAGATTTGTGGTTCTGCGCTATCCAAAGTCACTTACAGATAATGACCTCGCTGAAGTTTTTGGCTGCATCAAGGTTGGGTATTTATAGAACTCCGGTTCAATATCATTTGCTAAAGGAAAATGACAGAAGCTATGAAAACTTTTGTGAATAACTCGTTGCAGTCTGGGGTTTATCAGAGTCAGTAATGTTTTGGCATTTTTCTGCAATATTTTCTTCACCAAATAATGCTCCAATATCAGATGCTCATGTCAGCGAAAAGTCAAACTGAATCTCATTCATTTATATTGAGAGATATATTTCAAACTACTTGAAGCTTCGCCGCATCACAAGAAATTATCAGAGCCCCATCATTTCGGTTGTTACAATTTCAAGACTATTGTAAGTCGTGATTGAGACATTGAAAATTGCTACATTTTCAAGCTGCAAATTCAAAACTTTCTGAAGTGGGAGATTTTGGAAGTTGACACTGAAGATCAGTTATTAAGATATAAAAGTTAAAAAGTAGTCCCCTAATTAAAGAAAATGCAATTGGATTGTCCGAAAAACAAGTGCTGAAAATGTCAAGTGAAAAGAGAGAAAGAACTGAATGAATACAATGATCAGGTTCTCATATGAAAAGGATAACTGACTCATCAGGTCTATCATAGAAGATTCCTCGAACAAATGCAAATTCTGACATATTTGGAATGCCCATTTCAGATCCCTGGACCGGTAAAGAAGATGTTAAGCCCATTTGCATATGGTTACGATCCCGATAGTATTTGCAAGTTTCACATGGGGCACCAGGGTGAGCTACCAAGAAATGTAGGTCCTTAATGGAAGACATCAAGAAGTTGGTTAGTCAGAGATTCAGAATGAATGCTTCCAAGATTGTCTAGAGTTTTGAAGCATGTCTCGTTTATGTCTAGGGGCACAGTTTGCAAGAATTATCTCTGAAGTAGTATATGAAATCAACTTTTTGTTACTTCAAGCCCAAAGATTCTCTTGAATTGTTTCAGAAATGATTTCAAGATATAGGGTCATGGTTGCAAATGTTCAATCACTTATGAAGGGGATATGACTGAGTATGGGGTAATAATCTTTAGTTGGTATTTCTTTATTCAGGAAAGCCGCTTATCAGAGGATGTGATGGTAGTGAAATACATATATCAGCTAGTTCAGAGACTTAGCAAGTTTTCCCATGAAGTTCTGTTAATTCTGTAAAATGAAAGATGAATTGGATGAAAGTTCAAGTACCCAAGGACTTGGAGCATTTGCTCGCTCTAAATAATAAAGGCCGAGCAAGCTTAATATGAAAAGAGACCAGTAGAGCGACATTGAGGAATTTGATCACTGGAGAGCTAGAAAATCTGTTCAGAAAGAATGATAGCATCAGAGCATGAGCGAGATTGGGCATGTCTTTATGGTCAATAGTGAACTACGGGAGATATGGCTGCAATTTTAGGACCATTGCAGAGTAATATCCTGAATCATCCCAATCGCTTTTGCCCGCGAGCATTGGGGGTCCTTTGTAAGAGAGTCTATTTCAGTTTATTTGCTTATGATGCTTGTTTTCTTATATATGTTTCTCAAGTGGCAAACATTTTGCATTCTTTGATTCTTTTAATATTTCATTCATTTTTTGTTGTGGGTTAGTTTTTGTTCTCCCATACATATATGTATATATCATCACTAACGTTTTCTCTCAGGTAATTGGATATTAATTGTAAGAGTGATTTGAATCAAATTCAGAGATCAACTTCGAAATGTGACTCTCTTCGATTTTATTTAGGCTATTGGAGAGACATTAATGAGTGTTCAGGAATCATGGGAAAATCCCAAATGCAAATTTTGAGTGAATTGCCTCTCAAGCATTGTCAGCTAAGGTCTTTGAATGAAGAGATAACCCAAAATATCATCCAACTAAAGACGGCTTTTCTTCGAAGATATCCAAGTATGGGAAGACATTTGGCATTCCTTCATTTCCCTTCACAAAGAAAGAAAATAAGAGAAATATCATTTGCTATCCCCTTTGAGCCTGGGGATTTTCTTTCGATTCTACCCAAACCAAGGATCACCCCTACACTTGGGGCAAAGAGGATGAAAGTTCGTTTGCAAAAGAAAAGTGTTCGGTTTTGATCATGCCATGATAATAATGCCTTGTGAATCAGGGGCAAAAGAAACAAAAGTGGAAAGACAAGATGAATGAAAAAGAATACTCCGAATTCAGTCAAAAAATAGAAGAAAAAGAAAAGGGAAAATAGTGGAAGTTTGTGTTCAAAAAGCCAACTGAATCAAGTTGAAGCAAAGAAAGCACTAAAGTTGAAAAGTGCAAAAGAAAAGCAACACATATATGTGAGATCTTCCATTCAACAAGCCTCAATCTAAAGGAGCAGCGAAAGATTGTTTTCAAGGAAGGGAAATGGGCAATCTAGAGTGTTCCACAAAAAAGAGAAAAGAAAAGAGCATTTCATCTGAACTTATTCAAATCAGTGCAAAAATGATATTTCACTTGAAAGAAATGATCATTGGTTTCATCACCCTTAAGTATTTATTTGAGCCTATATATCTTTTCTTTGGCAGACGTGAACCATAGCCTATATTACAAGCCTTAAAAGAACAATTTGACCATATACAAGTATTGGAGCAAGATGAGTTTGTCTTCAGAATACACCTCGCTTATCGAGGTTAACCTTTCTTCAAGGACTTCCAGACTTCTAATGCTTGATCGAGATCAGAAAAGAGGGAAGAATTGGGCTTGGTGAGTAATGAGGTAAAGTGTGCCACCTTAAAGGGGATAGAATTAGGTATATGCAAAATGTTTCTCTCAGAAGTCTAATAGTTCAGAAGGGGTCACATTGGAGTTGATCTTTGCAGTTTGGTTCAAAGGCTCTATTGCACTTGATATCTAGGGGCCTAATCTTGATTTTTGTTTTCATGTTTTCCATGACTTATTAAATTATTCCAATTTCTCAAATATAGTAAATAATATTTTGAGCCATTCACTTATCTTTTCAACAAGCATCTTGCAGATAAATTGATTAGATACAAGAAAAGTAAAGGATTTCTTGGGTATTATTATGATGTACTAATCCTTTAAGTGCAGGTAGAACATGAGGTGGCCTCGATACTTGTTTAATGATGGAAAGTATGACGAGGAAAAGACATGATTCTGAGTGCCAGAAATATCCAAACAAAAGATGCAAGAAATGACACAAGTGATTCTAGGGCAAAAAGAGAGAGCATGAGCCATCTTTTGGGAGCAAGGATGCAGTCAGATCAATCCATTGGGGGGGTTTTGTTAATCAAAAGTAAGGAAGAAAAGCAAATGTAGGCAAAGATGGTAGTTAAAGTCAAGTCGGACTGGGGCAATATTGCAAAATGAACCTTACAAAACATCACATACTGGCAACAAGATCTGCAAGCTAGAACAACAGTGAATCATGATTCCTTTCAGATTTATGAGAAGGAATTTTGTCAAAAAAGCTGAATGAAGATATAGCAGGAGTGGCTTTCTGAGAAAAGATTGATCCATGGTATTCAAATTGTGAGAAATACATGGTGAAATGCGACAAAAAAGAGGTTTATGTGCTTGATCCATGAAGGCAAGGAAAGCTCTATTAGAATGAACAAAAGGAAACATTGTTGCAAAAAGGAGAGAAAAAGAAAGAAAAAAGAGAAAAAAACCAAAGTGAAAACCTGAAAGGGCGCCTTGAGAAGAAGAAGAAAAGAAAAAGAAAAATCTAAAGTGAAAACCTGAAAAGGCGCTTTAGGGAAAAGATGCAGAGATCCTAAAGATTGAACCTGAGTGTGAGATGGGTTATGAGGTTGGTAGAAGAAGTTTTAATGAAAGACGAAGCGAAGAAATTTGGAACTCCCCAGCAGATGAAGGAATTAGCATATTCAATCAAGGGAAGGTGAAGATTAATTTATAGCTTCGAGTTTTGGAAGGGAAGATCCAAGCAAAGAATAAGTAGAGAATTAAAAAAAATCCAGTTAAAAAGAATGAATATATGGAAAAGGTATATCCAAGCAAGAAAGAGCAAAGATCTTGGAGGAAATATTCAGTTAAGAGTGAATAAAGATCTCGAAGAGGAAGATCCAGAAAGGAATAAACAAAAATCTTGGAGGAGAAAATCTGACAACGAGTGAGCATAGATATTTGAGAAATAGATCTAACAAAAATTTCAATCATATTTGTTAGAAAATAAATATATTAATTCATGATTTTCTGCTTGCAGATGCAAATATCAAGATATTATGTTTACAGAGGCGGATCTCTTTAAAATATTTCGCTTACAGAGATGCAGATGTCCAGATATTCTGTTTATAGAGGCATATTTCTCAAGATATTCCGTTGACGCAAGCGGAACTCAATACATTCTGTTCACAAAGGCGAATTTCCCTAAAATATTCTAAGGTATCTCATTTGCAGAGGTGGATATCAAGATATTCCGCTGGCAGATACAGATCTTAAGATGTTCCGTTGGCAGAGGCAGATCTCAAGACATTATAAGGACAAATTTCCTTTAAATATTCCGTTTGCAGAATCGGATCTTTTTAAAATATTCTATTTGCAGAGACAGATTTCGAAATATTTCATTATCAGAAGCGAGTCTTTTTAAAATGTTTCGTTGGTAGAGAGATAGATCTCAAGATATTCTATTTGCAAAGATGAATTTCAACAAATATCCCGCTTACAAAAGTAGATTTTTGCAAGACATTCTATTTGTGGAGGCAGATGCTAACAAGAGGCTCCATTTGTATAGGCAGATTTCCATAAATATCCCACTTACAGGAGCAGATTTCAATAAGAGGTTTCGTTTGCAAAAACAAATTTCAGCAATATTCCGCTACAGAAGTGGATTTCAGCAGGAAGCTCCATTTGCAGAAATAGATTCCAGCAAGTATTTTGCTTACAGAGAAGCAGATTTTAATAAGACATGCTGTTTGAAGAGCCGTATTTAGCAAGATGTGAAGAGTAGATTTCAGCAAAAGCTCCGCGATCCTAAATTCTTTGGGTCATCAACAAGTTTTGGAGGCAAGATATTAAGACCTTTGAATTGATACCTCCGAAAATGATGATAACTTTTTGAGGGTTGTCAAAATAAGATGGTGGGGCATGTTATTGGAAGACATCAAGCTTTTGGGTTGTTCATTCAAGAAAGAAGTGAAAAAAGAAAAAGAGAAAAAAGAACAAAAACAAAAGAAGCAAAAAGAAAAAGAAAAAGAGAAAAAGAAAAAAAGAAAAAGAGAAAAGAAAAAACAACAAAACGACAAAAAAGGAAGGAAGAAAAAAAACAAGAAAAAGAAGAATGAATGAAAAAAATTTAAAAAAAGAAAAAGAAAGAGAGAAAAAAGAAAAAAGGAAAAAAGAGACAAAGGAAAAAAATAAAGAAAGAAAAAGAAAGAGAAAAAGAGAAGAAAGAGAAAGAAGAAGAGGAGAAAGAAAGACAGAAATGTTTCAAATTGCCAGATTGGAAAGCAAGATAAACCAACTTCAGGCCCAAACGAGGAAGATAGATTCATAGTTTCAGCGTCTCCTGTTGAAGCACTTGAAATTTTAATGATATACCCAAATTGTACATTTTTACAGTCAATGTTGGAAGATTAATGATAAATTTGACTTTTGCAAGAATAGAAGAAGATTGATCAATAGAGAAAGAAAAATAGGAGATGGGATTCCATATGAGCTTCAGATAGAAAGATCAAAATATCTTAGGCAGAATAAGCAATGACATCAAAGAACTCAGCACTTCTAGCGACAAATTGAAAATCTTTCATGGTATTTCATATTGAATTTGAATTAATTGATGATGTTTCTTTTTGCATGATCAATTGTTTCCCAGAGGAGAGAAAAATCAGCACTTCCAGTAAAGAACCCAGAGTGCTCAGTAAGAAGAGCTCAACCAACAAAGAATTTAGAGTTCATAATAAGAAGAACTTGCCAGCAAAGACTTTAGAGTTCATAATAAGAAGAACTCGCCAGCAAAGAATTCAGAGTTCATAATAAGCAGAACTCGCCAGCAAAGAATTCAGAATAAGAAGAACTCGCCAGCAAAGAATGAAGAACTCATAATAAGAAGAGTTCACCCTTTTGAAAAATGAGGAGGTTCATAATAAGAAGAGCTTGCTTATTCAACACCTTTACAGAGAGGCAAACCAATGTTTGAAGAATTTCATAATAAGAAGAACAACTTCAAACCTCGAAGATGAAGAATTTCATAATAAGAAGAACAGCTTCATATTCTATATTTTGGCAGATGTTTGAATATTTTCATAATAAGAAGAACAACTTCAAACCTCGGAAGATGAAGAATTTCATAATAAGAAGAACAGCTTCAGATTCCACAGTTTGGCAGATGTTTGAAGAATTTCATAATAAGAAGAACAACTTCAAACGTCGGAAGAAGAAAAATTTCATAATAAGAAGAACAGCTTCAGATTCCACAGTTCAGCAGAAGTTTAAAGAATTTCATAATTAGAAGAACAGCTTCAAACCTCGGAAGATGAAGAATTTCATAATAAGAAGAACAGCTTCAGATTCCACAGTTCGGCAGAAGTTTGAAGAATTTCATAATTAGAAAAATAGCTTCAAACCTCGAAAGATGAAGAATTTCGTAATAAGAAGAACAACTTCATATTCCACATTTTGGCAGAAGATTGAAGAATTTCATAATAAGAAGAACAACTTCAAACTTCAACATTGTTCGTAAAGAAAGATCCGCCTTTCAGAGGATGACCAGGAGGTCTGGACAAAATTCATGTATTTTCAGTCTTTGCTTTATCCCTGTTCACAACAATGAGCAAAGAGGGGTAGCTGTTATACCCGAATTTTGACTGGGCTAGTAAATAAATAAATAATAAATAAGCAGCCAAAATAAATGCCAAAATTAGTCCAAATGTCCATTTACACATAAAAAGCCCAAATTACATATAGAGCCAATCTACAGTTACAAAGACCCATTTTATAATCAATTCCCGCCCATTCTATCAGCCATTTAACCCGAACAAACACAAATAACCCAAAAATACCCATCTTCCCGCTCAAATCTCCTTTCCAAGGGACACGTGTCAGCCCTTCATTGGCCCAAATTAACTTCACACTGATTGTGTGTTTCTTTGAGCCAGCTGTCATCTGCTGATGTCATCAGGGTCAGACCCTATAAATAGGAGAGAGAGAATGTATATCAGGCAATAATTGGTCATTAATTAAAGTAATAATAATAATAATAAATATAATTAAGAGAGAGAGTTTACCCTCTATGTAACCAAACTATTCTGGGAACTTGTATCGTCACTGGGAAGCCGCATGGTTGCCAGGAAAGCTACGCCATCATCGAAAATGACACCGGAATTGCCACGGCTGCCACCGAAGAGGTAACCTCTTTTGTTTATTTTAAACTCATGCAAAATAAAAAAACTTTATATTCACGTATGTAAAAAAATAGAAGCGAAATAGAAATAGTAAACGTAGCCTGAATCTTATCTGAGCGGTGGCCAGAGTCATTTTTGAGTATGGTCGGAGTCGAAGAGGTTGGGTTTGGGTAGACTTAGGCTTAGATTTGGGGAAGAATGAGTGTTTCTGTTGAAACGGGGGTTAGATTTAGGATTAAAATTGGGAAATTTGGGAAATCTTATGGTTTCGGCGACCGGCGGCCGGAAATCGCCTCACGGTGGCCGGCCGACAGCCGTTGGCGGTCAGAGACTCTAGCGGTGGCCGATAAACACACCGAAATTTGGCAAAAGGCGGCGTTTTAGATCAAAGGGCGGCGCTTGCAGCTTTTGGTGAACGGTGTTATACGCATTCTTCGTGTTCTTCAAAGAATAGGAAGAACACCAAAAGAATTTAAGGGTTTTTGATATGTTTGAGAGAAGATTTCTAGGCATGGGACGTTAGTGTGCAGAGGGTTTAGAGAGAGGGTGAGGATAGAGAGAGAAGGATTCAGGGAAAATGAAATAAAGAGAGAAGATTTTGCTGAAAAAATTACTTTATAAAGCCCTCATAAAACGGTGCCGTTTTGGCAACGGGTTGAGGGCAGACCCGCGAATGCTTATTCGGGTCAAGACAAGGGTTTGTGCCCTACTATGGGTTTCTCAGGATTTTGGCATCCTGATTTTACATTCCAATCAATTGGGTCCTTATTCCCTTTAAATTGAGCCCCAAGTTCTTTAATTCACTGAATTTAGTCCTCGAATTCCTCAGTGGTTCCCTCCACTTTACATTTCCTTTCAATTTAGTCACTAAAGCTTTGTAATTTTGGCTTAGGGTTTTGTAGTAATTTCAATTCAGTCTTTTAATAATAAATTAGGTTTTTAATTGTGTTTTCAATTTAGTTTCCTTTTATTTAATTTTTTTAATTAAATGTAATTAATTTATATGCGTGATGCATGATTTAAATTAGACATATAGAATTAAGTGCTAGACAACTAAATACATTAGTTTAATTAATAATTAGAGCCTTTAGTCTAGGTTTCTCTAATTAGGTTCAATAATTAAATAGAAAAGATAATTCTAGTAATAAAATGTATATTAAATGTAATTTTAAAATCTAAATTTGGATGATATTCCATTGTTTACAATAGGGTGTTATCACAACATAGATTTTAACAAATTATATCTAATATACATCTCACTTATAATTGAATATTAATTTAGTCTTTAATTAAAACTAAATAATTAATTAAATACATTGTAGTTAATTAAATGTATATTGAATATAATCTTTGAGGTTCAAATCTGGATGGTGTTCCATTGTTTACAATAGGGTGTTATCTCAGCCTTGGTCATAAAGGTGTATATTCGATATACATTTTCACTTATAATTAAATAATAAATTGTTAGAGCCTTAATTTGGACTAGAACTTTAATTAATTAGAAGAATTAATTAATTAGGAATATGATTAATTTAAAGGCTTTAAATATATGGAAGATGTTCATGAAAATGGCATTTTCTCTTAAAAGCCCTTAGATTAATTATTATTCATAGATTTAAACAATTAATTAAATAGAGCCTTTTTAGGAATAGAACTTAAAATTGACAAGACAATAAAATATCATTCATTAAAAACCTTTTATGTTGGAAATTCATTTTTAAAATACAAATGTGGGTGCCACCTAACGAGGTGCTTTTAATCTCGTATTTGAACAAAATGAATTTCCTTATAAAAGGATATCTGCATTTGTAATTTAAATTCAGTTAATAATTATGGAAAAAATTAAATTCAAATTATTATTCGAAATTCCACGTAAAATTAAAGCTACTGATAACGGACGTTCGTAGGGGTGTTAATCCTTCCCCACACGTAACCGACTCCCGAACCCAATTTTTAAAGACAGAATCTCTGGTTTGTTTTTTGGTGTCTGGTCTACCACGAAGTGATCGGTGGCGACTCCAAAATGTTTTTTAAAGGATAAATAAGGAAAAATCATGTTTAATATGAAAAAACCCTAAATTTTCAAGATTTAATTAAAATGGCCAGAAACCTTAATTTTCTAAAAGACCGATCGTCAGGCTATTTTCACACGTCCCGATTTTCAAAAATTGGTTGCGACAATAATAATAAATACTTATCCTTGTATATATATATATATATATATATATATATATATATATATATATAAATTACTAACCTTATATATAGGTATTTTTTATAAATATTAAATATATTTTACCTTAAGTACCATATTTTTAAGTAAGTATATTTTTATGTTATCTTATTTATTTGTATCTTATACGTTGTTTTTTAAATCATTAAAAATGATTTTTAAAAATAAATTTTGGATTTTAAATTAATGTTTTCTAAAACCTTGATAAATCATGTCCTGGGCTTATAAGGATGTGATATTTTTAAAATTTTTCCAAGAAAGCGAGAAGCCGTGTCCCGGGCGTAAAGAAATGCGGTTCTCTCAATATTTTCATGCATTTAAGAATCGTATTTTAAATTTTATTCGAATTCACAATTTCCAACACCAAGACATTAAATAATCGGCTAGGTACCAATTTTGGGCGGTGTGTGGGTGCTAATCCTTCCCCATTCGTAACCGACTCCCGGACCCAAATTTTGAATCTCTTGTTTTATTTTGGTGTCTGGTCTACCTTTTTAAATGATCGGTGGTGACTCCACATTTTTAATTTCAAAATCGGGTGGTATTTGAAAAACAAAATTTAAAAATTGAACAAAAATTTGAGCGCCGGACGAATTTGGGTGCTCACAGCTGGCGACTCTACTGGGGACATTTAAAAAAAGAGAGTCAAGCCACAAGTCAATTATCTTTTAGTCTTGGTCATTAGAAATTGGCGAATTTGATTTTAATTTAAAATATGATTATGTCTTATTTTACCACAAGTCATGCATTTTATTTTTTGTAAATATAATTGCCTTTACTTTTACTACATTCCATGAGCTTTCTACCGAGCTCTGTCTTTTTTAAGTGGAAGTGTGATACTGCCTTCGTTTGGGTTACCACCGTATAGGTTGGTGAATCGCTTTCGGGATATATTTCTTATGCTTTCGTGTGGGTTACCTCCGTATAGGCATAAGAGATGTATTCCTCTGAATTGAACTTGGTCCGTTTGAAGCATATAATGGGTGAGGATCAGGGGCCTTGCTACCTTTATTAAGGGGCAGCGAGGACAAATCGAATACCCTTCCTTAGAACCAAAACCCGCATATAGTGAGCCGTATGAGCCCACCTTGTAGAGCCATGCGAAACTCTGCCCGTTTAGTAGCTACCCTTTTTAGGCTCTGATGCATTTGTTTTTTATGTACAGTTTTTACATGTTTTAATTTTTACCTTATTTACCATTTAATTTATTTATTTGATTATTTTAATCCTGATCTAACCCATTTTTTCTGATCACACTACATTAAGTTCATCCACTTTGCATTAACTACATGACATAACACTTTAATTTTTGCATTTTACCAGTATGAAATACTGATTCACGATTGGTTCTCAATTTGAAAAATTATCATCGGGAGAAAATCTAGTACTCTAGATATCGAGGCAATATTCAAAGTTGCGAATGAATCCCGTGAGTTTGAAAGTTGAGCTACGTGAACCACTTTTGAATCAGTACTTTCGCATCTAGGGCATGCACCATGCATTTACATGCATACATTTTGAAATTTTGAAATCGGTTCTCGGGATGCATTTTTGAGAATGGCTTCCGCGTTCACACAGACGCCACGCTTTTACAAGTCCCTGGTCTGGGGCATCTTCTGCCTGATTTGAAAGCAATAAGCTTCCATGAACCAACACACAACTTATGAACTCAACTTAGGGGGCAACAAAATTCGTTCCAAAATTTCAAATTTGCTACCAGAGCAGTCCCGAACGATGATGCAGAACGAACAAATTTTGGGGCTTGCACCCAGATGAAAGCTGATTCAAAGAAAGGTAATCGAACCCAAGACAAGGTTGGGGCACTGCCACATACAAAAGACCAAGATCCAGGCAGGACCAGTGGGGAGTCAAGGGTATCCCTTTGAGGACCGAAAACAACAACAACAACAACAAAACAAAAAAATAAAAAAATCATATCATATTCATGCATGTAGTTGCATTTATCTTGCATTGAACCCTTTTTGCATGCGTCATACAATTCGATTAACTGCATATACCGAAGTCACCACTCATTTAGGATAGGCACATGTATTTAGGCATATAATTCATACATTTATTTTTTTGTACATACAAACAGGTTCGAAAAAGAGATCGAACATCCTCAATATAGGGGCAACGACATGATGGCCAACCTTAGTCCTGGAGGAGGCCAAACAAAGGGATGCTGAAACATCTAAATAAAAGGTACTAGTAACAAAACTTTCGAACATTTACTAATAAATGTTTATTTCTTTTTAGGATTTCATCCCTCCGACGATGGTGTGGCGGACACCAACATTTTCCAGACTCTCACTCATGGCAACATAAATTCTTTCTAGATCCTACACTTTGTCAATAGAGAAGCAGAGCAAAATTTTCCAAACATTGTCTCGCTGTCAATGGCACAACAATTCAACATCTTGCAAATCATGCCTCCGTCAGAGGTGGTACGCCAACTTAATGTAGATCTTGCCTCCGTTGGTGGTGTTGAAGATCAAATTTTCCATCCAGATTCTATCTCTCCATTGGTGGTGTAGTGGATCTCATATTTTGCTGATCTAGTCTCTCCGTCAGTGGTGTAGCAGATCAAATCCTCTCCAGGTCCTGCCTCTTCGACGGTGTTGCAGCTAGACCAAAATTTTACTCAGAAATTACTCTTTTTGTAACACCCTTACCAGTATTTAATTCTTAATCCTAGTAAGGAATGTCACCTAAAATTTATCCGTATTTTATACTACTCAATTTAATCAAAAATAGCAATTTTTAAAAATTCCAGTTTATCGCGTAAAACCAGTTACTTATTTTTAATCCATCAAATAGCTTCCGTTTTCAGGCAGCAACTTAGCAGATTATAACTACACATTTTAATTAAGAAAACTGCCTAAAAATGCCTAAATTAAAAATGATATTGATTACTCTAAAAATCAAATTTATAACTTTACCCGATTTCCATTACTAGTAATTTCTTTAAACTAATATAATCCACGTTATAAAGTAACCACTTATCTAGATATTAATATTACAAACCTTATCTAGACTAGTTAAAGCGAGCTACTTTTATACATGCCAACTAGAGATAATCAAAATACATCAAAGATGTAAATTACCGATACGACTATTATCCCTCTGGATGATGCCGATACTCCTTACTCCTATCTGGGATTACTACCTACGCGTGAAAACCGTCACACGCTAAGTATATACTTAGTGATGCATTATAATTATTTAACATAAATCAACATGCTTGAATTATAATAATAATAAAATAAACATGCAGTTTGATCACTATTCCTTTATGTTAATCAAATATTAACATAATACAATTCGGATTCATAATTCCTATTAATATCCTTGCCATTATCCGAGAGTTTACCTACTCTCTAAATTATTTATCATTTATTACCATTATGCGAGAGTTCACCTATTCTCTAATTTTTTAACCATTTATTATCAAATAAATTATTGCCCAACATAGTTTGAGGACTTGAGTACATGAGTCAAAACTGCACCAAAGTGCTAATACACCGCACCTAAGTGCTAAAGAACCACACCTAAGTGTTAATAAACCGCACCGAAGTGCTAAACCGCTGGACTCTATGGCATGCCAACTATACTATCTGCCTCAGTAACTTACTTGGGCATACTTTCCAATTCCATATTCAATTCATCCATGGCAATATAATTATCATGATTTCAAGCTAAGGCAGCTCATACCCGAAATACCATAAACATACATACCTGATATATCTAGTGATCAAATGCATCATAGTTCTACCTTTGACAGTTCTCAACATGTCAAATATAAGTGCATGATATAACTATCAAACAATTATTAATAAGGTAGACTTATCACAAGTCTTCCAAATGATAATCATAATATTATCCATGCATGAAAATGCACTCACCTTGACACTTTATAAGTTGCCAATATGTACTTAGCCTCACTAAGCTTCAGCTTGATCTATGTCCTTTCCTCGATTGGTAGTTCGATATCGGTTTTGATCACGATCTATATGTACATCAACATACCATAAATACATTTCAAATTATATGTTAGTATCATACTAACACATAAATACAATAGGAATAATTTTCCTACAATTATTCCTATAATGGTCCAATCTTACATCCATGACATAAGTCATTATACATTTAATACCTTGAATTCTCTTCAACTTTTAATCAAAGAATGATCAAAACTTCATTCTAATAACAATTTAAGCATAAGGCTTCCATGAAAACAATTTTTCACTTTAGTCCTAAATTTCCCTAAAATGCTGAATTGATCCCCAATCTTTCCAAGATTTTCAAATTGATCCTTATGTTTTTACAAACTTCTAAAATGGTCCAAATGACATTTTCAAGCTTGTAAAATCATAATTTCATCGTATCCAATCTTATGGAAATTTTTCCATAATTTCCTCTAATTTCTCTTCCTTGACCGAAATGGTCTTTTACTTTCCAATATTTATATTTTGGTCCTCAATTGTCAAATCAAGCTAATTTGATCATAATCTCATAATTTCTAATGCTAGAATAATTTTCACAATAATTTCCCTTTATTTCCAATTCTAACCGAATTGGTCCTTTGTTCTTCCTAAGGGAAAATTTTCATTCTAACATCTGTAATCACCCATTTTTATCCGGTGTATAAACATCGCTTTAATTTACGTTAGTTTAATAATTTACATATCACTGTTGCATGTATACCTATTATATTATTTGTTTGTTTACTATACGTGTGATTAATGTGTACGTAGACCATGTGTGTATGAGTATATATGCATGTATGTTTGTATATTATATTAATGTGGTACGTATGTGTAGTTTGCATGTATGTTTATGTGTGTGTACGTATGCAGTATTATTATATTTATTATTATTATTATTATTATAAATAAACAAGTCTGAAAATAAAACCCACTATTAAATTAAATGCCCAGTCCATTATATATTACATGAAAACCAAAATTAATGTTTACATTGGGCCCAAACCCTAACCCACATCCTAAAAAAACCCTAATTCACATCAGATAATGGAGTCCTAAAGCCCTCCATTTTTGTTGTGCAGCTGCACGAGGGCCGTTGGATTAGATCTAGATCCAACGGCCATGGTTGAAGCATGAAGACCCCTCATCTGTCGCGTGAAGTCCACGCGCGGGCTGTTGGATTCTCCACGCGCGCGTGTGAGACACGTGCAAGGTCGATCATCTTTTCCAGGCCATGTGGCACAATCCCAGACCGCTACATCATTTCTGCAGTCTCATCTCAGCCATATGATCTTCGAGCAATCCTAGCCGTTGGATCAGATCTGATCCAACGGCCAGGGACGCGTCTGCCAAGGGATCACCTTCACCATGCCTCTGCCTCACCACCAGCCCCAACCACCGTACTCAGATGCACTTGAAAACACAATAAACAAAGGCTATGTCAGTATCATTTCAAATCCAAAAAAATATGTATTTTTATAGTACTTTCTACCAAACGATCAAAGTAGGATATATGTATGAAAAAGTTGTAAGAACACGGGTTATCAAGTTACCAGTTTTATCAGTCTTTCCAGAAATACAAACAAAAAAGTTTCAGGGTAATCCTCTTTTTCTTTTCTCATGCATGCGTAAATCAAGAACCATATAGCAAAAAAATAAAAGAAAAATTTTCTTTACCTGAGTCAGTTCGAATCTTGCCGGTGATGAACCCTCGGGGGTAAGCCATTTCAGGGAGGGTTTATTTTGGTTTTAAAAGAAAGGTTTCGGGTAAAAGGGGAGTGTGTTCAGAGGGGATTTTTGGTTCAAATGAGTGGTTTGGGTGGCCTGAAGTGCTGGTATGGGAAGGCTCGAGGCGGCCGTTAAGGCCGAGCCTCGCCTGAGACCGCCTGAGCACAACGGCGTTGAAGGGTTTTAGATTTTGGGGGGATTGTTTTCTAAAAAACATAGAACATGAGAGCTCTCTCTCTTTAGCTAAAAAAATGAGGAAAGAAAGAAAGAAAGAGGGGGTCGGCTATCGGTTTTATAGAGGGGAAATAAAAAGAAAATAGGTAAATAACGTCATAAATCCCCCCGCGTTCTTGAAATTTTCAGTTCTGTCTAGCCGCATGGGATATTTGCAATCCCGATCCTTATAGATTTTCAAAATATTTCAATCTAGCCCTCAAATAAACCGAATTCAGATTTTAAATGGTGAAATTACCTCCCCAGTCCCACCGCATTTTTGAAATTTTCACTCCGAGCTCGCCCCTTGGTTCAATTACATGTTTAGTCCTTTTAAGTTCCGTCTGATTTGTAATTTCATCCCTAAATCATGCCTTTATTGCTCTAATTTCTGTTTCATTTTATTTCATTTTAGTCCTCTGTTTTAATCATTTATGTCTTTTGTTTTTGTTGTTATATTGTTTCATGTCCTTCTTGATATATTTATTTTGTTCATCACCTTAATATAGGTTATTATATCATCTTTGTTTTTTGTTTTAAAGGTGTTGTTTTTTATGTTTTAATTTGTTCATCCATATGATACATATATGTTTGTTTTAGATAGTTTGTTTTAGTTTGGTTATCATGTTATACCTATGCCATGTTTTTATGTATATAAGTATGTCATTTATGTGTTTGTTTGATCTTGAAGCATGGTAGGAAATTAAGTACCTTATTACATGTTTGATTTAGTTTCGTGCAAAATTATGGTGTCTAGATTTTAGTTTTTATTTGATGTTTTTGATTCTAGTATCATGTCTAGGTTTGTTGCCTTATTCCGTTAGTTTTATTTTTTTCTTGTTCATATATTTTATTAGTATTGTTTAATTTTGTGATGTTCCTTGTATGTTTTAAAACCATGTTGATGTATACGTATGTTTTAAAATCATTTGCTAAGATTGCATAAGAGATATATTATTGTCAATGCGGTGCCCTTTTATCCAAGCGTAAACGGGGCCAGTATCAGGCGTAGTGATAGAGGTTGGGCGTTTACTCTCGGATAACAGGGCCTTTAAAATCTACTCGCACTTATATCCAAATGATAATTAAATTGTCACTTTATTCTGAAAAATTTAATATTAATAAAGCGGTAATTATTAAAGTACCAATTTTGGGCAGTGTGCGAGTGCTAATCCTTCCCCATCCGTAACCGACTCCCGAACTCAACAGTTTTCAAATCTCTGGTTTTATAGTGTCCGACCTACCTAAGTGGCCGGTGGTGACTCCATTTAAAAAAAATAATACGGTTTTTTTAAAACCCCACGGAAGACATCTTCAAAACAAAACAATAGATAAAATAGATGAAACTCGTTTTTTAGCGAATCGGATATCACTACAGATGGCGACTCCGCTGGGGAAACTATTATTTGTTTTTCAAAAACAAAAAAAGAGAGTCAAGCCTTTTCAAATAATTACCGCTTTATTAGTATTAGAAATTCCGGATTAAAGTGACTATTAAACTAACATTCGGTTATAAGTGCGCATTTATTTTGACGCATTTAAAATATGGCATATAAACCCGTTTTTTTAAGTGGGGGGGGGGAAACGCTAATGCTTTCGTGGAGATATCGTTCTCTCGTGTAGGCCTAGCAAGTACCTTCGGGGCTCGAGTACCTTATGCTTTCGTAAGGATATCATTCCTTCGTGCAGGCATAAGCGAATGGGTCCCCCTGAATTGAACCCTGTTGAAAGGAGCCTATAATGGGTGATGACTGGGGGCCTTGCTACTCTTAGTAGAGGACAACGAGGACAATTCGGGTACCTTCTATAACCAAAACTGCATGTAGAGAACACATAGAAACCCACCCTGTTAGAGCCATGCAGACAACCTAGGTGTTTTAGACGGGATGTAAATTGGGTTGTTTTGTGTGTTTATCCTATTTAATTCGTCCTTTTATTTATATATTTATTAATTTTATCCGGTACTGACTTGTTTACTTTTTTGTTTTTCTTTTTGCATACATTATTGCATTTGCATTACATAAAGGTACTGGATCAAGTGGTTTACCCGATCAGAAAGTCTTTCACCATGGAAAAATGGTATCTTAGGAAAGAAGAGCTTACCTTGTCAGTCAGGCATTGGTCAGAGGTCAATCAGAAGGCCCAAGAGGACAGTTTGCCGAGCGAGCGTATAGTGGCAGGGTACACCTACGTGAGTCTTCAACCGAACGACTTATGGGATCTTCAAAGCATCTGGGAAGGATGGGACCGAAGACTACATGACATGTTATGTGATACTTATGGTGACATTGCACAGCTGTTATACGTTCGAGTCAACCAGACCTTACTCCGAGCTATTTTCAGTTCTGGAATCCTACTTTTTGCTGCTTCACCTTCAATGGACAAGACATGATGCCTACAGTAGAGGAGTACACTATCTTACTTAATCAGAAGAACGTTTAGGAAGATTGGATCTATGCAAAACTGCCGAGGAATCAGAATTACACCTCGAAGCTCAAAACCTTTTTCGGGATGAGTGACGATTGGGTTAATGGCCTGATTCGACTTCGAGGAGACAGTACAGTCTTTGTAGGGAGAGTATTCGAGACATCATACCCACACATCCAGACGACGGGAAGAAGATGAACCTATTTGCCTTGGGAATATATGGTTTGGTAATCTTTCCGAGAACTCTTGGAAACATTGATGTAGCCATTCTAGATCTGTTTGAGCGTATGAAACGGAGGGCGAATCTAGTACCAGCAATCTTGACCGAGACCTTCATTTTTTTAAATGCCAGTCGAAAGCATGAAGAAGGACGTTTTTGAGGATGTACACAGCTGTTACAGGTATGGATTCAGAGCCACATGTGGAAGACACCGACAAGGGTCCTACCGGGAATATCCTTTCAAGGCTTTTCGCCCTTACAGGAATACTTAGCAAAAGAGTGGCGAGAAAACTTGAAGACGAAGAAATGGTCCAGTTTCTTTAGGAATATTCAAGATGAAGACATAGTACGGAGGGTTTCATGACTCGGTAGAGTTAATTACTTCCTGTACAATTGTGGTGATTATGACTGGTTGATGATGTTGGGGCTACACGGTGGGATTGCTTGTGCTCCGCTTCTGGTGTCCTGACAGTTTGGATCACGACAGTTTGTTCCTATTACCGCCGGATTGAGCCAAAGTGAATTTTCTTTCAAAGGTGAGTTCAAGGAAAAAGTTCAGACTATCATGAGGGCTTGGGACCATTGTTACCGGATCAGAGTGGAAGGAGACACCGAGCGTAGGATCACCCTGGACTATGATTTTTGGAGACGTTTGAGGATCAATGATAAGATTCCAGAACCCGATCAGGGACCAGCTGTGTCACTTGAGGAGCTTATGAGAGTAGTACTGTCTGAAGCTGATATTTTATGAAATGAACTCGAAGAAATCAAGAGGAATATGGAAACCCAACAGACTCAGCATGAGGGTGAGCTTTATAAAGCGAGTTTAGAGGTCGACGAGCTGGACGGGATCATTAGGAAATTGAAGAAACTGAATGCGGATTTGAGCGAGAATAACGCTCTTTACTAGAAGGACACCCTCCTACTCCAAGCGAAAGTACAGAAGGCAGCCGAAGTCAGTTCATAGCTGTGGAAAAGAAAAGGATGAATGGTATCCATTTGGTGGAAGAAGAGAGATAGATCAGCAAGCGAGCGATCGAGAAAGAGATAAAAAGCTGCAGGTTAGCTACCGAGGAGGAAAGACGGTCTTTCAAGGAGGCCATCGATCAAGAGAAGGAAAGAACTAGGCAAGAAATCTACAAAGGAAAACAAGCAGTCAGCTACGAAAGAGAGATCGCCGCCGCTTGGAAAAGAAGGTCCATGGGTAGCATGAATAGACTGTTAGAGATGCAAAGATTGTACGACGACACCATCCAAAGCCTGAATCAGAGCCAAAGTCAGAATGTCGATTTAGATGGGAGGTTGGCAGGATTAGAACACTCATTTCAGACTTACCGTCAGAGGAATGGCTTCATCGAACTACAAGAAAGGGAGCGTGAAGTTGGCACGTTGTGAGCCCGAATTGAGTCGCTTGAAACAACTGTTCAGGATTATAGGGAAAGAATCAGAGTATTCGAAGAAGCTGCAGCCGGAGGAGACAATTATTGGCAAAGAAGACTGCGTGATGCTGCCCAGATGGTGCAGGATAGAGACCAGTATTACGTGAACCTAATGGTGGACATACAGCGAGTTGCAAGACATGTGAGTGACTTAGCTGCCGAAGCCGAAACTCTCTGACATTTCGTAGCCGCGGGCATGGAAGAAGCACCCAGGTTCATCAAGCTACTCAGGGCTATTGGAAAGTTAGGGGATAGAGCTAGGGCCTATCTGTAGGACTCCGTGTTGTAATTAGGACTCTTTTGTATTAAGAACCCTCCTTTTGTAATGTGAACTCTATTGTAATCTAGATCCTTTAATTCTCATGAAAGTAGTTCAAAAGGGTGATTACCAGCGGAATCAATACCTTTATTTGCATACATTCCTGCATTGCATCATGACATTTGCATCATTATACATGCATTTATTTTCTTTGCAATCACATTAATATTGTAAATATTATGGTTGTGTGAAATTAAAAGTTAAGCTGCAATCATTCATCATCCATTCCTTACCCGACTACAAAGCAAGCTCATGGAAGATAGGATAATCAGTCTAGAGAAAGGACATAGAGATCTGGAAGTAAGATTTGATGAGGCCCAAAGAAGCCTCAGTGACCAGATTGCTGAGTCACAAGCGTCCATAGTGTCTGACATAACCGCGTTATTGGCTAAGAGCCTCGAAAAAAGTGTCGAAGGTGAAGTCGCTCAAGAGCTGGAAGGTACCCCAGCTCACAGTAAGGTTCAACCGGCTACGCCAAATCTGGCCATAAGGGTATATATTGACCCTGCTGGGATGTCTACTAATCTTTAGGTAGGGGCATCTGAGAATCAAGCCATTGACACAGAAGTACTCTACGAGGAGGAGGTGCCAGACCTGAACTTGGTCGAAAGAATCAGGACAGAGGTAGAAAAGAAATGGGAGGAGAGGTTTCGCCTCATGGAAGAAAGATTTAAAGCCCTGCAAACTACAGAAGAATCGGGAAGCGATGCCAGTGACTTGAGTCTGGTATCCGACCTTGTCCTGCCACCAAAATTTAAAACACCAAAGTTTGACAAATACGATGGAACCATGTGTCCTTCCGTACATGTCACAATGTATTACCGGAAGATGGAGGCCTACCTCAAGGATGAGAAACTTTTAATTCATTGTTTCCAGGACAGCCTGACGGGGGCGGCGCTGCGGTGGTATACCCAGTTGAGCCGAGTAAAAATTAAAACCTGGAAAGATCTTTCAAGAGCATTTATCGAGCAATACAAGCACGTGACGGACATGACACCCAGCAGGATTATGCTAGAAAATATGGGGCAGAAATCCAACGAAAGTCTGCGACAGTATGCCCAAAGGTGGCGAGAAGTGGCCGCCCAGATTCAACCACCCATCATCGAACACGAAATTACACCTTTATTTGTTAATACTCTGAAGGGAACAATGCTTGATCGCCTCATTAATAACACAACTCAGAGTTTTGCTTATTTAATTAGGACCGGGGAGTCCCTTAAATTGGCAATCAAGAGCGGTAGGATTGATAGCGGGGAAAGTTCTCGGAAGTACAACAAGAAGAATGAGGTTAACACTGCCAGTACCTACACCGCCCTAAAAAAATTTCACAGTCTCACAGCCACAGGCATCTATTGGGGAAGCACAAAACTTGAGCCAAAGAGAGGAAAGAACCTCGAGAAAGGAGAAATAGAGGCAAACTTTTACTCCATTACCTGTTTTGTACTCTAAGCTTTACTCTCAGTTGTACAAAGCGGATTTGGTCCGTCCATACTATGTTACTCCGTTCAAACCACCATTACCATCCTGGTATGACCCGAACGCGCATTGCGATTATCACGGTGGTGCCCCTGGTCATCCTACAGAGAACTGCCTTGCTTTCAAGAAGCTTGTGCAGAGTCTAATCAATTCTGGGATACTGAAGTTTGAAGAACCAAGTGTAGCTGCTAACCCATTGCCTAATCACGGGAATAGGGGAGTGAATGCTATTGAGGAGTACTCTACCAGGAAGGTTAAGAAGAAAGTGTCAGAAATCAAGTCTCCTTTTCGGTGGATATTTTAGCAATTGTGCATGGCCCACTTGATCGATAGGGGCATAGTAGTAGTGCAGAAGGGATATGGAGTGTACTGTGAAATACATCAGGACAGAGGACACGACATCCAACAGTGCGATGAGTTTAAGAGTTTGGTGCAGCAATTGATGAACGACAAGCAAATAAAGTTCTTTGAAGAGCCTACAGGAAGGAAAGGGTCAGACGTACATATGACAGACAGCCCCAACATTAAATACGGGAGAGACAGACCTTTTGTCATCTCTTCCAGGCCAGAGGGTGCAAGTTCCTCCCAAGGAGAAGCTACTAAGGTGACTCCCAAGATCATCATCTCAGCACCATCCCCGTTCCCATTCAAGGATATGCGGCAAACTCCCTAGAACTATGTTGCGAATGTGACCCTACTAAGAGTGATGAGAATATCAGTGAGGTGGGCCACTTCATGAGGAGCGACAGATGTTAATCCTCAGAAACCTTGAAGGCTGCTGAAGTTGCCAAAGATAAAGGAAAGGATACATCGGTTACCCCCGCGCAGATATTCGGTGAGGAACCACCTCCAAAGATAAATGAACCAGTAACCGAGGCTCAAGCCAAAGAATTTCTGAAATTCCTGAGACATAGTGAATACAGTGTAGTGGAATAACTACGAAAGCAACCGGCAAGGATCACAGTGCTAGAGTTGCTCCTGAGTTTAGAAAAACACCATGAGACACTCTTAAAAGTGCTAAACCAGACTTTTGTACCCCATGACATTTCTGTATCGAAGTTGGACAGGATAGTGGGGCATATCACCGCCTATAACCATATAACATTCAGTGATGAAGAGATCCCTGAAGGAGGAATGGGGTCCACCAAGGCTCTTAACATCACAACCCATTGCAAGGGGTATATGTTACCGGGGGTATTGATTGACAACGGGTCAGTACTGAACCTACTACCTATGGTGACTCTACAAAAGCTACCAATAAATGATTCTCACCTAAAGCCCTGTCATAACTCCGTGAGAGCCTTCGATAGCACACAAAGAGGAACACTTGGAAAGATTGAGGTGCCTCTATTGATTGGGCCGACTGAGTACGTGATCGACTTCGTGGTGATGGACATAAAACCATCATACAGCTGCTTATTGGGAAAGCCATGGATCCACTCTGCAGGAGCCGTCCCCTCATCACTGCATCAGAAATTAAAATTCGTGATCGAAGGCAAGTTGGTCACAGTAGAGGCTGAGCAAGAGATCATTGCTTCGGTGACATCAAATGCCCTCTACATTCAAAATGATGAGGATGCTGCAGAATGCTCTTTTCGAGCATTAAAGCTGGTGAACGCCACATTCGTCGCGGAAGGTAATTGGATCCTCTACCCCAGATTATCTAATTGCACCAAGATGACCGTTGCTGAAACTTTGGGCCGAGGAGCAAAAGCAGGAAGAGGGCTACGAATAAAATTGCAAGGGAGCATACGAGCTAGGAGTGTAATAACTAAGAAGGATCGTTTCGGGCTGGGTTACAAACCAAGTGTCCAGCAGAGAAAGGAAGAATACAAGAAAAAAGAAGAACAAAGAAGAGCCAGATTTAAGGGAGATGACGTTCCATGGAGACCAATGTCTTTCCCTCGTTTGAGAAATGCTTTTGTCTCCAGAGGATTCAGCCGACCATGACAGAAGGTCGAAGAAGCAATTAAGAAAAATGACATACTCAATGAGAAAGAAATATTTAGTGAATCATTCGAGGGGATGTCCATCAACGTGATAGTTGGGAATGACCATGACAGCAGCGTGTTGACCAGCATCCGCCCCTGCCGCCCCGGAGAGACTTTTGATAATTGGAACTACGTTGATCTACCTGTGGTTTTTAGGTCTAGATCAGAGTAATGCTCCGAATCAACCTTTTTGTTTTTGCCCATAAGCAATGGGGATCATTTGTACAGGGCACCTCTGTTAACTTTTTGTTTGAAATGAAAAGATATCTTCCCCGTTTTCTCAAATGGAAAACATCTCATTTCATTCATTCTTTCTTTATTCATATTCATTCACTTCATATAAAATCATTCTCTTCCCAATAAATTTGCTCTCATTTAATGCAGGGCTCCCATAATTAACTGTATGAATGATGCTGAGTCCAATCCCGAAGTAGATTTTGAATGCCCCGAAATCTCAGCAGGAAATGAATAAGAGGATGATGAGATAGAATGTGAGGCTTGTGCAGAGCTGATGAGGATGATGGCCAACGAAGAGAGGCAAATCATGCCTCACCAAGAAGAAACAGAAGTTGTAAACTTGGGGATTGAAGAAGAGAGAAAAGAAGTAAAGATCGGGACTACATTTTCCTCGAAAACCAGTTATGAACTAATAACCCTACTCAAGGAATTCAAGGATATTTTTGCCTGGACTTATCAAGATATGCCGGGTTTGAATACTGACATAGTGGTACAGAAACTGCCGACGAAGCCAGAATGCAAACCAATACAGCAAAACTCAGGAGAATGAGACCAGCCATGTTGTTAAAGATCTGAGAAGAGGTGAAAAAGTAGTTTGATGCTGGCTTCTTGGAAGTGGCCAAGTGCCCTAAAGACAACTTCCCTCTGCCACATATTGACACGTTAGTTGACAACACCACAGGACACTCATTGTTCTCGTTCATGGATGGCTTCTCGGAGTACAACCAGATAAAGATAGACTCGGACGACATGGAGAAAACCACATTCGTGACCATATGGGGCACTTTCTGTTACAACGTGATGCCTTTTGGACTCAAGAACGCGGGAGCGACTTATCAAAGAGCGATGGTGACTCTTTTCCACGACATGATGCACAAAGAAATAGAGGTATACGTGGATGATATGATCATTAAGTCCCGAACAGAAGAAGAGCACATGCAGAACTTGAGAAAACTATTCCAAAGACTGCAGAAATACTAGCTGAAGCTTAACCCGACTAGATGCACCTTTGTCGTTACATCTGGAAAACTCTTGGGGTTCGTAGTTAGCAGAAGAGGGATTGAGATCGATCCAGATAAGGTGAAAGCCATCCAAGATCTCCTACCACCCCATACTCGGAAGGAATTTCAAGGTTTCTTGGGGAGGCTAAATTACATCTCCCGTTTCATCTCCCAGTTAACAGATAGGTGTGACCCAGTCTTTAGACTACTTAGAAAGAATAATCCCAGTGTCTGATATGAGGAATGTCAAGAAGCCCTCCAAAAGATCAAAAGGTACTTGACGAATGCTCCGATTTTAGTCGCGCCGGTACCGGGCAGGCCTTTAATCCTCTATCTAACAGTCTTTGAGAATTCAATGGGTTGCGTATTGGGGCAACACGATATGTCTGGGAAGAAGGAAAGAGCCATCTACTACCTAAGCAAAAATTTCAATGATTGCGAAACACGGTACCAGCCAATTCAGAAGCTATGTTGTGCTTTGGTTTGGGCCACCAAAAGGCTTAGGCAGTACATGCTATACCATACCACATGGTTGATAACCAAGCTAGACCCTTGAAGTTCCTAATGGAAGCGCCGGCATTAACAGGGATGATGGCCTGTTGGCAGATGCTCATATCTGAGTTCGACATTGTGTATGTAAGTCAGAAAGCTGTGAAGGGAAGCGCCATAGCAGATTTCTTAGCTAGTCGTGCTTCAGACGATTATGAATCGTTGAACTTTAATTTCCCGGATGAGGACTTGATGTGTATTACAACTGAGGAAAATGTTTCAGACGATAACTCATGGAAGCTTTACTTTGATGGAGCCTCTAACGCCCTCGGACACGGGATAGGGGCTGTGTTAATTTCTTTGGAGAATGTCTACTATCCCTTCACAGCAGACTAGAATTCTTCTGCACTAACAATATGGACGAATACGAAGCCTGTGTTATGGGACTGAACGCAGCTATTGAAAGAGAGATTAAGGAACTTCGAGTATTTAGAGATTCTTCCTTAGTGATTTACTAGTTGCACGAAGAACGGGAAACCAAGGATTCGAAGCTGGTCAAATATTATGAATTGATCTAGGAGATCACCAAGGAGTTTGAAAACATCAGTTTCACTTACCTTTCCAGAGAAGAAAATTAGATGGCAGACGCCTTGGCAAACTTGGGGGGTAGAAATGAAGCCCATTGAGATGCAGACTTTTGAAAGGTCAGCTCATTGTTGTAATGTGCAAGAAGAGATAGATGGCAACCCGTGGTACTATGACATCTTGCAATATGTCAAGTTTCAAAAGTATCCCGAAGGGGCAAATGACAATGACAGAAAAACACTCAGAAAAATGGCAGCGGGATATGTTATGGATGGGGAGATTTTATACAAAAGAAGCCATGATCAAACATTATTGAGATGTGTGGATGCCCGTAAGGTAAATGAGCTTTTGGTAGAGGTACACGATGGTCTATGTGGGACACATGCCAATGGGCTATCTATAGCCCGAAAAATTATGAGATATGGCTATTTCTGGTCGACCATGGAGGGAGATTGCATCGATTACACCAGAAAATACCACAAATGCCAAATTTATGCTGACAAGATTCACGCTCCTCGGTTACCTTTACACACCTAGGGCATGAACGTCATTGGGCAGATTCACCCGAAGGCTTCCAACGGGCACCACTTTATTTTGGTCGCCATATACTACTTCACCAAATGGGTGGAGGTATTATCTTATGCCAAAATCACAAGGACGACGGTATGCAAATTCCTAAAGAAGGAGATCATTTGTCGATACGGTTTGTCGAAAAAGATTATCATCGACAATGCTTCCAATCTAAATAACAAATTGATGACGGAGGTGTGCAACCAGTTTAAGATAACACACCATAACTCCACAGCCTATCGCCCTAAGATGAACGGGGTAGTGGAAGCAGCGAACAAGAACATAAAGAAGATCATCGCGAAGACAACAGATACCTACAAGGATTGGCATGAGAAGCTGTCATTCGCTCTTTTCGCCTATAGGACATCTGTTCGCACATCGACGGGGGTAACGCCCTATTCCTTAGTGTATGGCACAGAAGCAGTACTCCCCATTGAGGTGGAAATTCCGTCGCTCCGGGTCCTAAATGAAGTAAAGCTGGAAGAGTCCGAATGGGTGCAAGCCAGATTCGACCAGTTGAATCTCATCTAAGAAAAGAGGCTAAAGGCCATCTTCCATGGTCAAATGTACCAAAAACAGATAATGCGGGCATACGAGAAGAAGGTGCGCCCGAGAGAATTCAGAGAGGGAGATCTAGTACTTAAGAGGATCTTCCCGACTTAGAAAGATTCTCGAGGAAAGTGGATGTCCAATTGGGAAGGGCCATACGTTGTCAAGAAGGCCTTTTTAGGAGGAGTATTAATCTTAATCGAAATGGATGGAGACGAGCTGAAAAATCCTGTGAATTCTGATGTAGTTAAGAAATACTATATTTGAAAAAAAAAGAAAAAAAAAAGAAGAGGAAGAAAAGAAAAAAGAAAAAGAAGAAAGGTAGAGTAAAAACCTGAGAGTGCGTTCTAAAAAAAAGTGGAGAGCTCAAGGTGAAAACCCGAAAAAGGGCGTCTTGAAGCAAAGAAAGAATCCGAGTCGAAAACCCGTAAAGGGCGACTCAGATAAATTTTGAGGTTGGACCTTTGGAGATAAGAGTCGTCCCCATGAGTACCAGAAGGAGAAGCTCCAGGTAAAGATTCTACTCCGGTTAACGGAATCACGTATCATTCATACTATGGATACTTGGAGGTTTTGCATTTCATGTTTTGCTTTTCATTTTCCTCATGTTTGCCATGACCATCTCAAAATTGTTCCAAATCCTTAATCGTAATAAAATCACATTTTTGAGCTCACGTTCCTTGTCTTCTTGTTATTTGCCATAAACATCATGCAAATAAGTTAACATAGGCTTATGATAAACAAGAGATTTCTGAGCATTACTGTGATCTAACCCTGAAGATGTAGGTGATTAGAAAACGGTATTAACCTTGCCCTTCAGCTGCCTACATGATGTATGTTGAAACGGGACGAGCATAAGGCTTCGAGCACCAGGGCAAGATGACCAATGTCACATGCCTTGCTTGTTTAAAGAAAGCATTCGAGACAACAAGAGAGACTTCCCAGGTGAAAACCCGGAAGGGCACCTCAAAAAAAAAGAAAAAAACCTCTAAAGTGAAAACCCAAAAGGGCACTTTAGAACCCCGAACCAGAAATTCAGAAAAAAGGTTGAAATGGTTGAACCCGACACTAAAATAGGGTATCACCACTAGAAAAAGAAAAAAAAAGAGAAAGCAAGCAGCGGAGAGTCGAGATTGATTGATGGCCGAAGCAGGCGCACCAAGATATTGACACTCATGCATCATGTATAGTTAGACATCGCTAGGATTAGGAGCATACTAACTCATTTGTCATAGCATTTTGTCTATTCTAGATAGGTATCTGCAGATTTAAAGAAGAATAGACAGCCTTAGCAGCGTGAGTCCAGAGATAATGGCAGCCTAGTTAGCGTAAGGCCGGATCGGTAGCCATTTTGGCGTGAATCCCAAATGTGAAGACGAAGGTTCTATATAGGAAGGGTCTATATTTTCAAGTGTCCGCAGCGAGGGGTTCTATATAGGAAGAATCCGCCACTCCGAGGCTTCCGGAGCTGAAAGTTCTATATATGAAGGACTTGCGGCTCTAGGGTGAAGACTAGCAGTTCTATAAAGGAAGAACTCCCTGCCGAAAGAATTCACCCATGACACAGAAGGTTTTATATAAGGGAAAACTCGTTGTGTTAGAAGCGAAGAGTCCTATATAGGAAGGACTCCGAGCTTTACTGTCTTAGAGTGAGAGGTTCTATGTAGGAAGAACCCGCAGCTCCGAGATTTCAGAAGCTAAAAGTTCTGTATAGGAAGGACTTACGGTTTCAGGGTTTGAAGACTAGAAGCTCTATATAGAAAGAACTCCCAGTAAAAAAATCCATCAGTGACGCAGAAGATTTTATATAGGAAAAATCCGCGTTGAAGGCGAAGAGTTCCATATAGGAAGGACTCCGAGCTCTACTGTCTCAGAGTGAAAAGTTCTATATAAGAGGGACTTGTAACTCAAGACTCCAGAACGAAAGGTTCTATATAGGAGGGACCTGTAGTTCCAGGATCGGAAGGTGAAGAAGATCTATGTAGGAAGAACTTACGAGCCTAAAGATTCAGCTGAGGAAAAGCGGAGAGTTCCAGAAGAACACGTGATTCCAAAGCCACAAACAGGGAAGTCGGATAAAAATGGGTGCTTATGATCTTTGCTTTGTTCCTGTTCCACAAGAACAAGCAAAGAGGGGCAACTATAATCACCCATTTTTATCTGGTGTATAAACATCGCGTTAATTTATGTTAGTTTAATAATTTACATATCACTGTTGCATGTATACCTATTATATTATTTGTTTGTTTACTATACGTGTAATTAATGTGTACGTAGACCATGTGTGTATGAGTATATATGCATGTATGTTTGTATATTATATTAATGTGGTACGTATGTGTAGTTTGCATGTATGTTTATGTGTGTGTACGTATGCAGTATTATTATATTTATTATTATTATTATTATTATTATTATTATAAATAAACAATTCTAAAAATAAAAACCCACTATTAAATTAAATGCCCAGTCCATTATATATTACATGAAACCCAAAATTAATGTTTACATTGAGCCCAATCCGGCCCAAACCCTAACCCACATCCTAAAAAAACTTTAACCCACATCAGATAATGGAGCCCTAATGCCCTCCTTTTTTTGCTCAGCTGCACGAGGGCCGTTGGATCAGATCTAGATCCAACGGCCACGGTTGAAGCATGAAGACCCATTATCTGCCGTGTGAAGTCCATGCGCGGGTTGTTGGATTCTTCACGCACGCGTGTGAGACACGTGCAAGGCTGATCATTTTCTCCAGGCCACGTGGCATGTGTAGCGATGTCTCTGATTCGCTAAAAACGAGTTTTCGAAGTGTTTGTGGTTTTTCGGCTATAAAAATATTTATTCCGTGGGGTTTTAAAAACCGCGTTTTATTTAGAAATTGGAGTCGCCACCGGCCACTTAGGTAGGCCAGACACCATAAAACCAGAGATTTGAAAACTATTGGGTTCGGGAGTCGGTTACGGATGGGGAAGGATTAGCACCCCCACACTGCCCAAAAATTGGTACTTTAGTAATTACCGCTTTATTAATATTAGACTTTCCAGATTAATGTGACGATTAATTTAAATTTGGTTATAAGTGTGGGTAAATTTTAAAGACCCTGTTATCCGATAGTAAACGCCCAACCACTATCACTACGCCTGATACTGGCCTCGTTTACGCTCGGATAAAAGGGCACCGCATTGACAATTTATATTCCATTATGCAACCTTAGGGAAATAACTTGGAAGTATACATTCGCATTGACATAGTAAAGGACAAAATAAATAATAATAAAAAATGGATGATACAAATGTAAATAAATTTGAAAAATAACACGAACATAACACATCACAATAACAAAGCATGAATAAAAACATGTGGGAATAAAAACACATATTTCAAGAATACATACGTATTAAAAATAAAACACATTGTAACATATGTAAAACATAAATATATTATGATTTCAATTTTCACAACTCAGAACAACGTACTAATAGAGAAACTAATACCTAGCACATAGTTTGTGACACAATCTACATACGAAAAATAGAAACATTGTATTACACATGACAAAGAAAACATACTAACGCGTAACCTAAAAGCAAAGAGAACATACAATACATGCTAAAATACAAAACATGTCGCGTACGAGTCAACTAAAATATCAATAGAACATGTATGATACGAATGACTGAACAAACGTATAAAAATACATAATCACCATAAACTGAACACATATATACATATAAACATGAGAATACGAAGCATGTACGAGAGACATGTGAGAATGCAAAAGGGATACATCAACATATACGATCATAATAAATAAACATGAATATTTAAATATAGAACGTGACTGAAATGAAAAGAAACGAAAATAAGAAACAGAAATTAAAAGGTAATAAAGTGCGATTTAGGGACGAAATTGTAAATCAAACAGAACCTAAAAGGACTAATTCTGTAGTTAGACCAAGGGGCAAGCTCGAAATGCAAAGTTCAAAAACGCGGAGATCCTTGGGGCATAATTTAACCATTTGAAAACGGATTTCGAATAGATTTCAGGACGAAATTAAAAAACTTGGAAATATAAAGGGGATTAGGTTCGTAATTTCCCCAAGGAGCGAGACCGTTTCGAAAATACCCAAAACGTGGGATGACTTATGATGTAATTAGACCAATTTTATTTAGAGGTTTAATTATAAATCTCCCTAACCGGCCTCCCCTCTCTCATTTTCTCATTTTTTTAGCCTTAAGATAGCGTTTCCCCCACTCTCTCATTTTTCCCTCAGACAACCAACCTCAAACCCTTGAAGAACCCAGAAACCGGTGACTCTCCGTCGTCTTTTCTGTCGTCGGCCGCCACTAGTCGGCGACCGACGAACCTAAAAAAACCACCAAAACAACCTTCGCTTCAACCCAAACTCAAAACAAAACTTAGATTCCCAGAAAAGACTCCCTTTTTTCTAGATCTAAGAAAATACGATGATGAAAACCATTTTTTTTAAACGAGACCGAAAGGGATCTCTTCCCCTTTTCAGTTCACCTTGTTCAGTTTTTGAGAAACTGATGCGGCTTATTACTGGCGAGGGGAGACCCACTGACGACTAGGGTAAAGATTCCTATCCACCCCTCTCCCTTTCTTTATCGCTTCTTTTTTTTACATGCATGACATGGAGTAAGGAAAAGAATGAGGAGTTACCACTGAAACTTTGTGCTTCTTTTTTTATTTTCTCACTGTAACTGATTACAACTGAACTGCCTTACAAATTACTTGTTTCATACATATATCCCTCTTTTTTGGTTTGGTAGCAAGTACTATAAAATACATCTTTTTCAGATCTGAAATGATACTGACATAGCCTCTTTTTTGGTGATTTTTTGATGTGTCTGGCAATCCTGAACGTGGTGGTTGGAGGCCGGCGTGGTGGAAGTATGGTGGCAGTGTGGTGGCGATGTCTTCGGCCAGAGGCATTCTCGACCGTTGGATCAGATTCGATCCAGCGGTTGAGATAACTTGAAGAATACACGGTCCAGATGAAACCTCGAACGGGTGGAACGGCTCCAGATCGTGACACGTGGAACTTAGCAGCCGAGGAGTTCTGGCGC
The DNA here is from genome assembly GCA_019671005.1 of Hibiscus mutabilis. Taxonomy (NCBI): domain Eukaryota; kingdom Viridiplantae; phylum Streptophyta; class Magnoliopsida; order Malvales; family Malvaceae; genus Hibiscus; species Hibiscus mutabilis. The sequence continues at coordinate 41,272,570 of CM033738.1, forward strand.
ATGGGATTCACGCACGCGTGGGAGATCGAAGAGTTCGCGCGTGGATCAAACGTGCGCGTGGCAGCCGAACGGTCCGGGCGTGTAATACACGCGACTAGCTGGATAACTTCCCCCTTTGATCGTGGCCGTTGGATCAACATTTTGATCCAACGGCTCCTGGTTGGCTGCACAAGGGGAAAACACTAGGGTTAGACAATTTAGGGCCTTCAGATATAAGATTTGGATTTGGCCGGTTGGGCCTGTAACTTAATTTTGTACTTGGGTCTTATATTTGTATAAAGACTGGACCTTAATTATTATTATTTATTTTTTTGGGTTTATAGTTTATGGGTTTCATCTTGAATTGGTCCATTAATAATGATAATGTTAATAATAATAACACAAACACACGCACATGTACATACAATACGCGTACATGCAAAACACCAACATTTACTGACACACAATCATGCATATATATACATACAGACACATACGTATATCAATATACATATACTCACACACCAACTCATGCAGATACATACATTATATATACACACAGCATACATGCAAATTAATCAAATATTCAAACATGTAACATACGAGCATACATATAAATAATTACTAATACGTACATATATATGCACTAACAGATATCACACCTATACATTTTTATCTTACTAACACTCATGCAATAATAATATTAATTATACATTAGCATAATATTTACAAATCAGATTAAAATGAGTGATTACAGTTGCCCCTCTTAGCTTGTTCTCGTGGAATGGGAACAAAGCAAAGATTCATAAGCACTCATTTTTTATCCGACTTCCCTGTTTGTAGCTTTGGAAACACGTGTTCTTCTAGAACTCTCCGCTTTTCCTCGGCTGAATCTTTGGGCTCGTAAGTCCTTCCTATATAACTTATTCCCCCTCCGATCTTGGAGCTACAGGCTCTTCCTATATGGAACCCTTCGCTGTGAAGCCTCAAGTTATGAGTCCCTCCTATATAGAACTTTTCATTTTGAGACGGTAAGGCTTGGAAACCTTCCTATATAGAACTCTTTGCCTTCAACACAGCTGGTTTGTTCTACATAAAACCTTATGTACCACGAATGGGTTCTTCTGACTGGGAGTTCCTCCTGTATAGAACTGCTAGTCTTCAAACCCTGGAGCCGCCAGTCCTTCCTATATGGAACTTTTAGCGTCTAAAATCTCGGAGCTACAGGTTCTTCTTATATAGAACCTTTCACTCTAAGACAGTAAAGCTCAGAGCCCTTCCTATATAGGACTCTTCGCTTTTAACGCAACAGGTTCTCCCTACATAAAACCTTGTGTGTCATGGGTGAATTCTTTCAGCTGGGAGCTCTTCCTATATAGAACTGCTAGTCTTCACCCCGGAGCTGTGAGCTCTTCCTATACAAAACTCTCAGCTCTTGGAACCCTAGAGCGGTGGATTCTTCCTATATAGAACCTCTCCCTACAGGCGCTTGGAAACATAGGTCTTTCCTATAGAGAACCTTCATCTTCATATTTGGGATTCACACTAGGATGGCTACCGATGTCTCTTTGAATCTGTAGATACCTGTCTAAGATGAGACAAAATGCTATAACAAATGAATTAACATGCTCATAATCCTAGGGATGTCTAACTATTCATGATGCATGAGTGTCAATATCTTGGTGGGCCTGCTTTAGTCCTCAGTCAACCTCGACTTTACGTTGTTTGCTTTCTCCCATTTTTTGGTGGCGATACCCCATTTCACTATCGGGTTCAACCATTCCAACCTTTCTTTTTCTGAATTTCTGATTTGGGGTTCTAAAGTGCCCTTTCAGGTTTTCGCTTTAGAGGTTTTTTTGTTTTTTCTTTCTTTTTCTCTTCTTTTTTTTCTTTCCTTCTTTTTGGTTGTTTTTTTTATTTATTTTCTTTCTTTTTCCCCTTTTTTAAGGTGCCCTTCCGGGTTTTCACCTGGGAGATCTCTCTTGTTGTCTCGCATGCTTTCTCTTGAACAAGCAGGGCGTGCGCCATTGGTCATCCTATCCTGGTGCTTGAAGCCTTCTGCCCTCCCTGTCAACAACCATTATGTAGGGAGCTAGAGGGCAAAGTTAACATCGTTTTCTAATCACCTGTATCTTTAAGATTAGATCACAGTAATGCTCAGAAATCTCTTGTTTATCATAAGCCTATGTTAGCTTATTTGCATGATATTAACAAGAAGGCAAGGAATGGATGCTCAAAAATATGATTTTATTACGATTAAGGGTTTGGGACACTTTGAGAGAGTCATGACACACATGAGGAAGAGGAAAAGCCAAACATGAAATGCAAGATCCCTCATTATCTTCAGTATGAATGATACACGATCCCGTCAACCGGCGTAGGATCTTTGCCTGAAGCTTCGTCTTCACAAGGTTCATGGGGACGACCATTCTCTTTGGATATCCATCCTCTCAATTTATCTGAGCCGCCCTTTACGGGTTTTCGACTCGAGTCCTTCCTTTGCTTCAAGACACCCTGTTTCGGGTTTTTGCCCTGAGCTCTCCATTTTTGTTCTTCTTCTTTTCTTTTTCTTCATTTTTTGTTTTTTTTCAAACGTAGTATTTCTTAACAGCATCAGAATTTACAGGGCTTTTCAGCTCGTCTCCATCCATTTCAGTTAAGATTAGGGCTCCTCCTGAGAAGGCATTTTTTACCACGTATGGCCCTTCCCAGTTGGGCATCCACTTTCCTCGAGAATTTTTCTAAATCGGGAGAATTTTCTTAAGCACCAGATCCCCCTCTCTGAACTCTCTTGGGCGCACCTTTTTGTTGTATGCCCGCATCATCCGTTTTTGGTACATATGACCATGGCAAATGGCCTTTAGTCTCTTTTCTTCAATGAGATTTAGCTGGTCGAGTCTGGCTTGCACCCATTCATATTCTTCCAATTTTACTTCATTTAAGACCCGGAGTGACGGAATCTCTACCTCAATGGGGAGTACTACTTCGGTACCATACACAAAAGAGTAGGGTGTTACCCCTGTTGATGTGCGAATGGACGTCCTATAGGCGAAAAGGGCAAATAGCAGCTTCTCGTGCCAATCCTTGTAGGTATCCGTCGTCTTCGCTATGATCTTCTTTATGTCCTTTTTTGTTGCTTCCACTGCCCCATTCATTTTAGGACGATAGACTATGTAATTATGGTGTGTTATCTTGAATTGGTTGCACACGTCCGTCATCATTTTGTTATTCAGATTGGAAGCGTTGTCGGTGATGGCCCTTTCTGGCAAACCGTATCGACAAATAATCTCATTCTTTAGGAATTTACATACTGTAGTCCTTGCGATGTTGGCGTAAGACGCTGCCTCTACCCATTTAGTGAAATAGTCTATAGCGACCAAAATAAAACGGTGTCCGTTGGAAGCCTTCGGGTGAATCTGCCAATGACGTCCATGGCCCACGCTGCAAAAGGCCACAGAGAATTCATGGTGTGTAAAGGTGATGGGGGAGCGTGAATCTTGTCAGCATAATTTGGCATTTGTGGCATTTCCTGGCGTAATCAATACAATCTCCCTCCATGGTCAACCAGAAATAGCCATATCTCATAATTTTCCGGGCTATAGACAGCCCGTTGGCGTGCGTCCCACATAGACCGTCGTGTACCTCGGCTAAAATCTCCTTCGCCTCCCGGGCATCCACACATCTCAACAATGTTTGATCATGACCTCTTTTATATAGGATCTCCCCATCTAGGACATATCCTGTTGCCATTTTTCTGAGTGTTTTTTTGTCATTGTCATTTGCCCCTTTGGGATACTTTTGAAGCTTGACATATTGCAAGATATCATAGTAACATGGGTTTCCATCAATCTCTTCCTGCACATTACAACAATGAGCAGGCCTTTCAAACGTCTGCATCTTAATGGGCTTCATTTCTATCCCAGTGTTTGTTTTAAACATTGAAGCCAGGGTTGCCAAGGCGTCTGCCATCTGATTTTCTTCTCGGGGAAGGTAATTGAAGCTGACCTTTTCGAACTCCTTGGTGAGCCTTGAATCAATTCATAATATTTGACCAACTTTGGGTCCATGGTTTCCCATTCCCTACGCAACTGGTAGATCACTAAGGATGAATCTTCGAATACTCGAAGTTCCTTAATCTTTCTTTCAATAGCTGAGTTTAGTCTCATAACGCAGGCTTCGTATTCAGCTATATTGTTGGTGCAGAAGAATTCTAGTCTGCTGGTGAAGGGATAATAGACATTCTCGGGGGAAATTAGCACGACTCCTATCCCATGTCCGAGGGCATTAGAGGCTCCATCAAAGTAAAGCTTCCATGAGTTATCATCTGAAACCTCTTCCTCGATTGTAATGCACATCAAGTCTTCATCCGGGAAATTAAAGTTCAATGCCTCATAGTCGTCCGAAACGCGACTAGCTAGGAAATCCGCTACGGCGCTCCCCTTTACGGCTTTCTGGCTCACGTATACAATATCGAATTCGGATAAGAGCATTTGCCAGCGGGCCATCCTTCCCATTAGCGCTGGCGCTTCCATTAAGAACTTCAATGGGTCTAGCTTGGATATCAACCAAGTAGTATGGTACAACATATACTACCTAAGCCGCTTGGTAGCCCAAACTAGAGCACAACACAGCTTCTGAACTGGCAGGTACCGCGTTTCGCAATCATTGAACTTTCTACTTAGGTAAAAGATGGCTTGCTCCCTTTTCCCTGACTCATCGTGTTGCCCCAATACACACCCCATTGAATTCTCAAAGACTGTCATGTAGAGGATTAATGGCCAGTCTGGTACTGGCGCGACTAAAATCGGAGCATTTTTTAGGTACCTTTTGATCTTTTCTAGGGCTCCTTGACATTCCTCATCCCACACACCGGGATTATTCTTTCTAAGAAGTCTGAAGACCGGGTCACACCGATCAGTTAACTGGGAAATGAAACGAGAGATATAATTTAACCTCCCCAGGAAACCACGAACCTCCTTCTGAGTGTGGGGTGGTGAAAGACCCTGGATGGCTTTCACTTTATCTGGATCGATCTCAATCCCTCTTCGACTCACCACAAACCCTAAGAGCTTTCCAGAAGTAACGGCGAAGGTACATTTGGCAGGGTTAAGCCTCAACTGGTATTTTCGTAGTCTTTGGAATAGTTTTCTTAAGTTTTGTAGGTGCTCCTCTTCTGTTCGGGACTTGGCGATCATGTCGTCCACGTATACTTCTATTTCTTTGTGCATCATGTCATGGAAAAGAGTCACCATTGCTCTTTGGTAAGTTGCCCCTGTGTTCTTGAGCCCGAAAGGCATCACCCGGTAGCAAAAAGTCCCCCACATGGTTATGAATGTCATTTTCTCCATTTCGTTAGAGTCCATCTTTATCTGGTTGTACCCTGAAAAGCCGTCCATGAATGAAAACCATGAATGTCCCGCAGTGTTGTCAACCAGTGTGTCAATATGTGGCAGGGGGAAGTTGTCTTTAGGGCTGGCTCGGTTTAGATCCCTATAATCTACACACATACAGACTTTCCCGTCCTTCTTCGGTATTGGTACGATGTTTGCAACCCCTTCGGGGTATTTGGCTACCTCCAAGAAACCAACATCAAACTGTTTTTTTTACCTCTTCTCTGATCTTTAACAACATGTTTGGTCTCATTCTCTGAAGTTTTTACTGTATTGGCTTACACTCCGGCTTTGTTGGCAATTTGTGCACCACTATGTCAGTATTCAATCCTGGCATATCTTGATAGGTCCAGGCGAAAACATCCTTAAATTCCTGGAGTAGGGTTATCAGTTCGTGCCTGGTTTTTGAGGAAAACGTCGTCCCTATTTTCACTTCTTTTCTCTCTTATTCAGTCCCCAAGTTTACAACTTCTGTTTCTTCTTGGTGGGGCATGATTTGCCTTTCTTCGTTGACCACCATTCTCCTCAACTCTATTGGGACCTCACATTCTATCTCATCATCTTCTTCCTCAATTCCCTCAGAGATCTCAGGGCATTCAAAATTCACTCCGGGATTGGATCCGGTATCATTCATATAGTCAATCATGAGCGACATGCATTAAATGAGAATGAATTGTATTGGGAAGAGGACGACTTTATATGAAGTGAATGAACATGAAGAATGAATAAATGAAATAAATGAAATGTTTGTCATTTAAGAAAACGGGGAGGATATTTTCATTTCAACAAAAAGTTAACATAGGTGCCCTATACAAGAGATCCCCATTGTTTATGGGCAAAAACAAAAAGTTGATTCGGAGCATTACTCTGATCTAGTCCTAAAAACCACAGGTAGATCAATGCAGCTCCAGTTATCAAGTGTTTCCTCGGGACTGCAGGGGCGGATGTTGGTCAACATTTTGCTGACTTGGCCCTTTTCAGCTATCATGTTGACGTACATCCCTTCAAGTGATTCATTGAATATCTCCTCCTTGTTGAGTACATCATTTTCCTTAATTGCCTCTTCAACTTCTTGACCTGGTTGGTAGAATCCTCCGGAGACAAAAGTGGTTTTCAAACTAGGGAAGGACATTGGTCTCAACGGAATGTCTTCTCCTTTAAATCTGGCTTTTCTTTGTTCTTTTTTTCTCTTGTATTCTTCTTTTCTCTGTTGGACACTTGGTTTGTAACCCAGCCCAAAACGGTCATTCTTGGTTATCATACTTTTGGCTCTTAGGCTACCTTGTAATCTCTTCCCCAACCCTCTTCCTACTTTGGCTCCTCGGCCCAAAGTTTCTGCAACGGTCATCTTGGTACAATTAGATAACCTGGGATAGAGGATCCGACTTCCCTCCGCGACGAATGTGGCATTCACTAGCTCTAATGCTCGAAAAGAGCATTCTGCAGCATCCTCGTCATTTTGAATATAGGGGGAATCTGATGTCACTGAAGCAAAAATTTCCTGCTCGGCCTCTATTGTGACTAATTTGCCTTCGACTATGAATTTTAATTTATGATGTAATGATGAGGGGACAACTCCTGCGGAGTGGATCCATGGCCTTTCCAATAAGCAGCTGTAAGATGGTTTTATGTCCATTACCACAAAATCAATCATATACTCAGTCGGCCCGATCAATAGAAGCACCTCAATTTTTCCCATTGTTCCTCTTTGTGTACTGTCAAAGGCTCTTACGGAGTTATGGAAGGGCTTTAGGTGAGAACCATCTATTGGTAGTTTCTGCAAGGTCACCATAGGGAACACGTTCATTGCTGACCCGTTGTCAATCAGTACTCCAGGTACTACATACCCTTTGCAGTGGGTTGTGATGTTAAGGGCTTTGGTGGACCCCATTCCGCCCTCGGGGATCTCATCATCACTGAATGTTATATGGTTATAGGCAGTGATATGCCCCACTATCCTGTCCAGTTTTGTCACAGAAATGTCATGGGGCACAAAAGTTTGATTTAGTACTTTTAATAGTGCCTCACGGTGTCTTTCTGAACTCAAGAGCAACTCCAGCACCGTGATCCTAGCCGGTTGCTTTCGTAGTTGTTCCACTACGCTGTACTCGCTATGTCTCAGGAACTTTAGAAATTATTTGGCTTGAGCTTCGGTTACCGCCTCATTTATCTTTGGAAGAGGTTCTTCACCGAATATCTGCGTGGGGGTAACCGATGTGTTCTTTCCTTTATCTTTGGTCGCTTCAGCAGCCCTCAAGGTCTCAGAGGAGTAACATCTGCCACTCCTCGTGAAATGGCCCACCTCACCGACATTCACATCACTCTTGCTTTGCTCGTCTTTCAGTATAAGTTCTTTTGCCTCACCAGGTTCTGGCTTTTCTGGCGTGGTCACATTTACAGCATAGTTCCAGGGAGTTTGCCTCATATTCTTGGGATTTATTCTAGTGGTTTCTCCTTGGGAGGCACCTACACTCCCCGGCCTGGAGGAGATGATAAGAGGTCTATCTCTCCCGTATTTAGCGTTGGGGCTGTCCATCATATGTACGTCCGACCCCTTCTTTCTCGTGGGCTCTTCGAAGAATTCTATTTACTTTTCATTCATCAATTGTTGTACCAATCTCTTAAACTCGTCGCACTTTTGGATGTCGTGCCCTTCGTCCTGATGAAATTCACAATACACTTCACATCCCTTATGCCTTATTACCATGCCTTTGTCGATTACATGGGCCATGCAAAATTGTTAAAGTACCCACTGCAAAGGATATTTGATTTCTGACACATCATCCTTAATCTTCCTGGTAAAGCATTCTTCAATAACATTTACTCCTATGTTCCTATGATTAGGCAACGGGTTAGTAGCTACACTTGGTTCTTCGAACTTCAGTATCCCAGATCAATTAAGTTCTGCACAAGTTTTTTGAAGGCAAGGCAGTTCTCGGTGGGATATCCAGGGGCACCGCCGTGATAGTCGCAATGCGCGTTCGGGTTATACCAGGACGGGAATGGCAGTTTGGAGTAACATAATATGGATGGACCAGGTCTGCTTCATACAACTGGGAGTAAAGCTCCGAGTACGGAACGGGTAGGGGAGTAAAAGTTTTCCTCTCTTTCTCTTTTCTCGAGGTTCTCTTCTCTCTTTGATTCGAGTTTGGCGCTTTTCCCACAGGTGCTTGTGGTTGTGAGACTGTAAAATTCTTCGGGGTGGTGTAAGTACTGGTGGCGTTTACTTTATTCTTCTTGTTGTATTTCTGAGATCCTTCCCCGCTATTAATTCTACCACTCTTAATTGCCAATTCAAGGGACTCCCCATCCTAATCAAATCAGCAAAACTCTGTGTTGTGTTATTAATGAGGCGATCGAAAAGTGCCCCTTTCAAAGTATTAACGAATAATGGCGTAATTTCATGTTCCGGGAAGGGTGGCTGAATTTGGGCGGTCATTTCCCACCACCTCTGGGCATACTGTCGTAGACTTTCGTTGGACTTCTGCCCCATATTTTCCAACATAATTCTACTGGGGGTCATGTCTGTTACGTGCTTATATTGCTCAATGAATGCTCTTGAAAGATCTTTCCATGTTTTGACATTTACCCTGCTCAACTGGGTGTACCACCGTAACGCTGCCCCAGTTAGGCTGTCTTGGAAACAGTGAATCAATAGCTTCCCATCCTTAAGGTAGGCCGCCATCTTCCGGCAGTACATCGTTATATGCGCGGAAGGACATGTGGTTCCATCGTATTTGTCGAACTCTTGTGTTTTAAATTTTGGTGGTAAGACAAGGTCGGATACCAAACTCAAGTCACTGGCGTCATTTCCTGATTCTTCCATAGTTTGCAAAGTTTAAATCTTTCCTCCATGAGGCGAAACCTCTCCTCCCACTTTTTTTCTACCTCTGTCCTGATCCTTTCGACCAAATTCAGGTTCGGCACCTCCACTTCATAGAGTGCTTCAGTGTCAAGGGGTTGAGTCTCAGGTGCCCCTACCGGTATATTAGTCGACATCCTCGCAGGGTCGATATATACCTTTCTAGTCAGATTCGGCGCAGCTGGTTGAACCTTATTGTGAACTGGGGTACCCACTGGTTCTTGAACGGTTTCTCCTTCAACTATCTTTCCAAGACTTTTAGACAACAATGTGGTTATGTCAGATACTATCGATGCTTGTGACTGAGCAATCTGGTCACTGAGGCTTCTTTGAGCCTCTTCAAACCTTGCCTCGAGCTCTCTTTGACCCTTTTCTAGACTGATTATCCTATTTTCCATGAGCTTGCTTTGTAATCGGGTAAGGTATGGATGATGAATGATTGCGGGTTAACTTCTATTTTCACACTGCCACAATATTTATAACATTAATATGGTTGCAAGAAAAATAAATACGTGTATAATGATGCGAATTTCATGATGCAATGCAAGAATGTATGCAGATAAGGTACTGATTCCGCTGGTAATCACCCTTTTGAACTACTTCCTCGGGAATTAAAGGGTCTAGATTACAACAGAGTTCATATTTCAAAATGAAGGTCCCTAATACACAAGAGTACTAATTACAACACAGAGCCCTATAGATAAGCACTAGCTCTATCTCCTAATTTTCCAATTGCCCTGAGTAACTTGATGAACCTGGGAGCTTCTTCCATTTCTGGGACTACGAAAGGTCGGAGTGTTTCAGCCTCGATGGCCAAATCATTCACATGTCTGGCGACTCGCTGTATGTCCACCATCAGGTTTGCGTAATATTGGTCCCTATCCTGTACCATACGGGCAGCGTCACGCAGTCTCCTTTGCCAATAAGTGTTCCCTTCGGCTATAGCATCTTCGAATACACTAATTCTTTCCTTATAATCTTCAATAGTTGCTTCAAGGGACTTAATTTGGGTCCGTAACGTGCCTACTTCGTGCTCTCTTTCTTGTAGCTCAGTAAAGCCATTCCTCTGATAGTACGTTCGAAAGGAGTGTTCTACTTCTGCCACATTTTCTCTCAACTCGACATTCTGACTTCGACTTTGATCTAGACTTTGGATAGTGTCGTCGTACAACTTTTGCATCTCTAACAGTCTATTCTGGCTACTCATGGACCTTCTTTTCCATGCGGCGACGTTTTCTCTCTCGTGGTCGACTGCTTGTTTTCCTTTGCTAATTTCTTGCCTAGTTCTTTCCTTTTCCTGGTCAATGGCCTTCTTGAAGGACAGCCTTTCTTCATCAATAGCCAACCGGTAGCTTTTTATCTCCTTCTCGATCGCTCTCTTGTTGATTTCTCGTTCTTCTTCCATTACACGGATACCGTTCATTCTTTCCTTTTCCACGGCTATAAGCTGACTTCGGCCGGCCTTCTGTATCTTCGCTTGGAGTAGAAGGGTATCCTTTTGGTAAAGAGCGTTCTTATCGCTTAAATCCGTATTTAATTTCTTCAACTGCCTAATGATCTCATCCCGTTTGTCGACCTCTAAGTTTGCTTTATAGAGCTCACTCGTATGTTGAGTCTGTTGGGTGTCAATTTTCCTTTTAATTTCTTCGAGTTCATTCCGTAAGATATCGGCTTCAGATGGTACCACCCTTGTAAGCTCCTCAAGCGACACCACTGGTCCTTGATCGGATTCGGGAATCACATCATTAACCCTCAAACGTCTCCAAAGATCATAGTCTGGGGTGGCCATGTGCTCGGTGTCTCCTTCCACCCTGATCCGGTAACAATGGTCCCAAGCCCTCATAATAGTCTGAACTTTTTCTTTGAACTCCCCTTTCAAAAGAAATTCAGTTCGGCTTAACCCGCGGTATTGGGAATGAACTGTCGTGATCCAAATTGTCGGGACACCAAAAGCGGAACACAAGCAATCCCTTCGTGTAGTCCCAACATCATCATCCAGTTGAAATCACCGCAACTATATAAAAAGTAATTAACTCTATCGAGCCACGGGACCCTCCATACTATGTCTTCGTCTTGAATGTTCCTGAAGAAACTAGCCCATTTTCTTGTTTTCAAGTCCTCTCGCCACTATTTTGCTAAGTATTCCCGTAAAGGCGAAAAACCTTGGAAGGATATCCCAGTAGGACCCTCGTCGGCGTCTTCCACATGTGGCTCTGAATCCATACCTGTAACAGTTGCGCACATCCTCGAAAACGTCCTTCTTCATGCTTCAGACTGGCATTTAAAGAAATAAAGGTCTCGGCCAAAATTGCTGGTACTGGGTTTGCTCGCCGTTTTACACGCTCAAACAGATCTAGAATGGCTACATCAATATTTCCAAGAATTCTTGGAAAGATCACCAACCCATATATTCCCAAGGCAAGCATGTCTATCCTTTTCTCCTCATTCGGATGTGCAGGTAGGATGTCTCGTATGTTCTCCCATGCAAATACTGTACTATCTCCTCGAAGTCGGATCAAGCCATTAACCCAATCGTCACTCATTCCGGTAAAGGTTTTGAGCTTTGAAGTGTAATTCTGATTCCTCGGAGGTTTTGCGTAAATCTAATCTTCCTGAACGTTTTTCTGATTAAGTAAAGCGGTATATTCTTCTATTGTGGGCATCATGTCCTGTCCATTGAAGGTGAAGCAGCAAAAGGCAGGATTCCAGAACTGAAAAATGGCTCGGAGTAGGGGCTGGTTGACCCGAATGTATATCAATTGTGCAATGTCGCCATAACTATCACAGAACCTGTCTTGTAATCTCTGGTCCCATCCTTCCCAGATACTTTGAAGATCCCCTAAGTTGTTCTGTTGAAGACTCACATAGGTGTACCCTGCTATTACGTGCTCACTTGGTAAACTGTCCCCTTGGGCCTTCTGGTTGACCTCTGACCAATGTCTAACTAACAAGTTAAGCTCCTCTTTTCTAAGACACATTTTTTCTATGGTGAAAGACTTTCTGATCAGGCAAACCACTTGATCCAGTACCTTTATGTAATGCAAATGTAATAATGCATGAAAATAGCAAAAGAAGACAAGTCAGTACCGGATAGAATTAATAAATACATAAATAAAAAGACGAATTAAATAAGGTAAACAGACAAAACAACCCTATTTACTAATCTAAAACACCTAAGGTTATCCGCATGGCTCTAATAGGGTGGGTTTCTATGTTCTCTATATGCAGTGTTGGTGCTAGGAGGTACCTGAGTTGTCCTTGCTGTCCCCTACTAAGGGTAGCAAGGCCCCCGATCATCACCCATTATAGGCTCCTTTCAACCGGGTTCAATTCAGGGGGACCCATTCGCTTATGCCTGCACAAAGGAACGATATCCTTACGAAAGCATAAGGTACTCGAGCCCCGAAGGTACTTGCTAGGCCTACACGAGAGAACGATATCTCTACGAAAGCATTAGCGTTTTCCCCCCACTTAAAAACGGGTTTATATGCCAAATTTTAAATGTGTTAAAATAAACGCGCAATTACAACCGAATATTAATTTAATAGTCACTTTAATCCAGAACTTCTAATATTATTAAAGCGGTAATTATTTGAAAAAGCTTGACTCTCTTTATTTTGTTAAAAAACAAAAATAATCCCCAGCAGAGTCGCCATCTGTAGCGATGTCTCCGATTCGCTAAAAACGAGTTTTCGAAGTGTTTGTAGTTTTTCGGGTATAAAAATATTTATTCCATGGGGTTTTAAAAACCGCGTTTTATTTAGAAATTAGAGTCGCCACCGGCCACTTAGGTAGGCCGGACACCATAAAACCAGAGATTTGAAAACTATTGGGTTCGGGAGTCAGTTACGGATGGGGAAGGATTAGCACCCCCACACCGCCTAAAAATTGGTACTTTAGTAATTACCGCTTTATTAATATTATACTTTCCGGATTAATGTGACGATTAATTTAAAATTTGGTTATAAGTGCGGGTAAATTTTAAAGGTCCTGTTATCCGATAGTAAACGCCCAACCACTATCACTACGCCTGATACAGGCCCCGTTTACGCTCGGATAAAAGGGCACCGCATTGACAATTTATATTCCATTATGCAACCTTAGGGAAATAACTTGGAAGTATACATTCGCATTGACATAGTAAAGGACAAAATAAATAATAATAATAAATGGATGATACAAAAGTAAATAAATTTGAAAAACAACACGAACATAACACATCACAATAACAAAGCATGAATAAAAACATGTGGGAATAAAAACACATATTTCAAGAATACATACGTATTAAAAATAAAACACATTGTAACATATGTAAAACATAAATATATTATGATTTCAATTTTCACAACTCAGAACAACGTACTAATAGAGAAACTAATACCTAGCACATAGTTTGCGACACAATCTACATACGAAAAATAGAAACATGGTATTATACATGACAAAGAAAACATACTAACGCGTAACCTAAAAGCAAAGAGAACATACAATACATGCTAAAATACAAAACATGTTGTGTACGAGTCAACTAAAATATCAATAGAACATGTATGATACGAATGACTGAACAAACGTATAAAAATACATAATCACCATAAACTGAACACATATATACATATAAACATGAGAATACGAAGCATGTACGAGAGACATATGAGAATGCAAAAGGGATACATCAACATATACGATCATAATAAATAAACATGAATATTTAAATATGGAAAGGACTAAAATGAAAAAAAAACGAAAATAAGAAACAGAAATTAAAAGGTAATAAAGTGCGATTTAGGGACGAAATTGCAAATCAAACAGAACCTAAAAGGACTAAATCTGTAGTTAGACCAAGGGGCAAGCTCGAAATGCAAAGTTCAAAAACGCGGAGATCCTTGGGGCGTAATTTAACCATTTGAAAACGGATTTCGAATAGATTTCAGGACGAAATTAAAAAACTTGGAAATATAAAGGGGATTAGGTTCGTAATTTCACCAAGGGGCGAGACCGTTTCGAAAATACCCAAAACGTGGGATGACTTATGATGTAATTAGACCAATTTTAATTAGAGGTTTAATTATAAATTTCCCTAACCAGCCTCCCCACTCTCCTTTTCTCATTTTTTTAGCCTTAAGATAGCGTTTCCCCCACTCTCTCATTTTTCTCTCAGACAACCAACCTCAAACCCTTGAAGAACCCAGAAACCGGTGACTCTCTGTCGTCTTTTCTGTCGTCGGCCGCCACTAGTCGGCGGCCGGCGAACCTAAAAAAACCACTAAAACAACCTTCGCTTCAACCCAAACTCAAAACACAACTTAGATTCCCAGAAAAGACTCCCTTTTTTCTAGATCTAAGAAAATACGATGATGAAAACCATTTTTTTAAACGAGACCGAAAGGGATCTCTTCCCCTTTTTAGTTCACCTTGTTCAGTGTTAGAGAAACTGATGTGGCTTATTACTGGCGAGGGGAGACCCACTGACGACTAGGGTAAAGATTCCTATCCACCCATCTCCCTTTCTTTTTCGCTTCCTATTTTTTTACATGCATGCTATGGAGTAAGGAAAAGAAAGATAAGTTACCAGTGAAACTTTGTGCTTCTTTTTTTATTTTCTCTGTAACTGATTACAACTGAACTGCCTTACAAATTACTTTTTTCATACATATATCCCTCTTTTTTGGTTTGGTAGCAAGTACTATAAAATACATCTTTTTCAGATCTGAAATGATACTGACATAGCCTCTTTTTTGGTGATTTTTTTATGTGTTTGGCAATCCTGAACACGGTGGTTGGAGGCTGGCGTGGTGGAAGTATGGTGGCAGTGTGGGGAAGATGTCTTCGGCCAGAGGCGTTCTCGACCGTTGGATCAGATTCGATCCAACGGTTGAGATAACTTGAAGAATACACGGTCCAGATGAAACCTCGAACGGGTGGAACGGCTCCAGATCGTGACATGTGAAGCTCAGCAGCCGAGGAGTTCTGGCGCGTGGGATTCACGCACGCGTGGGAGATCGAAGAGTCTGCGCTTTGATCAAACACGCGCGTGGCAGCCGAACGGTCCGGGCGTGTAATACACGCAGCTAGCTGGATAACTTCCCCCTTTGATCATGGCCGTTGGATCAACATTTTGATCCAACGGCTCCTGGTTGGCTGCACAAGGGGAAAACACTAGGGTTAGACAATTTAGGGCCTTCAAATATAGGATTTGGATTTGGCCGGTTGGACCTGTAACTTAATTTTGTACTTGGGTCTTATATTTGTATAAAGACTGGACCTTAATTATTATTATTTATTTTTTTTTGGGTTTATAATTTATGGGTTTCATCTTGAATTGGTCCATTAATAATGATAATGTTAATAATAATAACACCTACACACGCACATGTACATACAATACGCGTACATGCAAAACACCAACATTTACTGACACACAAGCATGCATACATATACATACGGACACATACGTTTATCAATATACATATACTCACACACCAACTCATGCAAATACATACATTATATATACACACAACATACATGCAAATTAATCAAATATTCAAACATGTAACATACGAGCATACATATAAATAATTACTAATACGTACATATATATGCACTCACAGATATCACACTTATACATTTTCATCTTACTAACACTTATGCAATAATAATATTAATTATACATTAGCACAATATTTACAAATCAGATAAAAATGAGTGATTACAGCATGATCCCAGACCGCTACATCATTTTCGGGGTCTCATCTCAACCGTCTGATCTTCGAGCAATCCTAGCCGTTGGATCAGATCTGATCCAACGGCCAGGGATACGTCTGCCAAGGGATCACCTCCACCATGCCTCTGCCGCACCACCAGCCCCAACCACTGTACTCAGATGCACCAGAAAACACAAGAAACAAAGGCTATGTCAGTATCATTTCAAATCCAAAACAATATGTATTTTTATAGTACTTTCTACCAAACGATCAGAGTATGATATATGTATGAAAATTTTGTAAGAACACGGGTTATCAAGTTACCAGTTTTATTAG
The DNA here is from genome assembly GCA_019671005.1 of Hibiscus mutabilis. Lineage (NCBI taxonomy): Eukaryota > Viridiplantae > Streptophyta > Magnoliopsida > Malvales > Malvaceae > Hibiscus > Hibiscus mutabilis. The sequence continues at coordinate 41,288,844 of CM033738.1, forward strand.
TCTTTCCAGAAATACAAACAAAAAAGTTTCAGGGTAATTCTCTTTTTCTTTTCTCATGCATGTGTAAATCAAGAACCATATGCAAAAAAAAAATAAAAGGAAAATTTTCTTTACCTGAGTCAGTTCGAATCTTGCCGGCGATGAACCCTCAGGGGTAAGCCGTTTCAGGGAGGGTTTATTTTGGTTTTAAAACAAAGGTTTCGGGTAAAAGGTGAGTGTGTTCAGAGGGGATTTTTGGTTCAAATGAGTGGTCTAGGTGGCCTAAAGTACTGGTCTGGGAAGGCTCGAGGTGGCCGTTAAGGTCGAGCCTCGCTTGAGACCGCCTGAGCACGGCGGCGTTGAAGGGTTTTAGATTTTTAGGGGGATTATTTTCTGAAAAAACCGAGAACATGAGATCTCTCTCTCTTTAGCTAAAAAATGAGAAAAGAAAGAAATAGGGGGCCGGCTATCGGTTTTATAGAGGGGAAATAAAAAGAAAATGGGTAAATAACGTCATAAATCCCCCCGCGTTCTTGAAATTTTCATTTTTGTCTCGCTGCATGGGATATTTGCAATCCCGGTCCTTATAGCTTTTCAAAACATTTCAATCTAGCCCTCAAATAAACCGAATTCAGATTTTAAATGGTGAAATTACCTCCCCAGTCCCACTGCATTTTTGAAATTTTCACTCCGAGCTCGCCTCTTGGTTCAATTACATGTTTAGTTCTTTTAAGTTCCGTCTAATTTGTAATTCTGTCCCTAAATCATGCCTTTATTGCTCCAATTTCTATCATTTCTGTTTCATTTTATTTCATTTTAGTCCTCCGTTTTAATCATTTATGTCTTTTGTTTTTGTTGTTATATTGTTTCATGTCCTTCTTGATATATTTATTTTGTTCATCACCTTAATATAGGTTCTTATATCATCTTTGTTTTTGTTTTAGAGGTGTTGTTTTTTATGTTTTAATTTGTTCATCCATATGATACATATATGTTCGTTTTAGATAGTTTGTTTTAGTTTGGTTATCATGTTAAACCTATGCCATGTTTTTATGTATATAAGTATGTCATTTATGTGTTTGTTTGATCTTGAAGCATGGTATGAAATTAAGTACCTTATTACATGTTTGATTTAGTTTCGTGCAAAATTATGGTGTCTAAATTTTAGTTTTTATTTGATGTTTTTTATTCTAGTATCTGTCTAGGTTTGTTGCCTTATTCCGTTAGTTTAACATTGTATCTCATCCATGTCATGTATGTGATATAGTTGTGGATCACTTTAATATGTTTAAGCATGATAGGGTTATTTTTTAGTTAAAAGTTTTATTTTTTTTCTTGTTCATATATTTTATTAGTATTGTTTAATTTTGTGATGTTCCTTGTATGTTTTCAAACCATGTTGATATATGCGTATGTTTTAAAATTATTTGCTAAGATTGCATAAGAGATATATTATTGTCAATGCGATGCCCTTTTATCTGAGTGTAAACGGGGCCAGTATCAGGCGTAGTGATAGTGGTTGGGCGTTTACTCTTAGATAACGGGGCCTTTAAAATCTACCCGCACTTATATCCAAATGATACTTAAATCGTCACTTTAATCCGGAAAATTTAATATTAATAAAGTGGTAATTATTAAAGTACCAATTTTGGACGGTGTGGGGGTGCTAATCCTTCCCCATCCATAACCGACTCCCGAACCCAACAGTTTTCAAATCTCTGGTTTTATGGTGTCCGGCCTACCTAAGTGGCCAGTGGCGACTCCATTTTAAAAAATAAATAATAATACGGTTTTTTTAAAAAAAACCCCACGGTAGACATCTTCAAAACAATAGATAAAATAGATGAAACTCGTTTTTTAGCGAATCGGATATCGCTACAACATCAAATTAAAGCTTATAATATCACAAATCATTCATTTCCATCATTTATTCAATTCCCTAACCAAATCCCCAAATTCTAGGGTTAGGGTTTATAACCGTGAACATAGAATTAAACTAAATTCAAGCTTGTTTCATGTTTACAACACTTGAATTACTTAAATCAAGCCTTAATTCTAACATGGTTCATGAAATTCCAATTTCTCTCTCTTCAAGAACATGAACTATTCTTCATATCACCATGCAAAATTACTATCAAAAGAAAGAGCATGAAGCATAGATCAATTTATTTCAAAGAACATACCTTGATTCTAACTTTAGAACCTTCAAATTTGCCAAAGAAAATTGTTCCCTCTTGTTCTCTTGTTTTTCGAAATTTCCAAAGAAAGATGAGCAATTTTTGTTCATCTTTTTTCCTTTTAATTCCATATGTGACAATTAAATAAATTTTAAATTAATTTAATTAGTGAAATTAGTAATTTAGCCTTCAAATCCATTGGCTAAATTTAATCTTATCATAAACCAAGGGCCAAGATTAAATCCATGTGTTTTTCATCTTCTAAAAAAGCCCTCAACATTTCAAAATATTTCAAAAATGCCATCCATGGAAAATGTCCAATTTACCCTCCAACTAGACTTTATTTACTAACAAGACTTGAAAATTGACATTCCATCACCATCTAACTAAATCTAGTTAGAATACAACCAAATGTAATAAAATATTTATAAAATAATATTTTATGAATTTTCCATAATCCATGGAACCGTCTTTAAAATTCCAATTCGATCCGATTACCCGATATTCACTTTCTACAATTTTTTTCCAATTTCCAAACTATCGGGTAAAATCTGAAATTCTCGAAATTCTAATCTCCATATTTAAATAATTTTTACATACAAAATTTTCCATAATTTGTAAAAATCAAAATCTTGAAATTTTGACTCGATCCAATATACTGATAATTTACCCGAAATCTTTATCGAATAAATTTCTCTTAATAATCCTTTATCATATATCCATAAAAAATTTCAACTCGAACTGATTCCCTTTTTTATCAGTCTCAACTACTGACATGAGACCTTCCCATAAGGTCACCCATCCTAATGTTACTCTGGCTTGAGCACGCTTAACTTTTCAATTCGATTCAAATTCGAATAATATAAGCCTCGTATGAAAAATCTGGATAACACAGAAATACCACTCTTGGGGGTAAACTATCCATTTACAAGGTTAAATTACATAACTTTTTAAAATTACACTTTAGTCCCTGAACTTTTCTAAAGTTCACACTTTAACCCCTAAACTTTCAAAAAAATACATTTTGGTCACTAGTCGGGATATTACACTTTTATTATAGTTGTAGCAAAAAATCAAAAAAGAAAGAGAAAAAAATTCAAAAAATAAAAAAAATCAAAATGAAAATCAAGTTGTTTGCCGATCTTGCTCCTCTGTTGATGGTGTAGTAAGATTCAAGTTGTTGTTATTTAATCTAGCCCTTCCGTTGATGGTAAGGCTAATTCCAAGTTGCTGAAATCCAGTCATACTCCTCCGTTAATGGCGTAGTAGGATTTATGTTGCTATCATCCGATTCTGCTTCTCCGTTGATGGTCTAGTGGAGTCTAAGTGCTGAAATTCGATCTTATCCCTCCGATGATGGTGTGGATAAATCCAACTTGATTGATTTTTGGTTCTTCCTCTTCGTCGGTGTTGTAGCTGAACCAAATTTGCCAAATTCTGATCATGCCTCTTCATCAAAGTCATAGCTTGATCGCAAAGAAACCAACTCTCCGATCCTGCCTCTTCGTCAAAGTCATAGTTGGATCAAATCCTCAGACCTTGCCTCTTCGTCGGTGTTGTAGCTGGGTTAAATTTAACTTTCAGTTCTGCCTCTTCGTCAATGTTGCAGTTGAACCAAATTTACTAACTTTCTGTCTTGCCTCTTCGTCGGTGTTGTAGCTAGACCAAATTTACTAACTCTTGATCCTGCCTCTTTGTCGGTGTCGTAGCTGGATCAACATTACTAACTCTAGATCATGCCTCTTCGTCGATGTTGCAGCTTGGTCAAAATTTACTAACTTTCAAGTTTCATCAATGTTGTATCTAAAAAAAGAAAAGAAAGAAAGAAAAAGTAAGAAAAAAACAAAAAAAAGAAAGAAAAAAAGAGAAAGCAAAGAAGAAGAAAAAATCAAAATGAGTTTCAATCTTTCAATCCTGCATCTTCGTCAGAGTTGTAGCTGGATCAAACTTCAGAACTTTCATCCACTGATCATGCCTCTTCGTCAGAGTTGTAGCTGGATCAAATCTTCCGACCTTGCCTCTTCGTCGGTGTTGTAGCTTGGTCAAATCTAACTTTCGGTTCTACCTCTTCATCGGTATTGTAACTGAACCAAATTTGCTAACTTTCGGTCTTTCCTCTTCGTCGGTGTTGTAGCTAGACCAAATCCACTAACTCTTGATCTTGCTTCTTCGTCGGTGTCGTAGCTGGATCAACATTACTAACTTTAGACCATGCATCTTCGTCGGTGTTGTAGCTTGGTCAAAATTTACTAACTTTCAAGTTTTATCAATGTTGTATCTAAAAAAAAGAAAAAATCAAAAAAAGAAAAGAAGATGAAAAAAAAAGAAAAAAACGAAAAAAAGAAAGAAAATAAGAAAAAAATCAAAATGAGCTTTCAATCCTTCGATCCTGCATTTTCGTCAGGGTTGTAGCTGGATCAAACATCAGAATTTTCATCCATCGGTCATGCCTCTTCGTCAGAGTTGTAGCTGGATCAAATCTCCAGACCTTGCCTCTTTATCAGTGTTGTAGCTTCGTCAAATCTAACATTCGGTTCTGCCTCTTCGTCGGTGTTGTAGCTAGACCAAAATTACTAATTCCCGATCCTGTCTCTTCGTCGGTGTTGTAGCTGGATCAACATTACTAACTTTAGACCTTGCCTCTTCGTCGGTGTTGTAGCTTGGTCAAAATTTGCTAACTTTCAACTATTTATCTTTATTAATAATTAGAAAAAAAGAAGAGAAAAAGAAGAAGAAAAAAGCAAAGAAGAAGAAAAAAGCAAAAAAAAATAGGGGAAAAAGAAGAAAAATAATAAGCTTTCAATTTTCTGATCTTGCCTCTTCGTCAAAGTTGTAGCTGGACCAGACATTGGAACTTTCATCCATCGATCTTGCCTCTTCGTCTGTGTCGTAGCTGGATCAAATCGAATAGACCCCGCCTCTTCGTCGGTGTTGCAGCTGGGTCAAATTTTCTTTAAGAATTAGCTCGTCATCAATAATGTAGCAAGTTGAACTCATTTTTCTTCCCCAACTGACAACCCCATATTTTGAAGATTTTGCTTCCCAAGAGTGACAAGGTGGATCAACTAAGACAAGAAAGAAGAGCTGTATCAAAGAGAAAGAAGATTTACCGAAGAGAGAAGACATACGTCAAGAGGGAAGAAGTTTAGCTAGACCGGACAAAATGGGTCATTTTTAGTCTTTGCTCTATTGTCGTTACACAACAATGAGCAAAGAGGGGCAGCTGTAATAACCCGTTTTACCAAACCCAAACCCAAATCCAAATCCATAACCCTACCCATTAACCCTAAAATTAACAAAATACCCTTTAACCTAAAAATAAACCCTAACCCAAAAAATAACCCATTTTACCAAACCCACTCTCCTCTACTATCGCTGCCGTCCAACGAGTCGCCGCCACATCTCTAGTGACCACCAAATCCCGAACACACAACCATCAAAACCCTTATCCCTAAATATAAATTTTAACCCATAAACCCCAAAAATAACCCTAAAACCCACCCCATCACGAAATCCAACCTTGCACATACCCTATCAACCAGATTCGGCCTGCCAAAATCCCGAAATTTCGGATCTCAAATCTACATCAAATTAAATATAGTGGAGTTGTTATTTCAATATTGTAAAAATTAGGTGTTATAAACCCATGAAATCATATTTGAAAAAGAGGGGATTCGATTCAAAAAAACTTTGTAATACCGAAATCAAAAAAAATTGTAAGGAAGTTTGAAAGGGAAATAAAAAGAGCGTTCTTGAGTTCTAAAGAATTTTCAAAGCTTTATTTTTTTATTTCAAACTCCGAATCGAAATAAAAAAGGGTTTCAAATACCTTTGTTTGGGGGAAGTGAGCCGTCGTTATCTCTCGAGTATTCGCTGCAAGGCCGTCGCCGGTGAACGGCCAAGGTTGCCAGAGAGCGGCGCCGCTGGTCGAGAGAGAGAGTGTGAGGGCTAAAGAAATTATTAGGGTTGTGATTACATTCGAAATAAAAAAATAAAACCAAACCCTTTATTCAATCGGCCTCTACAAAACGACGTAGTTTTGAGGCCCCGACCCGCGCGTGACCCGGTTACCCGGGAAGGACCCGCGTGTCCTTCAATGGGAAAATTATGCCCTTGGTCCCTGGTTTCTTTCCCGCTTTAGCTTTTGTCTGTGGTCTAATTCCGGTTTCAGTCCCTATTCCTCTTTCACGCCTCTGTTTTCGTCTTTTTTTCTTATTTCAATTTCGCACCCTTATTTTACTTTTTACGCAATTTGGTCACCGTTTTATTATTATGTTTTTTTCAGTCCTTTAGTTATAATTGTTTGCATTTACACCTTGTATTTCATGTTGTTTATATTTCAGCCCATGTATTTAATATTTGTACATTTTAGCCCTTAACATCTAGTTTCATTATATATTTTATGTTGTTCCATGAATTTTAATATGATTCATGCATATATTATTGTTATTATTATTATTATTATTATTATTATTATTATTATTATTATTATTATTATTATTATTATTATTATGATACTAAGTATTTTATTTGTATAATAATATCATATATACATATATATATATATATATATTACCATGGTTCATATTTCTATATATAATATTTATTCTATATATTTATATTTTATATACTATATATAAGGTTTTATTTTTTTTTAAACAATGTACAATACTTTGTTTAATTACAAGTATATATAAATAATAATAAATACTTGTTTTTATGAATATATATATAGATATATATATATATATAAAACTACTAATTTAATATATATAGGTATATTTTTAATAAATAATGTATATATATTTTACTTTAAATTTTATATTTTAAATATATATATAATAATAAATACTTATCCTTGTATATATATATTACTAACCTTATATATAGATATTTTTTATAAATATTAAATATATTTTACCTTAAGTACCATATTTTTAAGTAAGTATATTTTTTATGTTATCTTATTTATTTGTATCTTATACGTTGTTTTTTAAATCATCAAAAAAAGGTTTTTAAAAATAAATTTTGAATTTTAAATCAATGTTTTCTAAAACCTCGATAAATCATGTCACGGGCGTATAGGGATGTGATATTTTTAAAATTTTCCCAAGAAAGCGAGAAGCCGTGTCCCGGGCGTAAAGGGATGCGGTTCTCTCAATATTTTCACGCATGTAAGAATCGTATTTTAAATTTTATTCGAATTCACAATTTCCAATACCAAGACATTAAATAATCGGCTAGGTACCAATTTTGGGCGGTGTGGGGGTGCTAATCCTTCCCCATCCGTAACCGACTCCCGGACGCGAATTTTGAATCTCTGGTTTTATTTTGGTGCCCGGTCTACCTTTTTAATTGATCGGTGGCGACTCCACATTTTTAATTTCAAAATCGGGCGGGGTTTGAAAAAAAAAATTAAAAATCGAACAAAAATTTGAGAGCCGGAAGGATTTGGGTGCTCACATATAGTCCGGTCAAAATTCGGGTATTACAGCTGCCCCTCTTTGCCCATTGCTGTGAAACAGGAATAGGGTAAAGACTGAAAATACATGAATTTGACTCAAATCATCTGACCGTCGCACCTTCTCTTCTTCCTCTCTAGAAAGCTTGATCAAGTTCTTCTCATTAGGAACTTTTCAATCCTTCTGTTAAAGCTAACCTCAAAGTCTGAACTAGCTCTTCTCTTTAGGAACTGTAATCACTAATTTTTTCCGGGTTGTTATTATATTCATATATTATTATCATTATTATTAGTTTATTAGTTTATTATTCATTTTTAGTACTAGTAGTTTATTATCTTTGGTAATAGTTGTTATTATTATTAAAACAAAAACAAAAAATAAACAGATTTAAAATAAATAAAAAGCCAAATATTATATTTTAAATATTCGATGAAAGTTGTTCTAGAGTACTATCGAGCACCCAAATCCTTTGAAGAATCCCCAAGGATCGATGAAAGTTGTTCTAGGATATATTAGCCAATGTCGAGAAGTTAGAAAAAGATATTGAGGACCACTTGGGTACTATCGAGCAAAGGATCGAGCGATCTCAGGATGAGATTATAAACCGCATTACTGCACTATTGGGGACGAGAGGGACTGAAAAGGCCCCAGCTACTGATGGAAATATCAATATAGAAGACTTAGGTGGGAACTCGTCTCATACCAAGGATTCCCATAAGGGTCAACTTTGAAGAATCCCCAAGTAGCCGGGGCATATGTCAATAACCCGATTAATATTACACCTAGTTTTGAAAATGAAGCTAATGTTGAAGTTCCAGATTTAAATCTGGTCAATGAAATAGAGACAAGATTATGGGCGAAGTTCGAGAAGAAATTTGGTCACCGTTTTATTATTATGTTTTTTTTATTTTCAGTCCTTTAATTATAATTGTTTGCATTTACACCTTGTATTTCATGTTGTTTATATTTCAGCCCATGTATTTAATATTTGTACATTTTAGCTCTTAACATCTAGTTTCATTATATATTTTATGTTGTTCCATGCATTTTAATATGATTCATGCATATATTATTATTATTATATTAAGTATTTTATTTGTATAATAATATCATATATAAATACATATATTTATGTTTTTTTTACCATGGTTCATATTTCTATATATAATATTTATTCTATATATTTATATTTTATATACTATATATAAGGTTTAATTATTTTTAAAAACAATGTATAATACTTTGTTTAATTACAAGTATATATAAATAATAATAAATACTTGTTTTTATGAATATATATATATATATAGATATATATATATATATATATACTACTAATTTAATATATATATGTATATTTTTAGTAAATAATGTATATATATTTTACTTTAAATTTTATATTTTAAATATATATATAATAATATATACTTATCATTGTATATATATATATATATATATATATATATTACTAACCTTATATATAGACATTATTTTATAAATATTAAATAAATTTTACCTTAAGTACCATATTTTTAAGTAAGTATATTTTTATGTTATCTTATTTATTTGTATCTTATATGTTGTTTTTTTAAATCATCAAAAAATGGTTTTTAAAAAAAAATTGAATTTTAAATCAATGTTTTTTAAAATCTCGATAAATCATGTCCCGGGCGTATAGGGATGTGATATTTTTAATTTTTTTCCAAGAAAGCGAGAAGTCGTGTCCCGGGCGTAAAGGGATGTGGTTCTCTCAATATTTTCATGCATTTAAGAATCGTATTTTAAATTTTATTCGAATTCACAATTTCCAACACCAAGACATTAAATAATCGGCTAGGTACCAATTTTGGGCGGTGTGGGGGTGGTAATCCTTCCCCATCCGTAACCGACTCTCGGACCCGAATTTTGAATCTCTGGTTTTATTTTGGTGTCCGGTCTACCTTTTTAATTGATCGGTGGCGACTCCAAATTTTTAATTTCAAAATTGGACAGGGTTTGAAAAACAAAATTTAAAAACCGAACAAAAATTGAGAGCCGGGCGGATTTGGGTGCTCACATATAGTCCGGTCAAAATTCGGGTATTACAGCTGCCCCTCTTTGCCCATTTTTTGTGAAACAGGAATAGGGTAAAGACTGAAAATACATGAATTTGACTCAAATCATCTGACCGACGCACCTTCTCTTCTTCCTCACTTGAAAGCTTGATCAAGTTCTTCTCATTAGGAACTCTTCAATCCTTCTGTTAAAGCTAACCTCAAAGTCTGAACTAGCTCTTCTCTTTAGGAACTGTAATCACTAATTTTGTCCGGGTTGTTATTATATTCATATATTATTATCATTATTATTAGTTTATTATTATTATTCATTTTTTAGTACTAGTAGTTTATTATCTTTGGTAATAGTTGTTATTATTATTAAAAAAATAAACAGATTTAAAATAAATAAAAAGCCCAATTTTAAATATATCAGTCCATATTAATTACAATCCAAAAATTACTAACCCAAAAACATTTATAGCTGGCCCGTTTGGCCCAAAGCCCAAACCTAAAAAAAACTTATCTGATATTTAACCCTAATCCTATTATGTTTTTATAGCAGCCGCATATCCACCGTTACATCTGAAATGATCTAACGGTCCCGATAGAAACAAGGAGGACCGCCCAGATCCCTCAGCGAGCGTGCACGAGGCTGCTCGGATTCCCAAAATCGCGTGTGATACACACTCCTGACTTATCGGCTCTCTTGGCCACGTGGCACCACTGCCGGTGATCCCGCTGCCGCCGTTCAACCACTACCTGCAAAAAGGACAAAACAACACATAAAAAAATGGGGGTTTCAGATCAAGCATGGGCAACAACAAATCAACAGTAGAGATTAGGTTTACTTTTTACTATTAGTTTTTGCATGTATATCGGATATAAACCCGGGAAAAAATCAGTGTAAGAGGTTACCATCAAACAATCAATAACAAAAAAATCCTCATTTTCAGAGGTAAAAAAAATTCTATGTCTGTTATTTTCTTTTCCAGATTCGAACGAAACAAATCTAAAAACACATAAATATAAAAGGGTCTACGGTTTACCTTAAGGTCTCGGGCTACCGTCGTTGGCCGAGGGTGGTGCGCCTGCATCGGTTCATCTCCCTTGTTTAGATCTAGGTTTTCCAGTATTTTTTTGGGTTCGATTTAAGAAGTTTTTGGATTTAGGGTTTGGTAAGATAAAGATTTGGATTTCGGGTTTTTTTTAAAAAATCAAACTTTTCTGGGTTTTTCAGAATCCAGCGCCGACGAGCGGTGGTTCACGGCAAACCCTACCGAATTCTGGAAAATGCCACGGTGGCGAAGGGTGGCTGTGATGAACATCGCCGCAATTTTTTCCGTTTTTTTTCGGGTTTGGGTAAAAATGAAATAAAAAACAAATTGGCATTTATAGTGGCCAGTTTAAAGAATGGGTTAATTAAATTTTTTAAATCTCTCCGCCCCAAAATTCCTTGTGCCGTTTTCTCCTTTATTTTCGTTTTTTCATTTTAGTCACCATTCTTAAATCAGGTTTGTTTCTTTTTATTTTAGTCCTTTAATTTCGTTTTTGTTTCAGTTTAGTCCCGGGATCCTTGGGTAAATTGCTCCTTTTGTCCCTTGTTTCTTTCGGTTTATTTATTTTGCAACCCTTATTTTACTATTTTTTTATTTATGCACATAGTAGTTCTATTTTATGTTATTTGGTCCATTTGATTTATATTATATACATGTATATACCTAATATATGCTATAATATTATATATAGGTACTAAATTTGTATTTGTTTATATATTATATTATTTTATATCATACTTTATAATAAATATATATATATGCTATAAGTATATCATATAAATAGTATATTGTTCTATATGTGCTTTATATATGTGTATATACCTTTATATTATGTATATAATTATAAATTTATAACATCTTTAGTTTGATATATTATTATTATGAAATATATTATTGCTATAATATGAGTTATATACGTATGTATATAAGAATAATTTATTTTGCTATACTATCTTATGTATTATTATATTTTTATATTTCTTACTACATAGTTTTTTTAAATTGTATATATATGCGGTATATTTAAAATATAATATTATATTTTGAATACACTCTAATAAATAATATTTTTCATTACAGTTTTCCTTTTAAATTTAATTTTTACATGAATGTTTATGATGTTTGATATACATATATTATAATATATAATATTATGTCGTATTATATGATTTTTCTTTAATATATGTTTATATTGATGTTATTCATGTTTATTTGTTTTTTATTCATTAATTATCATGTTTATTAAGTTTGCATATCGGATATATTAATTGTTCAATGTGGTGATCCCTTTTTGAAGGATAAACTTGGCTATCAGTCTAAGAACTAGATGGTAGTTTTCGTTTACTCTTCGAACACCGGAGCCCTTAAAATTTATTCGCACGTATAACCAAATCGTAATTTAAATGTCACTTTAATTCGTAAAATTCAATATTAATAAAACGGTAATTATATTTTTGGTACCAATTTTTGGGCGGTGTGGGGGTGCTAATCCTTCTCCATCCGTAACCGACTCCTGGACCTAAGTTTTTAATCTCTGGTTTTGTTTTTTATGGTGTTCGGTCTACCCCTTTTAAAAAAAGATTGGTGGCGACTCTCCATTTAATACTTTTAACACCCCTATTTATTTACTCTCTCAATTTTATTTTAAAATACAAACTTTTTCAAATTTTTCCCTTTTTAAAACATTTTCCCAAACTTTTTCAATTAAAAGGGAAACTTATGTGTCAATTTTTTTAGTCGTTACAGCTTGACAACTCCGCTGGGGACAAATTTTTTTTTCACAAAAAGAGAGTCAGGCCTTTTTTAAAATGTATTACCGCTTTATTAATATTGGAAAATATGAATTAAAGTGACAAGTAAACTAATATTTGTTTATAAGTGAGAGTCTATTTTAACGCATTTAAAATTTACCACTTAAACATGTTTGTTTAAGTAGGGGAAATTCTATTGCTTTCGAGGGGATATTGTTCCTCCGTATGGGCCTAGCAAGTACCTTCGGGGCTCTACTACTCTATGCTTTCGAGGTAATATCGTTTCTCCGTATGGGCATAGAGGAATGGGTCCCCCTAAATTGAACCCGATTGAAAGGAGCCTATAATGGTTGATGACCGGGGGCCTTGCTACCCTTCGTAGGGGACAGCTAGGACAATTCGGGTACCTTTTAGCAACAAAACCGCATATAGAGAACATAGAAAGCCCACGCCTTTAGAGCTATGCGGATAACTTAGGTGTTTTAGACAGTATGTAAATAGGGTCATTTATCATTTTATTTCTTTATTTTAGCTGACGCTAATTTATTTCTTTTTATGTCTTGTTTTGTTTTACATTTTATTTGCATCTACATTATATAATAAAGGGTTGATTTTCAAGTTGATCACTCAAATTAGAAAATTTTCATCATGAATGGGAATTATCTCAAGGTAAAGATAAAATATGTGGGATCAACGTTGATACCCAAAAGTGACCACACCAAATGAAGATGTTAGTCGCAGCTCTTCGTCCATGCATCAACACAGATATCGAAGAGAGTTCGAGGGGGTTTCTGACGTCGGTGCCCAAAATTGATCAAACCAAATGTAGATTTCCACCGTAGCTCCTCATCCATTTATCAACTTGAAGACGGAAGAGAGATCGAGGTCTTTCTATCTGCTTGAAGCGTTTGTGAAAGTAGAAGAGTATAAGCTCGCCTAGAGAATAATATGTTTTATCTTCTGTAAACCTTTCTATATTCGATAAAAGTTGTTCTAAAGTGATCATCTATAAAATTAATCCTTTATTTGCATTCATTTTTGCATTTATCACATTATTAATTCTTAGTTTATGTTTTATGACAAATATCATGCATTAATCATTAAAATAATGAATTAATTATGGGAAACCCTTATTTTTCAGAATAATTCTAAGACGCAACCATTCCACATTCATACAATACGCGTTCTCAGACAAGAGTTATGGAGGATATATTAGCCAATGTCGAGAAGTCACAAAAAGATATTGAGGACCACTTGGGTACTATCGAGCAAAGAATCAAGCGATCTCAGTATGAGATTATAAACCGCATTACTGCACTATTGGGGACGAGAGGGACTGAAAAGGCCCCAGCTACTGATGGAAATATCAATATAGAATACTTTGGTGGGAACTCGTCTCATACCAAGGATCCGCCAGAAGGGTCAACTTTGAAGAATCCCCAAGTAGTCGGGGCATATGTCAATAACCCGGTTAATATTACACCTAGTTTTGAAAACGAAGCTGATGTTGAAGTTCCAGATTTAAATCTGGTCAATGAAATAGAGACAAGATTAAGGGAGAAGTTCGAGAAGAAATTTGAGGAGCAATGCCTACAAATGGAAGAAAAAGTTAGAATGTTGCAGGCAACCAACGACTATGAGGTTGATGCTATAGATTTGAGCTTGGTAACCAATCTGGTTATCCCGCATAAATTCAAAGTGCATGACTTTGAAAAATATGATGAGACCGCTTGCCCTTCAGCTCATTTGACCATGTATTGCCATAAGATGTCGACACACTTAAAGGATGAAAAACTGCCGGTTCATTGCTTCTAGGACAGACTGACTGGAGTAGCAGCCCGATGGTACTCACAGCTTAGCTGAGCCAATGTAAAATCATAGAAGGATTTAGCTAAGATTTTTATTGAGCAATACCAGCATGTCAAAGATATGGTCCCAAATAGGGCAACGCTACAAGGGATGACACAAGGGCAAAACGAGAATATCTGAAAATATGCCCATAGATGGAGAGATATTACAGCGCAAGTACAACCTCCCATTCTGGAAAGTAAAATTACTTGTATTTTAAAGAATACCCTGCAAGGACCATTATATGAAAAGATGATCACCAACGTATCCTTAAGTTTTGCCGAGTTTGTATCAATCGAGGTCGCATTCAGAAGTGGAAAACTCAAAACTGGTGAAAGTTCACAGAAATTTCTAAAAAGAAAGGACAATGAAGTAAGCAATATGAGTACCTACAGCCCCAGCAATGTTATGATTACACCAAATTCAGCAACAACAAATCCACAAGGATCCAACAGAAGAGATACCAAAGGAAAAAAAGAGACCTTTACCCATACCGATAACTTATGGTGAATTATACTCCAAGCTAGTTGAGGCCGATTTGGTTTGCCCTTATCATATCACTCCAATACAACCCTCGTACCCTTCGTGGTATGACCCCAAGGCTCAATGCGAATACCATGCAGGAATTACCGGACACTACATCAATAATTGTAAGGCATTTAAAAGAGAGGTCCAAAATTTAATCAACAAGGGAATGCTAAAAATTGATCCCACGAATGCAACAACTAACCCTTTGCCTAGTCATGGCGAACAAGGGGTCAATGTCATTGAACCAGAGTACCATAGGAGGATGTTAGAAAAGGTATATGAACTCAAGTCCCCTTTGAGCTGGGTGTACAAGCAACTGGAGGGAGTCGGGCTGATCACATAAAATGAAAAGACTGGCAGCAAGAATGGAAAAGAATTTTGTGAATATCATCAGAAAGGAGGACACATAATACAGCTCTGCAAGGAATTCAAATAGATAATCTAGAAAATGATGGATAATAAAGAGATTAATTTCTTCCAAGGAGGATTGAAGAATTCGGGTAAAGGAAAATTGAAACCAGTGGGCTGGATTTTGTGGTGCATCAAAACTCCATCTTATTGTTCATCATTTTCCATGTCTTTTGTCGATATTATCTATTTTTTGTGTATCATATGAAAAATCTTGAGAATTAATTCCCACACTTTTGGCTCAAAGAAATGATAATACTTTATAAAAGCATATGTAATGTTTACGTAAGACAATGAAATGATGATTGTTTTGTGCATTTTTTATTTCAGGCAGTTAATTTACATTCTTCAATTCTTTATAAATTCATTATTTTAGGATGATATTTTTTGTTTCCCATACATATTTGTACATAACTTTTCTAGAAACTCAAATATTGATTACAAGAATGACTTGGATTTGAGTCCAACTATCAATTTCGAGTAGCTTATGTTTAAAGGAAAGTGAATGTTACGAGGATACTGCAAACATGAACATCTTCTATTTTATTTAGGCAGACAAGAGGAACAAAACGAGTGTTCAGAAAATAGGCAGATCCCATTTAGTGAATTACCCTCTCGGGCATTTGTTGCTTAAGATCCTTGAATCAAGTGTTGACCCTAAAACTTCTACCCCATGAAGACTATTTTGATATCCATGTATGGGATGACGAATGGCACTCTTTCACTTCCCTTCACAAATAAAAAGATATCCATTTGCTGTCCCCCTTTGAGCGTGATCGTTTCTTTTCGTTGGAACCCAAACCAAGGATCACCCCCACACTGAGGGGTAAAAAGGATGAGGATTTTCGTTCGCGGATTAAAGTCACCCAATTTTGATCACACTACAAATATAATGCTTCATGAATAAGCTCAAGAAAGGAGAAGCGATGTACTCGATACAAAGACCAGAGAAACATCAAAATAAGTCGATAAGAGAAATTTTTGCTCGAAAGGACTGGCTAAGCCAAATTAAAAGTTTGCCAATAAAAAGGTTGACACAGTCAATAATTAAAGCACCAGGTTAGAAAGTGCAATAAAGGACTTCACACAATCAATAGCCCAAAAAGGACTTCACATGTGCACGTGTCACCGTAACCCTCGCGGTCCTTTAAATATAAGCTTCACTTGGGTTGATCTTTGTTAATTTGAAACAAGAGCACTCTTGCACTTAATATTCGAGTGTCTAATTTTAATCTCATTTTAAAAAGTTCTTTTTCCAAAATTAATTGTTTTCTCTAGCTCATCTTCATAACTTTTTGAATTGAAATGAGCGTAAAGCCCTTTTTGTTCTAAATTTTGAAAATAGGGCAGACTTTAGACGATGTTTTTTTCCATTAAAATAAGATTTTAAAACTCATCTTCATAGTTTCTGCATTCAAAACATTTTTTGCCCTAAATTTTGAAACAGGGCTGACTTTACATGATATTATTGCATTAAAAATAAGTTTTATACTCATTATAAAATTTTGCATTAAAATGAGTTAAAGCATTTCCTCGCCCTAAGTGCCAATGAAGGGGCAAAATTTTAGATCACAGATTTAAGAACGAGAACAATTAATGGGATGTCATTATCCACATGACAAGATTATTTGTAGGAGTCAAAATCAATGTGGACCAAAGAGGGTTCTTAATTTTTAACTATTGAACAAGTTGGAATTTAGTTCAAAGAGAAAAAAGATGAAAAATAATATTTTGGGGCAAATTTTGTTGGGGCAAGAAGATGGCCAATCCATTTAGTGGCAGAGACCTTTCAGTGCCAATTCAGACATTAAGTTGAGCTAGAGATGAATAGCAATTCGAAGTGGGAACCTGAAAAAGCTTTGGAACAAGGAGATTTGCAAAGATTTGAACTCGACTTTAAGATGGGTCATATTAGCTGCAGAAAGAGCTTTAATACAAGAAACCTTGAGCTTTCTCGAAGATGAGTTCACCCCATGTGGTCATTGGTTTGCATCATTCATGCATCATGAGTAATTAGACATCCTTAAGTTAGGGGCATGCTAACTCATATCATTAATTTGTTTTGTCTATGTTGACAGAAATCATTAAAGACTTCAATGAATTACTTTAAGATTATTACTAGAGCCTTCAGTGCATCGCTTTAATATAGTTTGAGCATCTGCAAGACCTCCAATATAGGGTGATTCAGGCAACCAGTAAGACCTTCAGTGCATGGCTTTAATGCAGTTTGAGCATCTGTAAGACCTCCAGTGTAGGGTGATTCGAGCAACCAGTAAGACCTTTAGCGCATGGCTTTAATATCGTTCGAGCATCTGTAAGACCTCCAGTGCAGGGTGATTTGAGCAACCAGTACGACCTTCAGTGCATGTTATTATGACCTTCAGGCCATCAGTAAGACCTCCAGTGCTTGGTGATTTGCGGAAATTAGTATCATCCAAACATCAGTATGACCCTCAGTGCGTGGTGATTTGGGAAACTATTAAGACTTCCAGTGCAAAACTCCAAGATTTTTGAGCCATCAGTAGGACCTTCAGTGCGTGGTGATTCGGGATCAAAACAGAGAAGTATGACAAAATTAATGCTTTTTTGTCTTTGCTCTATTCTTGTGTTACAACTTATAAGAATGAGCAAAGAGGGGCAGCTGTAGTCACTAATTTTGTTCGGGTTGTTATTATATTCATATATTATTACCATTATTATTAGTTTATTATTATTATTATTCATTTTTTAGTACTAGTAGTTTATTATCTTTGGTAATAGTTATTATTATTATTATTATTAAAACAAAAACAAAAAATAAATAGATTTAAAATAAATAAAAAGCCCAATATTAAATATACCAGTCCATATTAATTACAACCCAAAATTTACTAACCCAAAAACATTTACAGCTGGCCCATTTGGCCCAAAGCCCAAACCTAAAAAAACCTTATCTGATATCTAACCCTAATCCTATTTTGTTTTTGCAGCAGCCGTATATCCACCGTTAGATCATTTTAGATCTAATGATCCCGATAGAAGCAAGGAGGACCGCCCAGATCCCTCATGCGCGCGTGCATAAGGCTGCTCAGATTCCCACACGCTCGTGTGATACATGCTCCCGACTCCTCAGCTCTCTAGGCCACGTGGCGCCACCATCGGGGATCCCACTGCCGCCGTTCAACCAATACCTGCAAAAAGGACAAAATAACACGTAAAAAATGGGGGTTTCAGATCAAGCATGGGCAGCAACAAATCAACAGTAGAGATTAGGTTTAATTTTATTATTATTATTTGCATGTATATCGGATATAAATCCGGGCAAAAACACTAGTGTAAGAGGTTACTATCAAATAATCAATATCAAAAAAAAATCCTTATTTTCTGAGGTAAAAAAATTATATGTCTGTTATTTTATTTTCTAGATTTGAACGAAACAAATCTAAAAACACATAAATATAAAACGGTCTAGGGTTTAACTTCGGGTCTCAGGCTACTGTCGTTGGTCGAAGGTGGTGCGCCGATGAACAGCACCGATTCATCTCCCCTTTTTAGATCTAGGTTTTTCCAATATTTTTTTGGGTTCGATTTAAGAAGTTTTTGGACTTAGGGTTTGGTAAGATAAAGATTTGGATTTTGGTTTTTTTTAAAAATGCAAGTTTTTCTGGGTTTTTCAGAATCCAGCGCCGACGAGCGGCGTTTCACGACGGAACCCTGCCGGATTCTTTAAAAATGCCACAGTGGCGAAGCGTGGCTGTGATGAACACCGGCGGCGGTGTTCATCTTATTTAGGAGGAAAGTTTTGAATTTTTTTTTGTTTTTTTCGGGTTTGGGTAAAAATGAAATAAAAAAAAACAAAGTGGCATTTATAGTGGCCAGTTTAAAGAATGGGTTAATTAAATTTTTTAAATCCCTCCACCCCAAAATTCTTTACGTCGTTTTCCCCTTTATTTTCGTTTCTTTTATTTTAGTCACCATTCTTAAATCAGGTTTGTTTCCTTTTATTTTAGTCCTTTAATTTTGTTTTTGTTTCAATTTAGTCTCGGTATCCTTGGGTAAATTGCTCCTTTTGTCCCTCGTTTCTTTCGGTTTATTTATTTTGCAACCTTTTGGTCCATTTGCTTTATATATTATATCCATGTATATACCTAATATATGATATAATATTATATATAGGTACTAAATTTGTATTTTTTATATATTATAATATTTTATATCATACTTTTTATTAAATATATATATATGCTATAAGTATATCATATAATATATAGTATATTGTTCTATATGTGCTTTATATATATGTGTATATACCTTTATATTATGTATATAATTATAAATTTATGACATCTTTAGTTTGATATATTATTATTATGAAATATATTATTACTATAATATGAGTTATATACGTATGTATATAAGAATAATTTATTTTGCTATACTATCTTATGTATTATTATATTTTAGATATGTTTTATATTTCTTATTACATAGTTTTTTAAATAGTATATATATATATATATATGCGGTATATTTAAAATATAATATTATATTTTGTATACACTCTAATAAATAATATTATACATTATAGTTTTCCTTTTAAATTTAATTTTTACATGAATGTATATGATGTTTGATATACATATATTATAATATATAATATTATGTCGTATTATATGATTTTTTCTTTAATATATGTATATATGTTTATATTCATGTTATTGATGTTTTTTTGTTTTTTTATTCATTAATTATCATGTTTATTAAGTTTGCATATCGGATATATTAATTGATCACTGTGGTGCTCCCTTTTTCGAGGATAAACTTGGCTACCAGTATAAGAAGTAGATGGTAGTTTTTGTTTACTCTTCGAACTCCAGAGCCCTTAAAATTTATTCGCACGTATAACCAAATCATAATTTAAATGTCACTTTAATTCGTAAAATTCAATATTAATAAAGCGGTAATTATATTTTTTGGTACTAATTTTTGGGCGGTGTGGGGGTGCTAATCCTTCCTCATCCGTAACCGACTCTTGGACATATGTTTTTGAATCTCTGGTTTTTTATGGTGTCAGGTCTACCCCTTAAAAAAAAGATCGGCCACGACTCTCCATTTAATACTTTTAACATCCCTATTTATTTACTCTCTCAATTTCATTTTAAAATACAAACTTTTTCAAATTTTTCCTTTTTTAAAACATTTTCCCAAAATTTTTCAAATAAAAGGGAAACTTATGTGTAAATTTTTTTAGCCGCTACATGAACCCGTTCATTCTTTTTAGTAGTGTTGATCCATCTTTCGAAAAATATCGAACAAGCAAGCTCTTTTCATTAGGAACTCATCGTTCTTCTAAAAAACACTAGTTTGCCTCTCAGTAAAGGCGTCGAATAAGTAAGCTCTTCTCATTATGAACTTCCTCATTCTTCAAAAGGGTGAACTCTTCTCATTATGAGTTCTTCCTTCTTCACTGGACGAGTTTCTCATTAGGAAATCTACAACGAACTCTTCTCATTAGGAGCTCTTCATTCTTTGCTGGGCGAATTCTTTTCATTTGGAATTCTTCATTCTTCGTTGGACGAGTTATTCTCATTATGAACTATGTGGTGAACTCTTCTCATTAGGAATTCTTTATTCTTTTTTGGACGAATTCTTCTCATTAGGAATTCTTTATTCTTTGTCGGGCGAGTTCTTTTCATTATGAACTCTGTGTTGAACGCTTCTCCTTAGGAGTTCTTCGTTCTTTGCTAAATTCCTGTCAAAACAAATTAAAATGCCTTGATGATGGTTAGTATGACTCTAATTTCTATGTGTGATGCATGAACCATGGCTCATTGGGAATCAAGCAAGCAATTTCTGCTTTCTAAGTAACCAATTTGACTCTTCTTAACTATGCTTCTTCACTAATTCTCGGCTTGCGCTGACACTTCATCTCATATTCAGAATTACCTTTCAAAATCACTTTTTTTTTGTTTCTGGTCATGTGCTCTAAAGCTCCCTTTCAGGTTTTTACTTTAATTGTTTTTCTCAAAGCGCCCTTTTGGGTTTTCACTTTGGCTTTTTATTTTATTTTTTCTTCTTTTTTTCTTTTTTTCTCTTTTTCTTTTTTCTCTTTTTTGCGCCCTTTCGGGTTTTCACCTTATTTTTTTACATTTTTCCTTTTGCTCATTTCTCTGTCATTCCAACTTGTTCAGATACTACTTGATTCAGGCATTCTTTTATTTCTGTCACCTTTGTTTCTGTTGGCACAACATTCTACCCAATCTTCTTTTTATACACTCGTCTTCAATAACCTGGAGTTCTAAAGTTCATCTGCATCCTTCAAAACACAATAATACCAAGAAATCATCTATTTTTATGAATTACGCTAATCTACTTTCATGATGCTTTAGAAATAATAACAGAAAGCTCAGAAGTGAATTCATGAATTTTATTAAAGCTTATAAGTAGGAATACAATAGATTTTTAAAAGAGTCATGGCAAACTAAAACAACAAAAATCAAGAAACAAAGTCAAATCTTTGAGCATCCATAGTATGAAGGGTTCAGCCCTTTCGACCAGATGTATCTTTGAGCTTGAACCCTTGTCCAATAGACTTCAACGTTGTAGAGATGTTTACATATATGAACTCTCTCCCAAAATATCGGGTTTTCGAGAGGTTTTAATTGTCGGATGTCTAATCATAACACATTTGAGCTGCCTTTGTGAGTTTTCAACTCAGATCCACCTTTGGTTTCAAGACGCTCTTTGCGAGTTTTCATCTTGAACCCATTTCCTTTTCTTTTCTCTTTTTTTCTTCTTTTTTATCTTTAGTGCCCTTTCGGGTTTTCACCTTAGATATTTTATTTTGCGAAGTGCCCTTTTCAGGTTTTCAGTCCGCTTTTTCTTTTTCTTTTTCTTTTTTCTCTCTTTTTTATTTTTCAAATGTAATATTTTTTAACTGAATCAGAGTTCATTGGCTTGTGCAACTCTTCACCATCGATTTCAGTTAAAATCAACGCTCCTTTAGAGAATGCCTTTTTGACAACATAAGGTCCCTCCCAATTAGGCATCCATTTCTTACGAAAATCTCGATGTATCGGCAAGATCTTTTTTAGCACTAGATCACCCTCTCAGAATTCTCTGGGCCGGACCTTCTTATCATAAGCTCGTATCATCCTCTTCTGGTGCATTTAACTATGACATGTAGCTTTCAACCTCTTTTCTTCAATAAGATTCAACTGATCAAATCGATCCTGTACCTATTTTGCTTCGTCCAATTTCACTTCAGATGAAATTTCGACCTCAATCGGCAATATTGCTTTCATTTCGTAGACCAAAGAATACGGTGTTGCCCTAGTAGAAGTTCGCACTGAAGTTCGATACGCAAATAAGGAAAAGGGCAACTTCTCATGCCAATATTTGTAAGTATTTATCGTCTTTACTATGATTTTCTTAATATTCTTATTTGCTGCCTCTACTACACCATTCATCTTTGGGCGGTAAGATACAAAACTGTGATGCATAATTTTAAACTGCTCACATGCCTCTGCCACTACCTTATTGTTGAAATTAGTGGCGTTATCAGTAATAACTCTTTTAGGTAGTCCATAACGACAGATAATCTTCTTCTTTAAGAACTTGCAGACTGTTGATCTTGTAATATTGGCATAAGAGGTTGCTTCTACCCACTTGGTAAAATAATCAATGGCCACAAGGATGAAGCGATGTCTATTAGAAGCTTTGGGATAAATCTGGCCAATGAAATCCATGCCTCAGACTGCAAAAGGCTATGGTGAATTCATTGTATGAAGAGGTACTGGTGGAGAATTAATTTTGTCTGCATATATTTGACACTTGTGACATTTCTTGGCATACTCGATACAGTCATCTTCCATGGTCGACCAATAATATCTATATCTCATAATTTTTTAGGCTATTGCAAAACCATTGGCAAGTGTCCCACATATTCCATCATGTAATTCTGCCAAGATACTTCTGGCTTCTCGAGCATTGACACATCTTAGCAATATCTGATCTTTGCTTCTTTTATATAGGATTTCACCATCAAGCACATATCATGTAGTCATTCTCCTGATTTTCCTTTTATCATTATCATTCGCCCCTCCAGAATAAGTCTGGAATTTGATGTACTGTAAAATATCATAATACCATTGTTTTCCATCTGCCTCTTCTTATATGTTGTAACAGTGAGCATAAGTCTCGTAACTCTGCATTTGAATTGCCACCATATCTTCTGGCTTGCTTGCTAGAAATACCTAAGCAGTGTAGTTAAGGCATCGGTCATTTGATTATCTTCTCTGGGAGGTAAGTGAAAGTGATTTCTTTAAACTCTTTCATCAACTCTAGGATCAACTTTCGGTATTCAATCAACTTTGTATCCTTTGTTTCATATTCTCCATGGAGTTGGTAGATCACCAATGCAGAGCCCTCGTATACCTTTAAAATCTCTATTTTCCTTTCAATAGCAGCTCGCAAACCCATAACACAAGCCTCGTATTCCGCCATGTTGTTAGTGTACAAAAATTCCAGTTTACTTGTGGAAGGATAATATGTATTATCTGGGGAAATCAACACTGCTCCAATCCCACGTCCAGAGCATTAAATGCTCCGGTAAAGTATAATTTCCAAAATTCACTCTCTGTATTTCAATTTTCCTCCATAGAGATATTCCTCATATGGAAAATCAAAGTTCAGTGACTCATAATCTTCCGAGGCGTGACTAGCCAAGAAATCTGCTATTGCACTTCCTTTTATGGCTTTCTGGCTTACATACATAATATCAAATTCTGATAACAACATTTGCCATCGAGCCAATCTTCCAGTCAGAGTTGGTGCTTCCATCAAGAACTTTAATGGATCAAGACGGGATATCAACCAAGTAGTGTGGTATAGCAGGTATTGTTTAAGTCTACGAGTTATCCAGACTAAGGCACAGCATAACTTTTGAATTGGTGGGTATCGTATTTCACACTCTGTGAACTTTTTGCTCAAGTAATATATGGCTTTTTCTTTCATTCCTGTATTATCATGTTGCCCCAGCACACACCCCATCGAATTCTTATAAACCATTAAGTAGAGAATCAGTGGCCTATTTGGAACCGGTACTACCAAAATTGGAGCATTTATCAGATATTTCTTTATCTTGTCAAATGTTTCCTGACATTCTTCATCTCATTCGCCTGGATTGTTCTTTAGAAGTGTAACAAGGGTTTTACCCTTTACGAAAAAAATATAAAAAATGGTTGTTTTTACGATACAAAAGAAGACGTCACCCGGAGACCGAGATGACGCTCCTAGCAGAATACCATAAGAATTAAAAATAAGAAAATGAAAAATGGTGGAAATGTGGAAAATATGGATAGGAAATATGAAAAATAGATAGAGTCGCCACCGGCCAATTTGGTAGGCCGGACACCGTTAAAAGGTAACCAGAGATTCAAACGTTTGGGTTCGAGAGTCGGTTAAGCGTGGGGAAGGACTAGAACCCCCACAACGCCCAAACTTGGTACCGCGTTGATTGAGTGTTGTCATTGCAAGAAAATAAAATTTTGATTTTTAATTTAAAATTTAATCCCAAAAAACAGTCTAAGGAGAACATTTCCTTATTTACGAAAACCAAGGAGGATGACACCTGAATGAGTCAGAATGTCACTTCCTAACCGGTTATTCGAAATAAAATGGAAAATATTCCCTTAATATTAAACCAAATTTTTCATCAAAATATTTGGAATAAGATAAAATATATATATATATATAATATAATATACGTATAATATTTACTATAATATACATATATACACAAATATATATAAGAAAAAATAGAAATAACTTTACATACATAATATAGTAAATATATAAATATATCATACAATAGTAATAGACATGTTAAAACATATATTATAATATATATATAATAATAATAATAGTATGTTATAAGATAAAAATGATAATAATATATACATATATATGTGAAATTATATAATATAAGAAAATAATATATATACATAATAATGGTAATAATAATATTCATATATAAATAAAATATATATAATATATAGTAAGGAAATAAAATATATATATATATATATAGCATTAGAATAATATTAACAATAATAAACATATATGTATAAATATAAAAAACGTAACAATGTAACAGGTATATATATATAATAATAATAATAATAATAATGTAAATATTAATATATAAAAAAAGAAAATGACTAAAATGAAAAAAAAGAAACTTAAAAAGCTAAAATAAAGGACGAGATCGAAAGATATTTTAAATTTGTAGGGACTGATAAAGAAATTTACCCATTCAAATTTTGATTAATTGAATTTAGTGACCGAATTAAAAACTATTTTTGAAAATCCAGGGACCTAGGGAGTGATTACCCCATACGGTCGGCCACATTTAAAAAAGGGAAAAGGACGAGGGGACTAAGTATGTAATTTAACCCTTTTTAATCCTTAGTATATAAATTATTTTTTTTTGGAAAAACAAAGGATTAAGGCTTATTTGTTTCAAAAAAACTCTATGCTCTCTTCTTCCCAGTCAAGGGCTCCTCCCTTCGCCATCGTTCGCTGCCATGGCTGCCGGTTACCAGCGGTGGTTGCCGCCGCCTCTGGTGATCGAAAAAGTGAAAGGTCACACCTTTCCGACTCCTCTCGACATGCTGAATACGAGGTCAGATTTTTGAGCCGAAGCCTCAAAATGCGTAGATCTGAGATAGAAAGGTAAGATCTATACTCTTTTCTTTACCTTTTTTTATTCAGTTTCTTCCCCTATTTTGAAGGTTTTGGTGTGATTTGGTTCGAACAAAGATAAGATAGAACGTTTTTTAATCGAAAAAGCCTTTTTTATTCGAATCTGGCCCATTTTTTTACATCCTTCGAACCCTTTTTTCCTCTATTTCGAACCGAAAAAAAATCCTGCCTATTAGTTTACATAAACATGTTTTCTTACATATTTTTAAATCTAAAAAACTTTCATGCAACTTGTCTAAAATTTTAGATCTGATTTTAGATCTTAATAATCTTACTTTTTGTTGCTTTTCTGACAGGGGTGGTGGAGCAGGCGGTGATGATAGAGTGGGCGGTGGCAAGTGGCCGTTGGTGTCGGGTGTGTCCAGTGGTGCCGCGTGTGGCGGCCACGCGTGCGGATAATTGGCTGGACAAGGGCGGCGGCGGCTGACACTCAAGGGTTAGGAGTTTAGGTTATCTTTTAGGGTTATTAGGGCTTAAGGGTAATTTTGTAAAAATGGTATTTTAGATCTGGGTCATTGGGTAAAATGGGTTACCAGATTGGGTTTGTTGGGTTATAGGGTATATGGGTTTGAATAATAAAGGGATCGGGCTCAAGCCCGGACCAAAAATGGTTACTACACGAAGCAATTTAAAAATTGGATCACATTTATCAGTCAATTGAGAAATGAACCGAGAAATATAATTTAGTCTTCCCAGGAAACCTCGAACTTCTTTTTGCGAACAAGGAGGTGGTAGATTCTGAATTGCTTTGACCTTGTCTGGATCAATTTCAATTCCTCTTCTGCTAACCACAAAACCTAAGAGATTTCCAGATATAACCCCAAAAGTACATTTGTTCAGATTGAGTTTCAACTGGTACTTCCTCAATCTTTGAAACAATTTTCTCAGATTCTGAATATATTCCTCTTTAGTCTGGGACTTGGCAATCATGTCATCCTTGTACACCTCAATTTCTTTTTGCATCATGTCATGTAAAAGAGTCACCATAGCTTGCTGGTATGTTGCCCCAGCATTTTTTAGTCCAAAGGGCATTACTTTGGAACAATATGTTCCCCCAAGGTTATGAACGTCATTTTGTCTGTGTCTTTTGGATCCATCTTTATCTGATTATATCTCGAAAAGCCATCCATGAAAGAGAACCATGAATGTCCGAATGTATTATCCACCAAAATATCTATATGGGGCAAAGGAAAATTATCTTTTGGACTTGCTCTATTCAAATCTCAGTAATCAACTCACATGTGCACTTTTCCATCTTTCTTTGGCACCGAAACTATATTAGCCACCCATTCCTGATATTGTGCCACTTTCAGGAAACCAGCATCAATTTGGTGTTGTACCTCTTTCTTGATTTTCAATACCATTTTCGGTCTCAATCTTCTAAGCTTTTGCTGAACCGGTTTACATTCTGGATTTATTTGCAACTTTTATACCACGATATATGTCTCCAGTCCTGGCATATCTTGATAGGACAAGAAAATATCTTTAAACTCTCACAACAAGTAGACCAACTTTTGTTTTATTTATGGCGAGAAAGCAGCACCGATCTTCACCTCCTTTTTAACCTCCTCTATGCCCAGATTCAGAACTTCTATCTCTTCTTTTCGAGGTAAGATTTGCTTGTCTTCTTTTTCTACCAACCTCAGTAATTCATCAGGGATTTCACATTCTGTCTCATCTTTGACCTCATTAACTTCTATTGAACATTATGGTCGTTCAAAATCTAATTTGGGATTGGGTTCGGAATCATTCATACAATTAATAGCTGAAGACCTGCAAGGAAAATAATAATATATGTTTGGAAAGGATGCAAGAAAAACAAGAAACATATTTGCCATTTAAGAATCACAATGAAAGCATCTTTATTGAAAGTAAACTTGCATAATAGCCCTTTACAGATAATCCCTCATACTCGCGGGCAAAAGTATGAGGTGGTTCTTGGCATTTACTCTGTTTTATTCTTAAAGACTAAGGGGTGATCTTCAGATGTCTAGTTGTTCAAGATTTCACCAGGAAAGCATGGACGTATTCCCTCCATAAGCTTGTTAGGCTGAGATCCCTCAAATATACCATTGATGCATAGCTTTCCCACGCTTTCACCGAATATCTCCTCTTTAAATATCTCAACATGGTCCTTCTTCATTAAAATAGGCTTAAAATGCAGACAACCCTGTAAATCTTTTCCAAATCCCTTTCCAATCTTTGCCCCTCTGCCAAGTGTTTTACGAACAGTCATCTTAGTGCAATATGATAGCCTCGGGCAAGGCATTGGCTTTCCTTCAGCAACAAAGGATGTGTTTATGAATTCCAAAGCTCAAAATAAACATTACAAAGTATCTTCATCTGTCTCAATATATAGAGCTTCATTTGTCACAGAAGCAATAATGTCTTCTTCAACTCCAATACTCACTAGCTTTCCTTAAATTACAAACTTTAACTTTTTGTGCAAAGACGATGGTACTGCGCCAGCAGAATGAATCCAAGGCTTTCCCAGCAAATAATTGTAAGTCAGCTTTATATCCATGACAACAAAATCAACGTTGTAAACTATAGGTCCAATCAACATCGGCACTTTAATCTTTCCCAAAACTTCTCGGGTCATTCCATCAAAAGCCCTCATCGTATTCTTGTAAGTCTTCATATGAGAATTATCAATTGGCAACCTTTGCAAAGTGGTCATCGGTAAAACATTCAACGCTGACCCATTATCAATCAATACTCTTGAAAAACATGCCCCTTACAGTGAGTTGTGATATTTAAAACTTTGACATACCCCATCCCTCCTTCCGGGATCTCATCATCAGTAAGGTGATGTAGTTATCAGCAGCTATATGGTTCACAATCCTGTCTAGCTTATGTACCAATATGTCATTCAGAACAAAAGTCTGGTTGAGCATTTTAATCAAGGCATTGTGATGCCCTTCTAAACTTAACAACAGTTCAAGGATAGAAATCCTAGCTTGTTGTCTCTTTAATTGCTCCAAAATACTATACTCGCTATATTTGAAGAACTTCAAGAACTCTTGGGCCTGCTCCTCAATGACGGCTCATTTATTTTTGGGGCCGGTTCCTCCCCAAATATTCTTTCTGGTACCACTAGAACCTTTGCTTTCCCTTTCTCAGATTCTTTAGAAACTTTTGGAGAATAACATCTCCCGCTCCTAGTGAAATGCCCAACTTTATTCACTATCTCTCTATCAAACTTTTCCATTTTCTTCGTTTCTTCCAGTGATTTTACCTCCTCCTAAAGTTTTGACTCTCCAGGTATTGTCACATTAGCAGCATAATTCTGCATGACCCTTCGAGTGTCTTTGAATGCAAATGGTACTGGAGGAGAGATCACAACCTTAGGAACTGCTATCGGCTTCACATTACTATAGGAGTTTCCTACCTTTGGTCTGGCAGAAATAACCAATGGCATACTTACTCCATATCTGACCCCCTGAACTTTCAGAAGTGCATACCTCTACCTCTTTTCTCCCACATATTTTCTCAAAGAACTCAATATCCTTGTTATTCATCATCTTCTGGATCAAACATCTGAACTCAGCACAATACTGAATTTCGTGTCCATCCACATGATGATATCCACAATAAATGTCTGACTCTATTTCTTTTTCAACCTTCATGCCTATATGTATCATTTCAGCATTGTATAACTGTTCAAACACCTATTTCAAAGGAGATCTAATTTCAGACACATCAGTCTTTAGCCACATGGCCTCAATATCTTTCTCTATTGCATTCACTCATCGCCCTCCATGGTTCGGTAAAGGATTAGCTGCTATATTAGGTTTATCAAACTTCAGCTCACCAGTATTCACTAAATTCTGGAGTACTTTTTTGAACACTGTGTATTTCTCAATTGTGTGCCTCGAGATCCCAGCATGATACTCACAGTGTGCCTTCGGATCATACCATGGATGATATGGAGGTTGAAGGGGTGTCAGATAATAGGGTCTTAGCAAATCTGCATCAAACAACTGTGGATATAGCTCCGTATACGATATTGGTAAAGGTATAAAGTTTATACTGTCATTTCTCGAGCCTCAAGAATCTTTTCTATTCGAATTCTGTGAACTTCCTGATGCACCGGACGATGAAATTGTAACATTCTTTGGGGCCTCATAAGCACTCGTATTGTTCATTTCATTGTTCTTCTTTTTAGAACTCTTACGAGAATTTTTCTCACTTTCTAATCTTCCACTCTTAATTGTTGCTTCAATCAACTCGCCAATCATCACCATATCAACAAAATTATGAGTAGCATTACCTATCATATGCTCGAAGAATTTTCCCCTCATAGTGTTTACGTATATGTGATTGACTTCATTCTTCATCAACGTTGGTTGTACTTGTGCCAATAATTCCCTCCACCTCTGTGTATACTGATGAAAACTCTCAGTAGGTTTATGTTCCATAGCTTGCAACATGAACCGGCTAGGAACCATTTTAGACATATGATTATATTGCTCATCGAAAGCTCCAGAAAGATATTTTTACGACCTAATGTTAACCCGACTTAATTGAGCATACCAACGTGCTATTGAGCCCGTTAAACTATCTTGAAAATAGTGAACCAACAAATTTTCATCCTTCAAATAAGCGGCCATCTTGCGACAGTAAATGGTAAGATGTGCCTTCGGGCAGGTCGTTCCAACATACTTTTCAAAATCATGTGCCTTGAATTTAGGTGGAATGATTAAATCAGCAACCAAACTCAAATCAATAGTGCTAGACCCCTGATTATTCATTTTTTTCATTTCCAGCAATCTGTCTTCCATAGCCTTGCAACATTCCTCATACTTCATCTCAATCTCAGCATGAATCTTCTCAACTTCATTGACTATGTTCAAATCCGAGACTTCATCATCACTTCCAAAATTTACTCCAATATGGACCAGGCGGCTAGTAGTTGCTCCAACTAGATTAATTTGGACCTTCTTTATAAGAGGTGGTCCTTTAGGCTACTCCTTCATATGAGATGTAGTGTCTATATGTTCATTCACATTGTCTGTAGTACCTTCATGTACCTTGCTCTTTCTAGATTCCTTTGGTCCCAACAAAGTAGTCAAGTGACTGATAATATCCCTCTGTGTCTGAGCAAAATGATCATTCATTGATTGCTCAATCCTATCAAATATGTTCTGCACTTCAACACAATCATTCTCAAGACTAGCAATTCTGTCCTCAACAGTCATGGTCCTAGAGCGTAAGCGTGTTCCATATGAATACGGAATGAATACGTTTCAAAAACAAACTGACATAGAATCTTTCTTTATTAATAACAAAATGATGTCATATGTTGTTGCATGAATGCATAAGGGGTATTAAGCTCAAAGACTAATCTTTAGAGAAACATCCATTTAATTAGGAAAAGTCAAATGCAGTAAATAGATAACTTCAATTATAGAAAACTATTAGCTCTAACTCCTAGGTTAGCTATCTCATTCAACAAACGGAATACCATTTCTTTGAGTTTCAGATCAATGTCAAGGCGTTGTAGTATTTTAGTAGCATCATTTGATAGTATCTGCACATACTAAGCAATGCTCCTTACTCGCCCCTTGAAAATTACCAGATCATTATTCTAATCCTGGACTGTACGTTGAGCTGCTTCATACTTCCGTTTCCACGCACCACTTTCTTGATACAGCGCACCTTCGAAATTTGCAAGCTTTCCTTTTATGTCCTAAACCGTGCTTTCTAACTCAGCCACCTTTTTCTTCAGTCCTTCATTCTCTTCTTCTGCAGCATCCCTTCCTTCATTGTAATGCCCTGTGAGAACTTGTTCCATTTGTGATATCTGGGCATTAATTCTTTATTCTGTGCTATCAATTTCGAATTCTGAGTTGACAACTCTATATTATGTGCCTCATTTCCTTGTAGCTTCTTTTTGGTGCGGTTATACGATTCCCTCAAGTCTTGTATCTTTTTCTTTGATGATTTCACATTATCATCGTACATTCTCTTGTAGTCATTCTTCTCCCTTGCAACTCTGTCTAACTATTCAGATAAATCATTGATCACCTTGCTCGTGCCTCCTTTTTGTAGCTTTTTACACTCAGAATGAATTTCCTTCAAGTCCTTCAATTCTTGACTAATTTTTCGATTCTATTTACAAAGTTTTTTTTTCTTGCCCTTTTGTACATCTATCGCTAGTGTTGCCATGGAAAGTTTTTGTTTCAGCTCCTCAATTCACTTTTCATACCCTTTTAACTCCTTCTCGTGGTCACTACTTTCCTCGGTGTCTCCTACGCTGTTGCAACATCTTTTATTTTTACCTTATAGCCTTCTGTCTTGTGCATATACTCGAACTCTTCCATACCAGCAGTAGCAGGAATGAACTGTCTTGATCCAAATTGTCGAGACACTAACAGTGGGTAATAGGTTGTTCCTCCCCAAATCCCTGGCAACGGAACCCAGCCGAATTTTCCACATCGATATAAGTAACTGATCAAATTCAACCAAGGAGTTTTCCAAACAATATTCGAATCTTTCATGTTCAAAAAGTGTTCTTTCCACTGGTATTCTGTCATTCTCTCGATCAGACATGCAACAAGGTGTTCCTCAAATGGTAAATAATCAACATAAAACCTTCGAGCTCTATAAGGTGTAACCCATCTATGGCCTCAAAACCAAACCTCCAACAATTGAGCACAGCCCCAGAATCTCCCCTCACCTGTTCTTTTACATATGGTCAGTGTTCTATAGGTCTCTGCCAAGATAGCTGGCACTGGATTTACCTTGTTCCTTAAGCGTTCAAACAACCTAAGAGTTGATGGGTCTATATAGTCTGGGGTCCTTGGAAATAACACCAACCCATAGATACATAGAGCGTACAAGCTTCTCTTCCTTTCTGGATCATCACTTGCTAGAATCAATTCTTGAATAACTCTTCAATGTATGATTTCATTATCCTCAGTCGCCTCGTCGTTCCCTTTTTACTTTAACTTCCCGTTGAACCAAATTTTATTTTTTTCGGTAATTACCTTCAACTTTCTTCTAAAGGTTGAATTATTATGGGCCTCGTATAAATATTGTCTTTCTCAAATCTCAGGCAATGTATCAAAGCCTCAGACTCCTCTAGTGTAGGTGTTATATCCACTTCTCCAAACGTGAAACAATTATATGTCGGGTTCCAATACTGTATCATAGCCCTAATCAGTTCTCAATCTATTGGGACGTCCAATAACATCACTATATCCCTAAACTCTGTCTAAAAAGCCTTCTTCATGGTTTTATCCCATTGTTCCCACATCATTTTGAGCTTCGGTAAATAACTATTCTGACCTGAATTTATTCTCACGATGCTCTTGGTTCGTGATACATAGTCTCCCTGGATATTGTCTCCTTTTATGAACTGGGTTTCTCTTGACCATGACCATACTGTAGTGTTATCCTCTCCCTGTCTGTCAGACCCTTCAGCCATATGAGACATTTCCTATTCGATTGACTTCAAAATCAATATCCCTATGAATACAATTATGATGCCATTTAAAAAAAACAAAAACAAAAAAACATGTCAGTACTTTGCAGTAATATTGAAGACAAAAACTTAAATTATATACGAACAGAAAAAAAAGCACAAAGAATAACCAGAGAAGTGTATTTAAATCAGCAGCACATGTCCTAGGTTCCTGTATGGCTCTAATGGGGTGGGCTTCTATTATAGCATGTAGGTTTTGATCTAGACTCTGGGTACCCGAACCGTCGTTACTATCTACTGCGACGGTAAGACATCGATTCGGAAGTATACGGCCCCTTATAGCAGAGGCGTAACCTCACAGTATATAAGGTTGGTATACCGGAATGAGGACAAAATTTTGATCACGGAGCTAGATAACTCACGTAGGATCATGCCTCACTCCCACTTAAAGGTCAAAAGCCCGAGTAGAAGGCTTATGCATGAATGGCAATTTATATCACACAAGAAAAAGCTATCTCCATTCTTTTTGAAAATTCATCCAATAATTATGAAAAAATTAAATTCAAATTATTGTCCTAAAATGCCAAAATGCCACGTAAAATTAATTAGGCCTAACTCTCAATTTTTTTAAAATCCCCAGCGGAGTCGCCAAGTTGTCGCGACCATTTTTGAAATTGTGTGTAAAAATAGCCTGACGATTGATTTTTGTAAAATTAGGGTTTTGACCTTTTTTTTCATTTTATCTTGAAAATCATGATTTTATGTCAAATTGAATTTTCTTGTTTTATTAGCCATAAAATCATACTTTTCCTTTTATTTAATCTTGAAAATCAATTTGAAGTCGCCACCGATCATTAAGAGGTAGATCGGACACTGTAAAAACAAACCAGAGATTCATTTCTTAAAAATTGGGTTCGGGAGTCGGTTACGCGTGGGGAAGGATTATCACCCCACAAACGCCCGTTATCGGTACCTTAATTTTACATGGCATTTTGGCATTTCGAATAATTATTTGAATTTAATTTATTCCATAAATATTAAATGAATTTAAATTCCAAATGCACATATCCTTTTATAAGGAAATTTATTTTATTCGAAAATGAGATTAAAAGCACCTCGTTAAGTGCACCCCTATTCATACTTAAAAATAAATTTCTAACATAAAAGGTTTAAAATGTATGATTAATTATTGTCTTGTTTATTTTTAGTACTAACCTAAAATGGCTCTAATTAATTAATTGTTTAAACTATAAATATTAATTAATTTAAAGGCTTTGATGAGAAAATGTCAATTGCTTGAACACCGTCCATATATTAAAGCTCTTAAATTAATAATATTCCTAATTAATTAACCATTCTAATTAATTTGAGTGCTATCCTAATTGAGGCTCTAACTAAATTAACTAAGCCATTATTTAATTATAGGTGAAAATATATATTAAATATACCTCCTTAAGACAAATGTTGAGATAACACCCCGTTGCAAGCAATGGAACACCATCCAAATTTGAATCTTAAAGTTTCTATTTAATATATATTTAATTACTACTATTACTCTTCCTAATTTAATTGTTTGATCCTAATTAAAGAACCTAATAGTTAAAGGCTCTAATAATTATTTAATTTGATCTAAGTGTATTAATTATCTAACAAAATACACTACATGCCCAATTTAAATATATGCAACATACAAATAATAATTTAAAATAATTAAATTAAATTAAACAAACAAAATAGGACCAAATTGAACAGAAAACAAACTTTAAAGCTAACTATATTGAAATTAGTGACTGAAATGTATTACATTTTGAAGTTTCAAGGACCAAAGAAGCAAATAAACCCTTTTAAACAAAAATTCGCGAATCTCGGGTTAACCCAGATAAAAAGACGCAGATCTCAGGCTAACCCAGTGCCAAAACTGTACCGTTTAACTCAGCCTATAAAAGGCTCAAAACCGAGTCAGCCCAGTCATTTTACCAAATTCACTCTCTCTTCTCTCTCTCTTTCTCTCTCTCTCTCTATCTCTCTCTCTCTCTATCTATCTCTCTCTTCCCTCTAATTCTCTCAACTCAAACTCCTTATTTCCAGAAAAACCAACCCTAAATGGATTAAAACTGCGTGTTCATCCCTTGTTCATACTAAATTCAATCATTTTCCTCACTTCAATCCACAACAAACACAAAAACCAACTGTTTTCTTGTTTTTCAAGATCAAACCTGCTTTCTTATCCCAAAACCATCCCGAATTAATCATTTTAGCTTCATTCAATCCCCACAAACACAAAAACTTTTATCTTTTTCTGTTTTTTAGATCAAATAACCCTAAATTCTTAAATGTTCATACTTGTTCTTCCCAAAACCTATAAACACCTCAGTTTCGTCCCGAAATCATTACACTGACCACTGTTCAATCTTATTCTGCCCTACTCCGACCATCCCAACATGTTCGTCTGCTGCTGAAGGCGACGCTGGCAAGCTCCGGTGACCACCTCCGATCATATTCTCCAGCCAACCTTATATCTTCGACCACCACTGAAACCTCTGATCACCCCTAACCTAGTTCTGACCACCGTGCTCCGTCGTAGGGCGATTTCTGGCCACTGTGTTGAAAACCTAAAACCTCCAAAAATGTTTCGTTTTTAAGCCTAAACCTAGATCTAGCACCCGATTCAACAGAATCTCCCATCTTCCCCGCCTAAACTACCTACCTGAACCTCAATCCCTCATTTCCAACTCCGCTGAAACCCTAATACAACGACTAAGACTCAAATAAGCCTTCGATCATTTTTAAACACTGTTTTCCTTGTTTATTAACTTAAATCTAACACTTTCTTTTGTTATTTGCAGGATATGAAATGATTCGAAGGGATTATTAACTTCAGACGGCGAACGGCAATTCTTGCGGTGGTCACAACTCCGGCGACAACCGTTACTCTTTTCCAATGGCGGCTCAACTACTTCGGCAACCTTCTGACTTCTCAAGTAACCTTTCAACTTCCTCTCTCTTTCTTCAATTACTGTTGAAATAATTGTGTCCTTATTGTTTAATAATTGTTTTCTCTCTCTATTTATAACAGGGGCCAGATGATGTCAGCAATTGACAGCTGATTGGGGAATGAATCCATGTGAAAGAAAACGGGCCACTCATTGGTGCCACGTTTCCTTTGAGCGGGAAGAAAAAACACGTGTTTGTTGGGCTAATTTACCTGGATTTGGGTTGTAAAATGGGCAGGAAAATAAGTTGTAATGGTTTTTGAGTTTTCAATTGGGCTTTGGCATTGTAAATGGACATTTGGACTGTATATGGACTATTACTTATTTATATATTTGGCTTTATTTATACTATTTATTATTTATTTATATAGCCCGGTCAAAATTCGGGTATTACAATAGTGAATTTTCTCATTCTTTGCCCGTTATTTTTTTTTGTTTGAATTCTCCGCATCAATTTTAATATTCTTTATTTTTTTTGTTTTGTTTGCAATCTTATTCTTCATTGTTTCGTCATTATCGTTTGTCTCTGATATATCTATTATACAACGCAGGCTTTAACATTTAATCTTGAACTCATTGCATGAACCAGAATAGTTAGTAATCATCTGAACTAAAAATTTATTTTACACAACCTCCTCTTAAGAATAATTACAATTAAAAACTAATCATATATATTTCCTGATTATTCTTATTACTATCACAATGCCATTCTCATTCTGTTGTCTGCTACACCATTTTCATGCGTCAAAAAGTTTGAATGTAAGCTTCACGCTACGTTTCCATGGGTAGAATTAATAATGAAAATAAAATGGCTTAATACTCACTTTAGTCTATCTATTTTAATAAAATTCTCACTACGACCCGTTTACTTTTTTTGAGTCAATTTGACAAATCTTTAAGCAAATGATAACGTGGTCCAATCAAGTTATGTCAAGTATAAAAAGAAATTTTAAAAGAAACTTTATTACGTCTGGCAGAACCTGGTTGAGTCACGTGACATTTTTAATAGAAAACTTCTAAGGACTAAAGTGATAATGAATTGGAAGTTAAAAAAAGAGAAAAGTATGAAATTATAAAGAATATAAATTTTAACATGTATATAAAAATATAGAAATAAAACCGTTAGAAAGTAGAAAAAGTAGACAAATTCAAGTATAATACAAAGACAATATAACTTAATTACATGTATTCCTTGTAAATGGTGGCGGGACAAAGGGAGCTTGGCCTCCCAAAATTTTGGATAACTAACATTTGACCCCTCACATTTTTAAAAATGCATTTATTCCATTCAAAATTTTTAAAAATTTCATTAAATTTTATTTCCTTTAAAAAAATTTAATTGAGTCCCTTTTTATTTTTTTAAAACTATTATTAAGTCAAAAATTTTTGAAAATTTTAGTTAAACCTCCAAAATTTTAAATTAAACCTTTCAAAATTTTTGAAAATTTTAACTTAGACTTCTAAAATTTTAAAAAATTTAAGTAGCCCTAAATTGTTTTTTTAAAGATCCGCCTCTATATATATTTAAAACGATCAAATTAGGACATAGGAACTAAATCTATAACTTGCAGATATTTTTTATAAAAGAACATCCACAAACGGAAATCCAACTCTCCATCACCATCTTGTTTTGTCTCAAAAGTGAATCCCTCCCAAAATAGTCTCACAAATGGTCACATCCGTGGGTTGAATCATCAATCATTTGTTGTTTTAAATCAGCATTGTTGTGAGTTAGATCGAGTCGAGTAACTTTTTTTAAGTTATTCGAGTTTACGAGTCTTATTTTACGACTCAAACTTTATTTAAATTTTTTCGATTCGAGCCGAGTTTATGAAATTCAAGTGGAATCGAGTTTTCGTGTTTCTGTACAAATTTAATTGTAAGTTGCAACTATTTATAATGTTATAATACAGTTTGATTCCAATTTAAACGGATTTCTATATCGATATACAATACACATATCTATTTCTTCAAAAAATTTCATATGTGGTATATATATATCTGGCATAATTGAATGACTTGACTCGAACTTAAAAATTGATCTACTAATCACTAAAACTTTCGAGCTATTCGAATTTTTATTTTAAAACTCAAACTTTATTTGAAATTTTTTCGAGTCAAGTTTATAAAATTACAAGTCGATTCAAGACGAGTCAAGTTTTTTCGCGTCAAGTCGAGTCGAAAGATTCGATTTTTTTCAAGTTGAGTCAAGTTTTACTCACCTCTAATTGCTTGACCAATCGTTTAATTCTTTGTAAAGCACCAGTGACGATAAAGATTAGCCACCACTGTCAACAGTAAATACTCTAATTTCGACCAAAAATTATATATTGCTTTGTTGAGTTCGACCCGAACTCAACCAAGCTGGCCTACTTCAGCCCATTACCCTAAAGGACTCATTTGGAGCCCTAAACCAGATTATTGTGGCCCAAGAAATTGATTATAAGCTAGTTGGCCAACCTTGTATCAAGAAAGACAGACAAAATCTTCTTCCCTTTTTCAATCAAATTTGTATATATAAAGCAACATGCTTTTCAAAAAAACCAGAGTGTAAGAAGCCATTAGAGTAGGAAATAAGACCTGTCTTAAATCATAACCCCATTATACTAATTTTGTGGCCCAAACAGGTAATGATATCAGTTTCAATGCTGTATAAATTATATTTGTGTAGCCCAAAAAGAAAAGAGTCAAACAGTGTAAAGGTTTAAGCTTTACTTATATTATTGAGTTCATAAAGTTTTTGCTCCAAATTCCCCTATAATTAGGGTTTGGTTTAACCCTACTTGCACAGCTCAAAGACATAAAAGTTTGTGAATCCGAGTTTAAATCTATGATAAATTTGGATATGAATCTTAATATCTACAATATTTTCTTTTAAATTATAATTTCTTTTGCGAACTCGTTGAATTCAAAATGATACGCTATTATCAAACAAAATAGAGCATTATAGGGCTGACTGAATTTAGTTTGCTTGTTGCAGGTACATTATACATGATGACGTGAGAGCGTGTTGAAGTTGTTAATATCTTTTAATTAAAGGGCGAGAAAAAATCAGAATAGTATAAAGATTATATCAAATTATACGTTCAAAAAAAACACCCTAGGACTTAAACTAACCCTTTAATAGTGTAAAATGAAAATTTTGTTTTATTCATTGTCTTGTTATATAATATAAACCTACTAACTAACCATCAAATTATCATATGATTTGTTGTTGATCTTCAATATTGTTACAATTGATCTGTAATATTTTGAGTCGTTGCCTTAGTAGTCAAGCATCTTAGGACTTGAACTATTAACTAACCCTTAAAATAGACTTATATAGAGAGAGAGTTAGGATTCATTTACACTGTGTAAAACTTAAAAGGTTTTACACCTTTTTAGGAGCATTGGGCAAGGGAAAATGAATGGCTCGGATTAACTTCTTACCTTTTTTTTTCAAGTGATAATCTTCACATTTTATATTGTTAATCTCAGCCATCCATTTCACTCAGCCAACGCTTCTAAAAAGGTGTAAAACTCAATTTTTACACAGTATAACAGGATCTTATCATATATATATTTATATGGGATGTGATCCATTTACACTATCACGTGTACTTAATGCTGACATGTCACTATTTGTCTTCTATGTCGCATCAAAAAGTAATTTATTTTTTAAAGAATAAATATTAAAAATTTAAAAAAAAATTAACATGAAGCACATGTGGACGGTCATGCAAGTTGTTACGCCAATATCATTAAAATTTGACATTTTGGTCAACATTTTCATTAGAAAACAATAGTTTGACCTATTTTAAAAAGGTTGTTGGTTAAATTTGACCCTTTGAAAGTTTAAAGATCAAAGTCAGCTCAAAAAGAATAATGATCACCTTCAAAATAAGAAAATATATAACACCCCAATTCCGGTTCAGACGTACACCGAATCAAAAATGCTACGTTAGGAGGTTAGAGCTAAAACAAACTTAATCGGAAATCGGATTTGAAATTTAAACTTGATTAATTAATTCTTATAAGAGTGAAAATCTAAATTGAGAAACATACATGAAGCTCTACAAGCCTATTTAACAATTAATAAACATTAGCAATTCAAGTTAAGTGGTCATCTAAACACTTCAAATTATTACAGATTAAAGGCCGAGACAAAGTTGTAGACAAGGCCGAAAGAAGAAATGCAATGTTTATTATAAAACTAAACATTAATGGAAAGGAACCTAAAAGCAAAAGACTGATCCTCCATGCAATATTATATTATATTATATTATATTATATTATATTATATTATATTATATTATATTATTAGGCATGGCCATACATGATAAATCCTAGGCAAGGCCCCAAAGTGATAAGCTGCTTTTCCACCACCATGTTCTAAAAGTCGTCTCAGATAAAAATAGCCTTTATACAACGAAAATATATTGTATTATTTTAGACAAATAATTTAATATTTTATTAATAAATTATAAAAATATAATTAAAATTTATTAAATATATTATTTTTATTATTTTGTTAAGAAAATACTATAAATACAACTAAAAAATTATGGGCAACTATTAACATATTAAATGGTCATTTGAAAAATCTATAAAGTTACAAAAGTAAAAGATGTTTGCCCTGAGAGGTTGTTCATAATGCTCCCCTTGCCGGAGTGTCCATAATGTTCTGCTCATAAACTTAAATTTCTGATTTCCAACTAAAATGTTGGTAAAACTATACTTAAGCTCCTCAAGAAGTTATAAAATTATAAGTTTATAATAGTAAAATTGTATTTTGATCCTTCTAAAATGATAAAATTGTGATTCAGTTCTTCTAAAAATGGTTAAGTATCAAAACAATGCATTAACTTTGGTAAAAACATGCAATGTAATACATGAACTTTGGTTTTGTATAATTTTCTATTTAAAGTTTTAATTTGATTCAAATTTCACAAATAGCTGAAATTATTATTAATGTAGCATCAGGGATGGATTGAGGGGGGCTGGGGGAGCGGTTGTCCCTGGAAATTTAAAATTCGTATATGATTTAAAAAGTTTTTAGAAATTTTTTATGTATTTTCTATTAAAAATGTATTTTTGCCCCCTCTAAAATTTTATAGATTCGCCCTCCCTAATATAAAGTCATGTGCCCATCCTTGTGTAGCATCATTTTACGTTTGTACACCGCATACATAAATAGTTACATTTTCCAATACGAAAAAATAGACGTGTTCATTTTTTTAATGTGTACAATTAGATCAAAAATCAAAGTTTCTTGTGTACAAATAAACTGAAATCAAATCTTTGTGTGTATAATTACACCAAATCAAAGTTTATGTATTATATTGTACATTTAACAAAAGTTCATTTGTAGTTTTGATATTTATTCATTTTAAAAAATTATAAAGTTAAAAGTATGGGCGTGCAAAAATATCCAATCTGACCATCCAATTATCTGTTAAACCGGTCTGAAATTTCAGATATCCGATTTGAAATTCATTTTTGGATCGGATATCTGATCCCATTTTTTATTTTTCGGGTCGAATATGGATCACAATATTTCAAGTTTTGGATTATCCGAAAATTCACATTTTCATTGATATGAATCTTCTTGTTTTTAGTAATCTGATGCTTGTTATATCCGAAAATTAAAAATTTTCGTAGATGTGAATCTTGTTATATTTGAAAATACGAAATTTTCATAAATATGATTTCAAATTCGGGAAAATTAAACCAAATTTTATATTACAATAATCGGATATTCAAATATCCAATCCGAATATCCGTTACTTGAATATCCTGATATCCATTTTTCGGATCGAATCAGATCCGTATCCGAAACTGCACACCAATAGTTATATTTCAATAGATTGATAAAATTGATTTTTAACTCTCATATAAATTTTTTATACACTGATAGTGAATAATTTTATGCACTGTCAATGAACCAGATGATGACATGTTTTCATGAAATTTTAAATTATTAAATATTTGATATATTAGTAGTGTATAATTCATTTTTAATAATGTGTTGTCATCTTATTTATCAAAAAAACATGAAAATATATACCGTCAATACATCGAATATTCACTAATGTACCAATGGAAACTAGGCCAAAATAAAAGTCACCTATCGGGATTACATTAGTAAGTAGTGCCTTTGAGAACACTGATTCTGGGCCCAAAGCCCACTAACATTACAAGACTTTCATGTTTAGGTTCAAATTCATCCTAAGGGCCTAAAACATCATTTGCTGTTGGTATTTTTTTGTCTAATGTGATATTTGTATTTTTTTTTACAAACGTCGTAATTTTAGTATCTAAATGCAATACATGATATCTTATATTTAACTGATGATATGACACATTTAAATATTAAAATGTGTAACATTTGTCAAATACACATATCACATTAGAAAAAAAATGTTTATTTTAACAAGATTCAAAATTGAAATCATATTTAAGAGTATTAAACTCTTTACCAAATTGCTTTTTTTTTACCTCACCAGCACCTTC
Organism: Hibiscus mutabilis; assembly: GCA_019671005.1. Lineage (NCBI taxonomy): Eukaryota > Viridiplantae > Streptophyta > Magnoliopsida > Malvales > Malvaceae > Hibiscus > Hibiscus mutabilis. The sequence continues at coordinate 41,331,745 of CM033738.1, forward strand.
ATATTTAGGGATAGACATGGTTTTACACGACCTAAAAAATAATAATATTGTAAGAATTCATACATATTTAAAAATAGTTTCTTTGCTTTATGTGTCTGTTGGATTTGGTTCGACTCCAGACGAAACTTCGTTAATTAGGGCACAATCTCCGTTTACTCCAGGCCTGTTGCTTGAACTATGTTAGCCGGTTGTACTCGGACCGTCTATCCGACTCTTCTATTATATGCCTAATTTTAGGGGAAAAAAATTTAATATACAGGCCGTGTAAATTTTAGTTTACACGTACTTTTTAGTTTTAAGGGTTAATGTTTTAATTTAGGGTTTAAAGTTTAGGGGTTTAGATTGCAGGATTTAGAATTTAATGTTAGTGTTTAGAATTTAAGGTATAGGGTTTAGATTTAGGGTTTAATTTTTTAGGGTTAGGGTTAGAAATTTAGTATTTGAGTTTTATAGTGTAAATATGCATAATTGTGTAAAATTAGTTTTACTTTATTTGGATTCTTGAAGACTGAAGTAGTAAAAGTAGGTATTGGTGTTGCTTGAACTAGCAAACAATTCCCTTTATTTTAGTAATTCATGAGCCACCAAAAGGTGTAGCAAATTGACCAAAAAAGAAGAAACAAACTATGAAACAATTGGACGTTGAGAAATTAAAAGAAGAGAATGATGAACCTTATAGAGACTGACTACATGCTTTACCTAAAAAAAAAATTAAGATTCAAACCTCATTTTCATGGCCTACATTCTTCCCAACACCACAAAACCCAATTTAAGGTAAGTTGTCTAATTTGAGACAAAAGAAAAGGTGTGTTATGAATTTTAATAGGGAAGATGACCCATGAGGGAGTATGAGATTTGAATGACGTTGCACATCCTATCATACATGTCTTTTGGGAATAGGCTAATGATCCCGTTACAAGTGCTATTAGAACGACTCTTTAAATTTCTCAATAAATGAGGTAGATAGTATGAACAACTATAACAATGATCCAAATTCTAAACTTTAAATTAATATGAACGAGCTGAACTAAACTTGTGCTTTCTTTAATTGACTCAAGTATCGTCATATATTACTTAGAATAGTAATGAATTAGGGTATTCATCCCTCTCCCATTAATTATTTCTAATCCAAATTTAAAATAGTATTTTTTTATTAAATAAAGAGGTATTACATTCCTAAGGTTAGGGATGGCAACGGGGCAGGGCGGGTTTTGGCCGCCCCGAACCCGCCCCGATATATTAATCTCAAAACCCGACCCCGCCCGCCCCGGAAATAAAATAATAATTTATCCGCCCCGATTTTTAAACCCTAAACTCAACCCCGACCCAACCCAAAAATATAAAAAAATATATTAAATTTCGTCGAGGATAAATGTTAGATTCGATCGAACGACCATTATATTTACAAAATATAAATTTCACAGACTTTAAACTATATAAAAAATAAAATAAAACCAATTAAATTACTCATATGAAGAAAAAAATACATATTTAAAAAAATAAACTCGACCATTGACTTTTAAAATCAGATATGTTAAAATTCGAACAATATCTAACAAAAAATTACGATAAACACAAACTAAAAAAATAGCTTGGAACTCCTAAAAGTATTTATATATAGTGGTATTTTTATAAATATAATAAAAATATAAAAAAATACCGGGACGGAGCGGGGCGGGGAATTTTCATATCATACCTGAACCCGCCCCGCCCCGACTTTACATTTTTAAATACCCGCCCGCCCTGATCCCAAAAATCATAAGAAAAAATCCGATCGGGTCGGGTCGGGGATGGGTAATTTTGCCATCCCTACCTAAGGTTAATGTCGATATTTGAACTCATACAAAATGAGATAACGTGAGCATCCTTGAGCACTCAACTAATTACTGGACCTCTAAAATAGTATTCTTAATCACCGGCCAAGAAGCTAGTAATTATTTCACATAAAACCCTATCAATAGCTTCTTGACCTCAAATTCCACTTGTTATGGAGAATGGATATGAATTCCCATCATTTAGTCAATTGCATACGAATGTTAATCATGTTATTGACTCAAAGACAAACAACAACCTCTACAAAATCCCTATAATTCCTCCGCACAAATTACTTCTGCAGATTCTTAGAACAAATGGGCCCTTACCCATGTCCACAGATTTCCTGCTTACCAAATATTCGATTTACACGATACGGATATAATATGAGTAATTATTTGATGTATTGTCAACAAAAAGTTTTTTTTTTCACAAGCGGTCTTCTAAAGCTACTACATGTTCTTTTAGGAACTCTAAACCATCAAATCTATTGTCAAACCTTAAAACCTAACCATAAACACTAAAATCTTAAACCTCAACCTTTTAATCCTAAAAACTAGGCACTTATGGAAAACAAATTTTCCAACGTCAGTGCATAGAATATTTTTCCATATAATATATGGGAAAATATCACATACAATGGCGGTGGAAACTTTTTGTTTCCACAAGCGCCCTATTTTTAAGGTTTATGAATTTATTTTAGGGTTTAAGGCTTAGGTTTAGAGGTTTAAATGCCAGGGATTATGGTTATAATTTAGGGATTGTTGTTAGAATTTAGGGTTTAGAGGTTAAGGATTATGTTTTAGGGTAATATGCTAGGGATTTATGTATTAACCTATAAACCTTAAATTCAAACCATAAACCTAAATTCTAAGCACGTCAACCTAAATTCTAAGCACATAAATTCTAAATTGGATCTTTAACCCTTAAAATTAAAGCGCTTAAAAAAAATCACTGCAAGTGAATGGTATAATTACGCATAATATATATGTATTATCTTAAACATGATTATGATACGTAAAAATAACACAAATGCATGAATTACTAGTAACACTTTAACTCCTATATAAATGCTTCTTATTTCAATTACCATTACACAACTGAAATATGTCCAGCAAAAGATCAAGTGGCAGAAGCAATGACAATAATGAAGATTTCAGCCTCAAACTTAGGGAGCTTACATCCACTAACAACAAGAAGAAAAGAAATGCAGCCAAGGTAAGGTTTGATTTTCTCCCACACTTTTTCGTTTATCGCCGCCGTGTTTGCGATGAATGCTAACCTGAGCCGCAAAATAACAACGGGTCGTGTTGCGATCGGTATTTAAATCTGTATATCGATTATGCAGCTTCTGGATGAGACATGCAATCACATTAAGAAGCTTAACGGAGAGGTGGATGATCTAAGCAATCGGATATCGGAGCTACTGAATTCATCGGAGGCTGAAAGCAGCATCAATGCAAACATACTCAGACAACTTCTACAACAATAATCGCTACAAGTTTTGTTCTTACATTTCACTACAGTTATATGCTTCAAGTATTGTAAGATATACTATATATATTTATATTATATAAACATTTCAGTCTTTGTATTTGAGTTTGGTTTCAAAGAATAAATATTATATAAACATATATATATATATATTGGTTTTAGTGTTTCAATCATTAAGGATTAGCAATATAATTAATTCTTGACTTATTCAGACTTTTCTGCTAACTGATACAAAATCAGGTCATTTTTCATGAAAAGAGCATTCCAACAACAAGAGGTCTTATCCATATTGTTTTTCAAAGTTTAAGCAGAGACAACATTATTATTATTAGGTTAATATTTGATAAATTGTCAGTGTAATATTTTAATTCCGCAAGTAGTATTTAAATACTATTATATACTTTAAAACATAACTTTAAAACCTTATACTTTAAACATTAAAACCCTAAATTTTGTGCTCTTGATACCACGTGCCAGTCATTTAACGGTAAACTCTAAATCTTATACCGCGGTGTATGCAATAATTGGTCTTACTTAGTACTATTATATTTTGTTCTCATTTAACTACTTACTTGGACTAACATAATAATTACACTTATGGAAGCCAAAAATCTGTAATAATTAGCTTGGATTGCGACTAACCAAAAGGTGGAATTACTTAGAACTTAAGATTGACAGAAATATAATAAATTGCGGATTTATATCTAATATATGTTTTTTTCTTAATAAATACTTCTTTAATAAAGTCGAGTATAGTGGGTCTAAGCTTGAAATTACAACTCCAACCAGAAGCTCACTTTTAAATTAATATCTAGGATACTGAAAGGAGACGATGGAAATAAACGTCATTCTAAATTATCTAGTGCAGTTAATTTTATCATACCATCAACAAGACGATTTTTTTCGGATCACATGATCAAATAGTACTTTCCATCTTTTTTTATCAACACTCGAATATGCTGCAATGTATTAATATCATTTTAAGGAAAAAATAATTATTTAAAAATGAATATGGGCAACTAACATTTAAATGTAGTTTATTTAGAATATTTTGTAATTGTTAAGGGTAGAAGAGTCTTTATAATTCTTATGTCAAGTCTTTAAACTCAAAAAGCTCATCTTAGTTGACACCTTCCCCTCTCCCTTAGATTGTGAATTCAATACACATTAGGAGCAAAATTTTCCTCCCCTATCTTAGATAGTAATTGTTCAAAAAAAAATACCTCTTAGCCGTTTTTTTCAATTTGAGAGAATTCACTGCAATCCACTATTACAATCTTTCATTTTCCAAACATTCAAATTAATAGATTTTACTGATCAAACTTCTACAAATGATTTAATCCTCTAATTTTTTAACTCAAAACATTATTCACCAAACATGATTTTATCAGATCTTGATCTGACGGTGGAGATTAGGTGGCTGCAGGAGAAATAGATGGGGTTAAGTTTTTTAGATTGGGCCTAATAGGCTATGTAAATATTATTGGGTTTTAATTTGTAATGGACTGGACTAATAATTTAAAATGGGTTTATTATTATTACTTTTTTATCAAAAAAATGTAATACTAGAAGGGTAAAATTTTGATACACAAGTTGTGTAAAACTAATTTTACACAAGCTTGTGTATTTACACTATAAAAACTTAAATCCTAAATTCCTAACCTTAACCTAAATAACTAAACCCTAAACCTTAAACACTATACACTAAATTCTAAACACTAACCTTAAATTCTAAACCACACAACCTAAACCCCTAAATTTTAAACCCTAAACTAAAACCTTAACCCCTAAAACTAAAAGGCACGTATAAACTAAAATTTACACGGCTTGTGTATCAAAAAATTTCATACTAGAAATACCCACTATTAAAAATGGAGCTCATTAGAGCCTTAGCTAAGACCAGATTACTTTTGATTTGGCCCATATCTGTTAACAAAAAGTTGATCCAAATCCATATATAGTTTTCTTCGGGTAGATTACAGATAGTTCAGAGTTCAAATAAATATAATAAAATTAAATTTATTTTACACAAAGTATGTATTAAATAATTGTCCTAAATAATATAAATAAAATTAAAATCGCATCAAGTTATCAACTAATAGTACCCAAGTAATTGAATTTCATGATAAGTTCTAATGGTATAGATCCAGTGTCATATTTATAATACATTGGGGATTCATAAATTAGGATTCAGATATCTGATTTTTTCGAATCAGAACGGATCACTAAATTGTATATTCAAAAATTTTGAATCGAATATTCAAAATGCACACTCCTAATAACAGGTGTCGATAAAGGATTATCGTGACAGTGTGATTGGACGTCTTAGGAAATGAGAGTCTAGACTAGATTCTCATCAAGCGAGACCACGAGTGTCAATACGTGATCGCCGGCGAATATTCGCAGACAATCAAAGCGTGGTTATTGTTGATCATTCGTAGGATGAGCTCTGTTTGTGCGAGGGTTCGCCTGATGCAGTTCGCGAGTATTCGCATGGCGGATGGTTCGAAAAGCGGTAACACTATCCTTAGATGGATTGTGTTGATTAGGTTCTTTTATTACTCCACAAGATAAGAAGAAGGAAATTACAAGAAATTAACAAGGAAAAAGAAAATGTTATATATTCACTACACTATATTGAGATATATCATGATCTGAAATTCAGACTAAAAGAAAGATTTCTGGAAATCCTAATTCCGAAATCAAAAGCTACAATCTAAAATGCTCCATTCAAATGATCGTCAAGCTTTCCTATGAATAATTTTTTTAAACTAATAAGAAGCAAATTTTCTCGGCATCCAAACAGATAAAAAAAAGAGATTTAAAAAGAAAAAGAAGGTTGAAAAATGAAATCTACATCAAATGAAATGAAATCAAACCTTGATTGATTGATCCATCGATTTAGGTTTGCTTCATTGCATCGCATGGCCTTTTTTAACGCTGTTCTTGCCGCTAAGACGCGAGGAAGGCAAGATCGGCTTAGAAACAAGAACCACGCTGACACGACGTCGTCCTGTTTTGTTTTTGCTAAAAGCCCTACCGACGGCATCTCCTCCGAAGACAACCAGGTTCTTATCGGTGCCGGCGATAAGATCCTCACCAAGATGCGAATCTTCCTCTCTTATTATCAAAACCTGAGTGTGAAGTACTAGTCTCTCTACTTCTTCATCTGCAGCACCACCAACCTCGGCGACTCCAACTCCACCTCCACCGTCGAAGACTCTCCGCTCCCCACCTCCATTACGTGGGTGACTGAAAAGACACGTGGTTAAAGGGGTAGGTTTTAAAGGTTCAAAAACCGTTGCCCATTCCAGTAGCCAATGGAATTACTTGCCACGTCATTACCAATTATTTATTTCTTCAATATACATATAAATAAATCTAATATTACTTGTGTACATATCCGACACTAACATAATAGGAACATGACCAAAACAACACTCCTGTCCGACACTTGCGAGAACATAACCGAACATAATCGACCAACATAATGTAATCATTTATTTTTGTCCGGGATTTTAGTATTTTTAGTATTGTTGTAATAATAAATAAAAAAATAAAAAAAGATAAAAAAAAAATTAATAATAAAAAAAGAGGGGAGGGGAGGGGAGCACAAGGCTCCACGTCACCCACCCCACCCCTTTACATGCCTATAAATAGGCAAGAATGGAATTGAAATTGGAAGCATGAAAATCGGCTGGGGGCTTTGGCCAAATAAGGGAGCTTAGCTCCCGGCTAGCCCAGGACCGGGACAGTGTTCTCGGTCCTAGTCGGTTCGATCGGGGTCCTATTTTAGGTCCGATCTAGTTAATATTTTTGGGAGGTCGTGGTAGATCTCGGTGGGGTTTCGTCGGGGTTCGTCATTCGAACTCCTAGTTAGGTATATTTTATTTCCTTTTTATTTATGTTGTAATTTTTATATTTTAATGAAGTAGTAGTTAATTTAGAATTGTGTTTTTAATTTGTATGTTTATCTATGTTTTAGATTAGTATGTTTTAAATTTATGTTTTATATTAGTGTTTTATTTATGTGTTAAATTAATAGTTATGTATGTATGTTTTAGATTAGTATTTTATTTATGTTATGTTAGTATTTTATAATGTTAGTATTTATCTTGATTATCGCATCGTATTTATTTATGTTTGTCGTGTTTTTTAGTTTGCATAACAGACATATATTTTGTCAATGCGGTGCCTTTTTATTCGAGCGTAAACGGGGCCAGTATCAGGCGTAGTGATAGTGGTTGGGCGTTTCGAATAACGGGGCCTTTAAAATTTACTCGCACTTATAATCAAATTTTAATATTTATAGAGCGGTAATTATTAAAGTACCAATTTTGGGCGGTGTGGGGGTGCTAATCCTTCCCCATCCGTAACCGACTCCCGAACCCGATATTTTGAAATCTCTGGTTTTCTACGGTGTCCGGTCCACCTTGAGTGGCCGGTGGCGACTCCATTTTTAAATAAAATACGGGTTTTCTAAAACTCCACGCGGAAGACAATATTTTCCAAACAAAAAACAAAAAGCACATTTTTTTAACGAGAAAAAAACATCGCTACAGATGGCGACTCCGCTGGGGACATTTTTGTTTTTCAAAAAACAAATGAGAGTCGAGCTTTTTTCAAATAATTACCGCTTTACTAATATTGGAAATTCTGGATTAAAGTGACTATTAAAGTAACATTCGGTTATAATTGCGCGTTTATTTTAACGCATTTAAAATATGGCATATAAACCCGTTTTTTAAGTGGGGGGAAAACGCTAATGCTTTCGTGGAGATATCGTTCTCCCGTATGGGCCTAGCAAGTACCTTCGGGGCTCGAGTACCTTATACTTTCGTGAGGATATCGTTCCTTCGTATGGGTATAAGCGAATGGGTCCCCCTGAATTGAACCCGGTTGAAAGGAGCCTATAATGGATGATGACCGGGGGCCTTGCTACTTTTAGTAGAGGACAGCGAGGACAATTCAGGTACCTCTTAGCACCAAAACTGCATATAGTGAGCCGTAGGAGCCAACCCTTTAGAGCCATGTAAAACTCTGTCCGATTAGTGGTCACCCTATTTAGGCTCTGATGCCTTGTTTCTTGTTTATGTACAATTTTTATTACTCTAATTTTTTTATATTTATCATTTGTTTTATTTAATCATTTTATTTGGTACTAACTCGTTTTATTCTCATCGCACTGAGTTCACCTGCATCATTGCACAACATCATCACAATCGTAATTTTGCATTGCATCGATTTAGGACACATTTTGCATGCATTCATTTTCAGAATAGTAAAAATAATCCTCGGGTTGCCCCATTAAATACAACAAAGATGGTCGATCTAGCACCTTACAAAGCCTCTTACAAAAGTTTGATCTTGGGGTATGTCCAAAAGCACCCCCACATCTTTTACAAATAGTGTGCCTCTAACAAGGTCCCAGTCCAGGGGCATTCTTTGCCAAGGTTCAGCCTTCATTGCCGAGTCAAACTCTTGCATCTTTGACCACAGTCTGCAAAATTGCACCCAATCAAAAAATAATAAGCTACCATGAACCAACACAATTTATAAACCCAACCTAGGGGGCAACAGAATCCACACTCAAAGTGTCAAATTCAAGAACAGTTTCAGACGATGGCATAGGGATGAATAAAATGTTGGGGCATGCACCCAGATGACTGATCGAACCCAAGTTGAGGTTGGGGCACCGTCACATACAAAAAACCAAGATCTTGACGGGACCAGTGAGGAGTCGGGCATCCCTTTGAGGGCAAAAAAAATCATATCACATTCATGCATTTAGATTGCATTCATCTTGCATTAAACCATTTTTGCATACGTCATACATTTAGATTAAATGCATACACCAAAATCACCATGCATTTAGGGTAGACACATGCATTTAGACATAAAATTAGATACATTCATGCAATCTTGCTTGTACATAACAGGTCTAGGAAAAAGACCGAGTACCCTCGACATGGGGGCAATGACAAGAAGGCCAACCCTAGTCTTGAAGGAGGCCAAACACGAAGAAGATGGAAACGCCCAAAATAAAAGGTATCAGCGACAAAATCTTTGACAATTACTGACTAATGTTTTTTCTTTTGTAGGATTTGATTCCTCCAACGATGGTGTGACGGACGCCAACATTCCAGATCTTACCCTCTGCCGACAGAAGCAGGGAAAATTTTTCCAGACATAGTCTCGTTGTCAATAGCACAACAATTCAACATCTTGCAAATCATGCCTCCATCAGTGGTGGGGGTACGCCAACTTAATAAAGATCTTGCCTCCGTCGGTGGTGTTGCAGATTAAAATTTCCATCCAGATCCTATATCTCCGCCGGTGGTGTAATGGATCCTACATTTTGCTGATCTAGTCTCTCCGTCAGTGGTGTGACTAATCAAATCCTCCAGGTCTTGTCTCTTCGACGGTGTTGCAGCTAGACCTGAATTTTACTCAGAATTTACCTTTTTATTATAATTGTAGCTAAAAAATCAATCCAAAAAGAAAAAGAAAAAGAAAAAAAAGCTTTCAACCAAATCCTGATCATGCCTCTTCGTCAGAGTCGTAGCTTGATCACAAAAATGAACAACTATCTGATCCTGCCTCTTCGTCGGTGTCGTAGCTGGATCAAATCTTCAGACCTTGCCTCTTCGTCGGTGTCGTAGCTTGGTCAAATCTAACTTTCGGTTCTGCCTCTTCGTCGGTGTTGTAGCTGAACCTAATTTACTAACTTCCGGTCTTGCCTCTTCGTCGGTGTTGTAGCTAGACCAAATTCACTAACTCTTGATCCTCGCTTCGCTTGGTCTTTGTAGTGGATCAACATTACTAACTTTAGACCATGTCTCCTCGTCGGTGTTGTAGCGTGGTCAAAATTTACTAACTTTCTAGTTGTATCAATGTTGTATCTCAAAAAAAAAGAGAAAGAAAAAAGAAAAAAAGCAAGAAAAAAGCAAAAAAAAAGAAAGAAAAAGAAAAAGAAGAAAAAATCAAAGAAAAATAGAAAAAAGAGAAAAAAGAATGAAAAAATCAAAAAAGGAAAAAAGAAGAAAAAAGAAAAAAAAGAAAAAAAAAGCTTTCAACCAAATCCTGATCATGCCTCTTCATCAGAGTCGTAGCTTGATCACAAAAAAGAACAACTATCCGATCCTGCCTCTTCGTCGGTGTCGTAGCTGGATCAAATCTTCAGACCTTGCCTCTTCGTCGGTGTGGTAGCTTGGTCAAATCTAACTTTCGGTTCTGCCTCTTCGTCGGTGTTGTAGCTGAACCTAATTCACTAACTTCCGGTCTTGCCTCTTCGTCGGTGTTGTAGCTAGATCAAATTCACTAACTCTTGATCCTGCCTCTTCGTCGGTGTTGTAGCTGGATCAACATTACTAACTTTATACCATGCCTCTTCGTCGGTGTTGTAGCTTGGTCAAAATTCAACAACTTTCAAGTTTTAGCAATGTTGTAAGAAAAAATCAAAAAAGAGAAAAAAAGAGAAAAAAGAAAAAATGAAAAAAATGAAAAAAGAAACAAAAGCAGAGAAAAAAGAAACAAAAAAAAGAGAAAAAAAGAGAAAATTTGTCAGTTTTCTGATCTTGCCTCTTCGTCAGAGTTGTAGCTGGATCAGACATCAGAACTTTCACCTATCGGTCTTGCCTCCTCGTCAGTGTTGCAGCTAGATCGAATTTTGTAGACTCTGTCTCTTCGTCGGTGTTGCAGCTGGGTCGAACTCTCCTTAAGTATTAGCTTATTATCAATAATGTAGCAAGTGGAACTCGGTTTGGCTTCCCCAACAAACAACCCCCCATTTTGAAGGCTTTGCTTCCCTAAAGTGACAAGGTAGATCAATCAAGACAAGAAAGAAGACCTATGCCGAAGAGAAAGAAGATCTACCAAAGAAGGAAGACACGCGTCAAAAGGAGAGAAGTTCAGCCAGATAAGACAAAAATGAGTGCTTTTGATCTTTGCTTTGTTCTCGTTCCACAAGAACAAGCAAAGAGGGGTAACTGTAATCACTCATTTTTGTCCGGGTTTTTAGTATTTTTAGTATTGTTGTAATAATATTATTAATCTTAATAAATAAAAAAAAGGTAAAAAAAATTAATAATAAAAAAAGGGGGAGGGAGTGGAGCACAAGGCTCCACGTCACTCACCCCACCCCTTTACATGCCTATAAATAGGCAAGAATGGAATTGAAATTGGAAGCATGAAAATCGGCTGGGGGCTTTGGCCAAATAAGGGAGCTTAGCTCCCGGCTAGCCCAGGACCGGGACAGTGTTCTCGATCCTAGTCGGTTCGATCGGGGTCCTATTTTAGGTCCGATCTAGTTAATATTTTTGGAGAGGTCGTGGTAGATCTCGGTGGGATTTCGTCGGGGTTCGTCATTCGAACTCCTAGTTAGGTATATTTTATTTCCTTTTTATTTATGTTGTAATTTTTATATTTTAATGAAGTAGTAGTTAATTTAAAATTGTGTTTTTAATTTGTATGTTTATCTATGTTTTAGATTAGTATGTTTTAAATTTATGTTTTATATTAGTGTTTTATTTATGTTAGATATGTTTTTATTTATGTGTTAAATTAATAGTTATGTATGTATGTTTTAGATTAGTATTTTATTTATGTTATGTTAGTATTTTATAATGTTAGTATTTATCTTGATT